>VTPC01090244.1:714589-1168771 GCA_011009095.1 Ignelater luminosus | reverse complement strand
GATCAATTAAAATCGAAACACAGAATGTTAGTATTTTGCAGTCAATCGAACTTTTGATTCTTTGATTATTGATAACAATTTTAAGAAGTGGTTAGAAATAATTTTGAATATTCTCCAACTCAAATACTTCTCATAGAGATTTGAAATCGCTTGTTTTCGTTGATGGTGCCACTGAATCCAGCATTACCTACATGGCAGTCTTAATCTTAGATTTTGCAAAAATTCCATAATTTTGATCAAAACCCTGTTACGAAACATATCTTACGAAAATTGGTACCTTTGGGTACTTGGAGACTGGGCGCAAAATAGTTTCGACGTGGAAGATTAGGCGCAAAGTTGTTATGATGGAGCGCCCAAAAAAATTCTCTTTCTGAATAGATCTAATCTTCTTTCTCTAGTCTCCAAATTATTATTTTTGTAATTTCTTATCAATGTTTCTTTTTAGTATCCACGGCCCATAATGTACGTTTCATTTATATGCCACGGTAGACAATTGTTGTCCACCAAGCCTTTACAGGCCTATGGCTTGAAAAGTGGCTGAACACTCATCCGCGGATAGGTTTTCGCTAATTCTCACTTAGATTCGAAGAACGATCGGGTCAAGAAAAGGCCTTTTCGGACTTAACCATTTTCTAGAATTAGAAAATTACTTACCCAATTTTGATGGTTCTTTCTCACATGATGCAGGTCAAAAAACCCTTTGAATCTTGGTACTTGGAATCAACGAATTTAAGGAATCTAAGTAGAAGGACTGTTTCTGGAGATACCCTGTCATTGTTCTAATAGGTAACCAAAGTTGAGTTTGGCTTTATGGAAGTGTGCACAATAACTACCAAAAAGAGATTCCTCCCGTTTCAGTGACGGCGCTAGCGAGTCTCTGAATTTGAGAAAAAATGATTGTAGAGTCAAATCAAAAAGAGTACGGAGAATGGAATTTGGCATGTATGTTTACTAGAAAGGTTAGAAGCTAAGTGAAAGATATCCAAGACACATTTACATAGATACATTTTTGTATGGAGTGTTTCACAATTGTGACCTCAAGTAAATGGTTTTCTTTTTCTTTGAATTAAATTGTGCAAAAATTGTTTACTATAAACTTGGTTTGATTTCTCAACATTTTATTTTTCCAGCTTATCTTCCATTTTTGTAGTTTTTGAAGTTTATAGTAACTAGTTACTAAAACTTCCTTTTAAGAAATTGAGAATAATTAAAATGTTCCCTTGTATTTTTGTGCATGTCACCTTTACTAAGGTTTATTTACAATAAAATACATTTTTAAAGCTTTATCTATGATTTTGGTTACATTATTCCCAATTTTGTTTAGAAATATCTACGTTATAGAAGTTGAAAAGAAAAACCAACTTTATAGTCCCGATGCCAAAAACAGAAAATTGATCTCTGGCATGTCGGGAATCTCGTACTACGTTTTCAAGCCATTGCATTAAATAATGAAGCTATGCTTTCTCCAAACCAGTAAAACAAGTCTTTTGGATTTTATCCCGTAATCTTGAAGTTACTCGGTTAAACTTAGGGTTATTATTAAAGGTTGATGTCATCCTACTACTACTAATAAATAGTTCGTCACCAAACGACGGCACGCAAATATCATGGACCTTGTTTTAAAGCTCCGTTACTGTACGTAATTTACTTAAAGATTAAATAATACACTTACCATCTTCATAATGTCGTGCGACAGGATGATAATCTGGATATTACCAAAGCAATAAAGCTTGCACATTTTAAAAAGTAAAATAGTAACAGAATTTTTGTGCCCGCTACATCATATTCTATATTTTTTTGGAAACTAGGAAGTTTTGCCTTCCTATGGCCACGCGTGACTTGCTTCCATCCTGCTTTAAACTTCTCGACATATATATATGAAGACAAGTCGAGCTGTGCTCTCTTCTAGCCTAGAAGACTATGCACAAAGACAAATCTGATTCTGCCTATCTTTATCTTTCTCAAGGGAGATATTTAACGGTAAAGTGTAATGTTCTGGAAATATTGATGTAAAAACATCAGTATCACTGGAAAGTTGATAGATTAGAACATTATAATCCCTAACTGATAACTCTAAATACAAATTGCAATTGAAAAACTCTAATTTTTAATTAAGATTAGAATTCTCATACAGCTGTATCTTCTCTTTGACTATGACTACTTATTCGATTTTAAAGGCCGTCTTACACGTTGCTAAATTTATGTTAAAAGATTTTGTTTAGTGTCATGTATAAGAATTTTTTAGAACCTGTTCTAAAAATGCTCAGAACTTTTGGGCCCATATTCGCATAGCACATTCAAATTACGACTGTTTTATGTAAAAAATCACAACATAATTGACTGTGCGTGCGTGTCTAAAAATTTTCCAAGATTTTGCACAAAAGTTTGTTCGTCACATTTTAAACATAAATTTCGTACTAAATTTAGCTTTGTGTCAGAAGGAGCTACCAATGTTTGAAACCTAACTAGCATTGATGATTTTAGTAGTCTCTCCAACTGATAACAATTGAATTAGTTCCTGTTCATAATCCAAAAGTATTTTTGTAGGTAGTCACTCCATCTTCCACAATTCTTTGTAGTTCTTTACAGATCTTTCCAGGAATAATTTTGAGTAGTCTCATCTAATCTTTCTAAATCACTAATAAGGAAACCTCTCGTATAATGTGCAAAAATGACTACAGACTAGATAAAGAGTTTATTGAATCTAAACCGTAAGTACCTAGTGAAACAAAGCTTTCGCTATTAATCTGTAGCTCAGAAAAGTTTTCTCAGTTCTATATTTTCTTCTTTTAACTTTTTCATGGTTATACCCCCACACCTGATACCATGTAATGCAGTAAGTATTTCAATACAAACCTGCCAATTAATAAATTTGCTAGGTCGTTTATAAATGAAAAAAGGATTTACTTGAATCGTTCTTAAAGAATCGATCTTGATCTTTTTAGGAAAACCTAATCTAGTCGTAGGATCAGATTTGTTCTTCTACCAGGCTACTACTTACGGTAGTCCACGGTCGAATTTCTTTCTCCATCAGCTATAGGGCCAGGTTTCTTTTTTTACCAGGCTACTTACAGTAACCCACAGTTGGACTTTCTCTCCATCAGTCAACCTGCGATGACATACGGTATATTGGACCATTTGCAATAGCCTATGGTTGGATAACCCTGAAAAATATATTTAAGGCATATTATTTACATTATAACTACACAAGAGGATTCAGGCAGGCAATGTTTATTAAATTGGAAGAAAATAAATTAAATAAAGAATAAATAGGAAAACTCAATTGTTAATATCCATTCTATGCGAAAATCGTAGCCCAGAAAGATGAGAGACAAAGGAAGATAACTCAAATATGATCCTGTATTAACAATTGACCAAATCAATTCTACCGTATATAGGTTCAGCACAGAATTATATTAATCATGATGGTATGAAAACGTAAACTGTAATGTGTATGTATTATTGACAAGAGAATAACGATATTTATGTATATATTTATATATTATGCATTTCAAACAATTATACTTGCATTAACTGCATATTAAATAGTACTAAATTGAACTTAATTTTCAAACAAAACAAAGCTATTACAGTTTTCATGAAACATGATTTAACTTGTACAACTAAAATCACATTCATGTAAAAGGGATTTATAACAAAATTTCTACAAATCATAATTATTTATAAATCAATATTGCAACCTACAGTAATATGTATAATAAATTTTAACCATAACCTATAAAGTAAATTTCTAATATAATTTAGTAAGAACTAAGCTCGCAGGGATTTCACCTGAATTTAGGATAGAGAAGATTAATTCCTTTCTTAACCCGCTACAGACCTGCAAAATATACTGTCTTTTGTCATTAAAGAGAAACAGTTGTGTTATAAATAGTTCTTGTTACCGAGTTGCAAGTTTGTTACCTTATTATCCCGAAATATATTATTACGCCCCACTCCCATTTTATCCCCAATTTCTTCTCGAGATTAAAATGAACCAAGGAAATCTTAAAACGAAATACTTTTAGCTTTATTACGCTCTACATTTACTTTGAATTTATTCTTCACTATTGCATTGATTCCTAACTAATTTTCCAATTAGGAAAACTGCTAAAGCAATAAAACAAACCCCCTGAAGTGCTTTAGTAAGCAAAAAGAGGTATTGACACAATTTTGTTTACTGCTTGCTATTTAATACTCGAAAACCCATAACTGTCCTTATTTCTTATGCAAACTAGAGTAACTCGAGCGCGATTCGTGATTACAGTTTCCTGAGATCCAGCGAGTAAAATGTTCTTAGGAAAGTTATGCCCTTTTCCCCCTGAAGTTGTTGATTGCCCTCGTGCATTTAGAAAGTGTACTGAAAACTTTTTCTTTAAAATTTTCTGTTAATCAGGAAATCACAATTAATCGAAACAATTAATAGTTCAATATAACGACGAAAGTTTCAAGTATCTTCGCCGTCGTTATGTTCGTATTACGTTTCATAATTAATAATTAAATTTTAATTTTCTAAACTTGATGGATAATTACTGATTTACAAACTACACATTACCCTTCCATTTTAGATGCAATTAAATTCTCATACACGTTAATTAAGTCTACATTTATGGGAATTAAAATTTGTTAAATTCTCTCGCGCTATTATCAAAATTTGCTTTGAATTAATATAAGCAGTGGTTAATTATCTTACAATCTAATAAAATTATACTAATAGTAGTATGTGAGAGATATTCTTGTTTAAGATTTATGGTAGTTAGAGGCGTCGATAATTAACATTATTGGCCCACGCTTCTTTCTTCCATAAGTAAAATTATAGATAAAAGTCGTTTCTTTATGTATTATTAATAATGAAATTATACAAAACACTAGGGGTCAGAGACTTTCTTTAACATTTATGGCAAGCTAACAATCCTATATTTTAGTCTAAGTCAAAACTAGACCACGAAATGCAATAATAACAAAAGATAGCAGAGCTAACGAACCCACCCAGCGCTAGATGAGGTATTTTTGAGATGATTTAAGATAAAAGGCAACAAAGAAAAACAACCCTCAGTATTGTTGTGTTTCTATCAGTCTAAGGAATCTTGTCGAATACTTATTTGGATTATCAGCTGTGAATGGACCTTATTTTCAACGACAAAGACTGTTGATCCACGATGTATAATTTTTCAGATCTAGTTGATTTGGTGTCAAATCTAGCTTCGTAATCATTTTCATTCAGCTTTTTAACATCGTCGTACTAAAGAATGATAAACGGGAAACTAATGATTTCCTACTATAGCCATAAGTCCTATACAATCCTACTACTGGAAGGTTCTTACATGATGGATTCAGGTTATATCTACTGAGCTGTAACTAACTTAGTATTCTTACGAGTTTAGCTGCTTCCATACCATTGATAGTATCAGTTTTGAAGTATACTATGATTTTGATCCCTATTTTAAGTAGATTTGTCAAAATCTAAGTGGAAAAAGCTTTTAAGTTTGGTACTGTTTCAGGCGAAAATATGCATTTGATAGTATCATTTTAGAAATTTTGGGTTAGTGGAACATTATTTATTTTGGTATTTATGTTTTGCAGCTATTCAGCACTTCAAGATTTGGAATCACATAATCCCTAAAGCACTTTATAACTCATTCTTTTTTATTGTTTTGCTTTTTTGAAGGACATCGAAATTTTTCCCATTCTCTTTCCATTCAAGGTATACTTTTGGTATGAAATACATTTTTTTGATTTGTAATGATTCGACTTAAATTTTGAATTAAACAGGGTATTGCCAGAAATACAATCTATCATTGTTTCAATCTCGAATAGTTTTGTCTGGACTGATTTTGGGCATAATATTTTGACAACAAGCATCAGATGAAAGAGGTTTGAGTTTATATCTAAAAGTGTCTTGAGGTGACAATTCCAAAAATGCTTAATGTTAATCTGTAAGAAATTCGCTTTAAGTTCTAGAGTTTCCATTTATTTGTTATAAAAGGCTTTTTGACATAAGGAAGATGATTATTTTTTGCATTAGCGAGTGTTGTGATTGAAGGTGGTTTTTTGTAGCTTGAGGTTAATGCGATCATCTAAATCTGAATTGGCTAAAACAACATGCTTTAGCAGAGTCAAAAGTTTAAGTCTACCTGATGACTATGGTAGATACCTTTGCTGGCCTCAAACTTCCCAACGAGGAATTTACGTATTTAGAAGTGGAAGAAGGTACGACAGATCTCTCTTCTGAGGATTCCATTATGACTTCCACAATAAGGAGTTAGTTTTTAGTTGGTAAGTTAAAGTAACTTAGATTTTTTCAACTAAATTTTAAATACCGTGAAGCTAGTTCAAAACATCTTTTCACATACAAATACTGAGTTTCAGTTATTGTGCAGAAAGGTTTTAGGTTTGTCCAGTTTTTTATGTTGATATAAGTTTCTTTCTATTCAAAATCTTCAAGAGGATTACGCTTTTTTTGGACAATCGGTGTCAATTTAGTTGTTACAAAAGAATTTAGTAAATCGTTACTGTAAAGACAGTTTGTACAGTACTATACTATATCTGCCAAAAAAGCAACCTTCTCAGTTGTAGCCTGATGTTTAGTATATTAGGAAAATTACTGTTAGGCCTAAAAAATAAACACACAGATTAAACTGGAAGCCACGGTAATTTTCTAGGCTTGACAAGTTTCAAGAGAGTTAGATCGATCCAGCCGATAAGTTTAAAAATAACAAAAATGCTTCCTTTGGTTTGCTATAACAAGAGTTGTACTAGAGGCAAAATATATTTGATATTTAAATTGAATTTTTACTGAAAACGTCAATAACTAAAGTTTTGATTAATATTTTGAAACATTTAACTCTATAATAATGAGTTATAAAATTTTGTAGGATTTCTACAGTATAACTAAATCTCTGATTTAATTATAACTTTATAGTTTGTTACCTGGAATTAATTAACTGATGTTTTTTGATGAAGCATTAATAGTGTTAAATAAAATAGAACTTTAGACACATTATAATTAGGTCATGTTATTTATAAAACTTTTTGTTTGCAAAAGCCTTGAATTTAATTTAAATTTTAAGACCATTAATATTAGTATTATCTTCAATTCCGGAAATAAACTAAATGTATAATTTTCCGTTCTCGAGACTTTAAATCAGATATTGCCGATCTTTAACTAAAACTTTAAATACCAAATTTAACCATGGTAAAGTTATATAACTTCGTATAATTATTTTCGAGCACGTTTAGTTGCTACTTCCGTTTGAAGTTTTATTAATATGCAATTATTAAAATTTGTTTTACTCTTTTTGGGTTAACGAAACTTTCTTATACATAAGAAAACTTGGAAGATATTTTAAGGTTTCGATATTTCCACACCCCCATCCCAAGGGGAAATAGTCTTAGCAAACTGTTTTAGGTTAGCGTTGAACTCGGAATAAAATTTCCATAGTCAATAATCATTACCGAGTATATTGGGTTCAACAAACAGAAAATAACCAGTTGGTATTTGACTTGTATTTGTTACATTTTAAATTTTCCTGCAATTTTACCTCAATATTTCTAGACCGACACGCATTTCTATTTCTAGTTCTAGTGATTTGGCTATAAATATTGATAGTAACGTATACGAACATTCTGTAGACGAAGTACAATACGCTGCTGATAGTGTCCTTTAGAGCTAGTATAAGGAAGGTAGTTCATAGAATCCCGTCTCGAATAAAATATGGTGGCAGCGGCATTATCAGAAATATGTGTTTAAAAATGTCAACGGAGATTCCTAGAACACATTCTGTTACAAAGGAAGTTTTCACCCGCACACAATAAATACTTTCTATAGAACGTTCTGGGCCGAGCATTTCAATTTCGTTTTTGTGCAACAAAAACGAAATTGTTGTATTGATTCGTAAAATAGCTTTCTAAAGCATATAGGATTTTCTCTGAAATAAAAGATATCATACATACAGCTTCCCGCTTTGTCCTTACGATTTTCGTGCTTTCCCGTTTTTCGGGCAAAAGGAGAACTTGGAAGATTGTTCTTGAGAATTAACAGACTTTCCTCCACGGAAAATCTTTTTACGCTCAGAAACCTTAGTTTCTGTATTTATTTTCTTCTGAATCGAATTAATTACCTAATCTTAGCAAAACTTATTAGGAACATATTTTATTTCTTTATTCTTATTAGTTTTTCCCTAAAGCTAACAAAAAACGTCAAAAAGCACTTCGAAAAAATTAATGGTGTAGATACTTCAAAACTATTTGGTTTTCAATATACGTTTCCTGGGAGTATAATCCAAACTCCAAAGAGACTGATGCGATGGTAGCTTGGAAGGACACAAATGACCCTAAGATTAATGACCTAGAAGATGAAATAATCAAAAGAAAATAAAAGACCTATTTGTATAGTGGCTGTTTATTGATTTTTTACTACTTTGTCATTTTTATTTCTTATAATCATGTATGTATGAGGTTGAGATGTTAATGTCGTAGACATTTATTAATTAAATTAAAAGATTAAGTAAGCACCTCTTTTGTCGAAAACGGGAAGTTTCTACTTTTATTACTGAAGTAGTTTTACAAAATTACAAATTCTTTTAGTGATAGTAAGACTTTCAAATAAGTAACTTGAACGAATAGTGGTTAAAAAAAGTCAACCTTAAACTAATTAAAGACTGCATAGAAACTTTACTTTTGTTTCGAGCAAGATGTTGCAACAGTGTAATTAACCCTGTGGTGAAACTTTTTTATATTCTGTAATTAAATTAGGTAAATCACTCAGAAAAGAACCGTAAAGAATACTAACACGGAAAGTAGAAACGTACTGTGGTGTAGAAGGAATTTTATTAAGGACACCAGTCATTGATTAGTTTTAACTCTAATTTGAATTGTCAATAAGTTGAGTTTTAATTAAATTAACTAGTAGAAAATAAACTTACTGCTGTTTACTACTGCAATTAAGAATATGAGTACTGCTAATAGAACTTCCTATGAATAATTAGTTTTCTTTATTTAAACTTTTAGTATTTTTTAATTAGCTATAATGATTAAAATTAATACATGATTTACAAATTACGATTGAATATGTGCTGGTCTAAAATTTTAACTTTATTATGTTTGACTTTTTAGGAAACAAAAATGATACTCATTCTAAATAGAGGAGGCTTCTCTGCATGCGAGAAATTTTAAATGCTACAATATTCTTCAATTATTTAATTAATTCAAAACTGTTGTTCCAATTAGTTAATTGGTTTAATTTTTGCATTTTTTGCTCTTCAGTAAACAGTGCAATTCTGTAGATTTTATTTATTGCTTTATTTTATTATTTCTCCTTATCCACAACTAAGGTTGCCAACCGAGGCTGGTCCAGTGCATTTTTAACATTTTATTACTCTTGTATATCTTGAAACCACTTTGTAATAGAGAATAGCAGAGAAACCTGAAACAAGAATACTGATTGCGATATATTTCCTGTACCTATTTGAGATATTTAATATATAGCTACTTGCAAACGTGATCAAACAAAAGAGAAATGTACAATAAGGTAAGGTATATGTATTTGATACATCAGTACATTTGTCTCTATCAACTTTTTCCAATTTACCTTGAATATTTGTAGTTTCAAAATTTTAATTTATCACTCAATTTTGTTTGCTATTATAGACAGTTCTCCAAGCTAACTATTTTGACACATAAATTAATTTGCCCATTATTTACTTATTCTTTTGTGGTATAAATAAACAGTACAAATATTTTAGCCAGTGAATCCTGTTTATTCAGTTTTAGGTTGCAATTTATCCGGCAGTCAGTGTTTATGTACAAACCGTGTTAGTACATACATATTTACCCATTTAAATTATTCCAATATCTGTTTAATATATTTTTGAATTTAACATTATTTATTTTATTAGTATGCTTCAATAAATGATAATCTATCTGCGTAAATGTATCAAAGCGTACAAAGATACATTGACCGCAAATTTTCTGGGTTATAAATTATTGCTAGTACAACTTTTAAAGTTTTATTTTCTTATTTTGTTTTTATTTCTTTTATACTGTATTAATTAGATTTAGTAACGATAATCTTATGAAAACGCATACATATTAATTTCAGATCAAGTTCTTTGCTTAATCTACATACCACCCATCAAAATCGTAGAGGCAAACATACTAGTACGTCAATGAAACCATGCAATCAGTGGATAAACGTAGGATTACCATGCTGATTAACAGGTCGACTAGCATATTAATCAATCGAAGTACTTTATATGCATGTATGTACATTTTATGTATTTATGTACATCTTATCATGTATACGAAGAAACTTCAATTGAAAATAGCCTACCAGATCAAATTATATTATTCATTTTAATCAAGACATCAATTCCAATTAACTTGGTGAAGCTAAACAAGCATATCTAAAAGGATACCAAGAGAATTTTCCAAAAAATACAAAAAGATTTGCCTTTCAAGGGTAATATTTAGAGTAATGGCAAAATATCTTTCCAATTTATTGAATCTGAGATACTTCTTTCCTCTATGTTTTTATTCAATTATGAACCCATTGTAAACCAGTTTGATTCTACTTATTAAGTTATTATTATTAAAATTTTGGTGATGCAATAAAGATTACTGGCACCCATTTGTGTGGTAGCATCTTTTCTATCGTGCCCAACAAAATATTGAACCTCATATTTCTAAACTACATAACTTTCGATTTTTAAAAATTTTGAAAAATACTGTAGCGTTTTTTAATAACTTGTTTATTTATTTTTTAAATTTATTTAAAACTAAGTTTATTACAATTTATTTCTAATATTTGTTTTCACTAAATTTATTTCTATATGTACAAAATTATTTATATCACTAATTATACATTTATTTCGTTCGTTATTACGAGCTTATTTACTGCATAACTAACTGGCTCTATTACTGCTTGCGCTAATACGAGGGTGGGCTGAAAAGTTTCCGACCTCAACGTGAAGATGGCAGCACTCGTAAATAAAAGCTACTGAATTTCGTTGTTCATCTGTTGACAGTTACTCACCAAAGTTTCAACCATTTTGGACGCGCAGTTTTTATGTAACAGTCGTTTGAGTGAGTTGATGTGAGTTTTTTTGTGAAAATGGATAAAATCGGGTATCGAGCTGTCATTAAATATTTGTTTTTGAAAGGCAATACGCCTTCGCAAATAAAAGATGAGTTGGATTCTGTGTATGGGGACTCTGCACCATCATTTACCACGGTGAAATTTTGGGCTGCTGAATTTAAACGTGGCCGTAAGAGCTTGGAAGACGATGAACGTTCGGGATGTCCAAAAACTTCAACTACCGACGAAAACATCGCCAAAGTTCACCAAATGGTGCTAGACGACCGCCGAATTAAAGTGAGAGAGATAGCAGAGGTTATGAACATGTCAAAAGAACGTGTTTGTCACATATTAAATCAACATTTAGGCATGAGAAAGCTGTCCGCGCGTTGGGTGCCGCGTTTGCTCACGTTAGACCAAAAACGTGTTCGAATGAATATTTCCAACGCTCTTTGGCGCAGTTTAGGCGAAATAAATCCGAGTTTTGACGCCGATTAATTACTGTAGATGAAACTTGGATACACCATTATACGCCCGAAACAAAAATACAGTCCAAACAGTGGACTGCAAAGGGGGAACCGGCTCCAAAAAAAGCAAAAACTGTTTTTTCGGCTGGGAAAGTGATGGCGACTGTTTTTTGGGATAGTCATGGAGTTATTTTAATCGATTATCTTCAAAAAGGAAAAACCATTACAGGAGCATACTATGCATCATTACTTGACAAGCTGAAGGCAGAACTTGCGAAAAAAACGGCCACATTTGCAGAAAAAGAAAATCCTGTTTCACCAAGACAACGCACCGTCTCACACCTCAGCTGTTGCCATGGCGAAAATCCACGAATTACGGTTTGAACTGCTTGACCATCCGCCTTACTCACCAGATCTAGCCCCAAGCGACTTCTTTTTGTTCCCTCATCTAAAAATTGCGCTCGGAGGACTAAGATTTTCGTCAAATGAAGAGGCAATCACCTTCGTGAACAATTATTTTGCAAAGAAAAATGCCGAGTACTATTTGGACGGGTTACAGAGATGGGAGCATCGCTGGGAGAAGTGTGTAGAGTTACAAGGAGACTATGTTGAAAAATAAAAAAAAATTTTCAGAAAAAATGTCTTCTATCTTTGTTAGGTCGGAAACTTTTCAGACCACCCTCGTATATCGTTTCCTTGTTACTCTCGATGAGCCTAGAAGGTTCGTGCCGATCGGAACGCCCGGAGAGTTCGAGACTTCTCCGGCACATTTCACCGGCGGTGCGTTACAATACTGTCTGAACTGTCTTTTTGAACTTGCTATAAAACATAATACTATACTCTTTTGACCCTTCTCGTAAGAAGCTTCACGGGACATAATTCTCTATTTTCAAATGAAGATCAATTTGCAAGCAAAGCAAGGAAATCTTTGACGTAATAATTTTATAAATTTAAGTTTTCTGTAATTGTCAGTGGCACTTAAAAATTGATTTATTTGGTTTTAAAAATCTTGATCCTCAAATTAGGGTGGCAGTTTTGTGGAGCATCACACCATCTGCATTATATACTTATGGATCAATTCTTTGGAAGATTTTTCTGAACTGGCGCGCAAACAACATGCACCACAAAATATACTCGACATACCCAATACGAAGTGTATTAGGTGACAGTTTCTTAACCGTACTTGAAATTTGAAAAACAGACATCTATCACCATGTCATTTACTAAATTCCTGGCTAATCTGGAAACTGAGTCTCTTTTCCCTGATTGGCTTGACATCTATCTAAAGAAACCAAAAAGTACCAAAGAATACATGTATTTGCTGGGAATCGTAACAAGAAAGAGTATGGACAGGGCACATTAGACAGTTACTAGACTTTATCCACGAACAAATCGGATGCAGCATCATATCAAAAGATTGTAGAACAGTCAAACTTCTCGAGTATGACGGAAAGAATCGATTTTGAAAACAGAACGGTTTTCAGAGTCTGGAAGATTATTATAGAAGAATCTTTCTTGTGCATAGGCAACAAAAATTCAACAAAGATCCTTGAGGAAACACTGAAATGGCACTAAACAAAATTTGATTTTAAGTGAAATACTGCTAGGAAAACCACTTGAAACACGTCTAAGGTAGGATGATAATATTCGAGAACATGCTCGAAAGTTACTATAAATATCAACACCTGGACTAAAATTGCTACAAACCAAAACATTTGGGAGACAGAAAAATTAACCCTAATTTGCTAGAGACCTACTTACTTACAGTCCAAACTGCGCTTTCTTTGTTGCTTTACAAGATGCCCAAAAGCGGTGCAAAACAAGTACAATGTTAAATCAGTTAGTGTAGTGTGTAAGCTTCCAAAAGCTTTAGATACAACTGAAAAGTTGATGAAAAACAGCATATACAGATTCTTTTCGAAATTTTATAGTTTCTATTGAAAAGTCTCAATAAATTAAATTCTTTTGTAGTTTATAATTGACTTTTAAATTGTTGATGTTTTGTTGAACGCAAGTAGATTATATGTAATTATTTTTCTGGTAGGTGGCAGTCTTTTTTCATTTGGTTTCACTTCGGGTCTGGCTAGAAGATATCTATAGATTCAATAAAAATTTACCTTGATCTAGAAGAAACCCAATAACTGTGCTCCTTTTAAAAAAAAACAAAAAGCAGAAGGTTAAGAGAAACAGGTTTGAAACAGGATAATTTTAGTTTTTCCCTTTTATTATAAAGTGCTCTAAGACAATCTTCCATCTTTCATTACCAAGTGTTCTGAAACAGCAACTTCTTTTGATTTATAAATCTTGGATATTTAGGTGAAATTCTGCACAGTTTCGTGGATTTTAGTGTTCATAGTCCTCATCTTGTTGGAAACAGTTTTCCTCCCAACTAAAGAAACGGGATTATAGGGTTAAGTCTCCGACGAAGCCATTTTCAAAAATAATTCTTCTCTAGCTTTGGCGGATGGTTTCTTATTTCACGTCGACATCTACCGCTATAGAGCTGAATCCCTAGATAAGACAAGAATCAGGTATGTTACAGTCAACGTTTGGCTACAATGAATACAAAACACTAACGTTATACAACCCGTAGAGTTAAGACTTTTGTCTTCTATGAAAACAAGAACTTGTAAAGAAGGGAAAAGCTTGACTTTAAGGAAAACGATTTTAACATGAAAGACGGCTATCCAAATGCTACTTTAGTTTCATGTATATTTTTCGATGTAATAAATATGAACAATTTATGATACTTAGTTGATTTAATGGGAGACTTCCTAAGTTTCACGTTCAGTAAGTCTAAAAGTTCAAGATCAAAGATTTTGGGTTAAAATAGAAGTAAAATTATTTAAAAACGCAATTTCTTTATTTTTCTATAATTCCAATATTAAACAGTCTTGTATGTAAATCTAGAAATTCTTCCATTTTTAGGAATATTAGGTCAAGTCAAATATCTTTAAACCAATCTTGATTTGGTTTTAAAGAGTGGTGGAATATGTTTTGCATCTGATATTACCTCATCTGTTGCACATGCAAATGTGGTGGCTGTAGTCGGCTCTATGTGCAAGGTTTCTTGGCTCCTAGAGTAACTGTCATATGCATATGAATCTCCATGCCATAAAGAGAAGCAATATTTAGTCGGAGAGTTCGTAAATATTTGACCCTTAGACGCTTAACTTTTGGTTATGGCCTATCTGTGTTCTTTACAGTATAATCTCATTTCTCTCTTGGGTATTGCATTTTTTGCTCATATTTATCAAAAAGAGACAAAAAGCTATTTCTCCTGCAATTGGGATCTGCTACTTTGATGGTTTTACTTCAGAAGTTTTCCTTACTGTTGTCAACCATGTAAGTTATGTATGACTTAGTTTGCAAACAGCAAATCCGTACCTTTTAATAGAACTCGAAAGTTTCATTTAGACAAACATGTTGATAAGCGATGACCTTGAAGTTTCCTAGTGTTGTTTAATATTTGATTCAAATACTACAATTATCGTGTTCCCATTGAACAATCGATTTTTATCTTGAAAGAACTTATTTTGACTTATGTACATTAGACAGATTTTGATCTTCTCATCATATCTTTTTCACTAACTTATTTATAACAAAATATTTTCTTTGAATTGGGTCAAATTCTTCTTTTAACAATTAAGAGTTAAATCTTTTCTAATCGCTTTTTATTGTTTTATTTGTATTTGATGTAATTGATCGCTACTAATAACCAATCTCACGGCTGGTCTCGCGGCATACTAGTTGGAAAATATTTAAAGAGAAAAGTTATTTACGATTAAAGAATATTGACAAGAGGTGGTGCTATAACAATCTTGAGCGCAAGTTCAAGGTCGTTATTTCTATAGAATGTGCAAGTTGCTTAAAATACTTTTGTTGTTGTACAGATCTAAACGACACAATGTTGATTAATTTTTCCTGCAGTAATAGCAGCGGTTTTCAAGCTCGAATTGTAGTACAAGACGAATGTGATGTTATTAGCTATTAGCTAATTTAAAGATTGTTTTAACTAAATTTAAAATAAACATTTAATCAGGAAGGTTTTTTTTTATGTTTTAACATCGGTTTTAACATGGCTTTCTATATAATTGGAACTCGAATTCAATAAAATTTATTAAGTTTTGGTTTTATGAGGTAGACGCCAATCATTTTTTAGAATCTAACTTTAGTGCATATTTTTTATCATTTATCAATTATTCTTTTTGATTAACTAATGGATATTTTAAGAGTTGAACAGAATTAGATCAGTTTAACTGTAATAAAAACCGTTCGCTCTAGGTATATTTTGAATCAGTAAAGATATCGGATATCGCTGTCAAAACTATTAAAAATCGCCTAACTTTTTATAATTTATTCAATTTTTTTGATGATTGATGAAAGTGTATGTTTGCAATCTTTTATTGTATTCACTTAAATTTACGCTCTCGTATTGATATTTATTAGGAGTTAATTATTTTACTGAGGTCACTTGAGAGCAGTAAAGTTAACCAATAAACAGTTTTATTAAGGCATTAATTTTAATAACATCAGAATTTTCCTGATAAACTATGTAAAGAATCACTCTAGCTGTATAATAACAATAATTTTTGTTGTAATACGTTTTAAACTTTATCAGCCTCCTTGAAGCAGACGAAATAAAGGCATATTTAATGGTAGTAACATTGTAATATGGAAATTCGTTTCCATATTCCAGCTGTATTAACTAACATTACCGTATTAAGTGCTATATATAAATGGGGGTGCGGCATATTCCCGCTGCTAAGATAGTAACGAAGCAGGCGAACTGTAATAAAATTTTGTTACGACATTCAAACAGCCATTAAGATGCAGCTTGCTTGTTTCTGTTTTATGTTTGTTAGCTAACGCATCTCCTGCCGAACGTAGGATGAACATCGCTTATTTGGAATCAGAAAACGGAATTAAGTTACGTAAGCAACCTTGATTTACACTAGTGTAGGCAGTTTGTTGCCTGCGGCATCCTATTCATTCATACAAAGGTCACTCTTACGAAAGAACTTTCAAAGTGTAATGACACCACACAAAATCTTTTCATTAACGTTTTCTGAAATTAGTCATAATCGTAAATTATCTTAATGCTCAATATTTTGCGCTATCTTAATAAATAGTTTTTTTTCTACTACTGATAATTATTATTGTGATTTTAATAGCTTCAATAAATTACATAGCTGAATATATAAATACGATTATGTGTTTGTTCGTTGAAATAGAGAATCTTTAAAACCAGATACATTTACACTTAACAAATTTACAACCTAAAATGTTTGACATC
Source organism: Ignelater luminosus (assembly GCA_011009095.1). Lineage (NCBI taxonomy): Eukaryota > Metazoa > Arthropoda > Insecta > Coleoptera > Elateridae > Ignelater > Ignelater luminosus. The sequence goes on along the minus strand of VTPC01090244.1, from coordinate 1,151,934 downwards.
TAGACCATGAAAGCTTCCATTCAAGTGTCTTCATGTAATACAAAGTGTCAGATCTTTTCTCCGAATGCATCAGTTTACAACCGCAACGCCTTGCATCCAACAATGAGAGCTTTCACACACACCCTTAGTTGAATAAAATATAATTCAATAAAAATTAAAATTAAATTAACAGCTTCTGTTGTCGGTTTTTCAATACATTTGGCTTAATTTTCTTCTTTTTTTTTGTTGGAAAATGTAATAACGAGTCTTTGTTCCCTGCTGAAATTAACAGCGCATTTGATAGCACAACGAAATTAAAATTTACAGTAGATAATTACATTTGAAACAGTTTTGCAACTTTTAGCGAACTTCGTATGTTTTTTTCTTAACTGTTTCTGTTCTATAAATTGATTCTTAATGCAGCAAATTAGTTTCTACTTAAAAGTTTAGGGATTAATTTTGTATTCATTTCTACGTAAAAGTAATATAATTGTAAGTGTTGATGATAATCTCTATAATTCAAACAACCTTTTTTTGTGCGAAAATTAGGATCACGAAAAGTAACTTTTGTATATGAACTCATTAAAGATCATTATAGGCGTCATATAATCCAAAATTAGCTTGTTTTTATAGCAATTCCAAGTTACACAATAACTGATTTTACAGGGTAAATCAGATTATTAAAGGTTTTAAAGCTTTTTATTTATTTTCTTGTCGTTGACCAGAACTCAAATAGCCTTGAATTTTTTTACTTAAATAGTAAATTTAAGAAAGAAATCTTGACAGCCATGTTCAGAAAATACAATTTGTGGTTATGTTAAAAAATCAATAGAAAACAAAATCAAGACCAATTGAAAATTCGGAAGGTCGTGATTCTTGTTTTCTGGAATGTGATTTGTTCTTGGTTTTCCACTATTGACTAATATTAGTTATGGACAGGACCGAATTTAGTTGTGGGAGTGCTCCAGACATTGGAAAGTTACTTTAAAAAAGTAATTAATTACAGTTACAGTTACCTTATCAAAATATGTAATTAGTTACAATTACAGTTACTTGATTTTAAAAAGTAACTAGTTACTATTACAGTTCCTGCAAATATGTAACTAAGTTACTTTACCGTTACTGTCAGTTATTTTGATTCTATAAGGAAAATAAAGAAAGACTTTTTAGAACCCTTCAAACTTCAAAGTGATTATAATTAATTTTTCTTTGTATAAGCTTACTGTACAACTCTTAGAATTACACAATATGAAAACATGTATTTTCTGAACATCATCAAAACTAAATTTGAAAATCGATTATTCAGGTAACGCAAAAGGTAACGAACCGAAGTCGTTACCGTTACACGCTGTTTGTAATTAGTTACAATTACATTACCGCGATTTTATAAAGTAACGCGTTACCTCTAGCGTTACTGAAAAATGTAATTAATTAAAAGTAACGCGTTACTTCCAATGGCTGGAGTGCTCCAACCCTTTTTCCCCTTAAGATGGTGCTTTCAACATTTAGTAAGTTAAATTTTGGACAAATTTGACTAATAAAACTTATAGAAAGTCATCATCAATTTCTTGAGTGCACTTTTGCTTTTTAGATTAAATTCTATACTCACAATCACAAGTTATGTCTCTTGGTGATAAGGCAATTAATGTTATCAACTTCCAAAAGGAGTACCAATATCATCCAGTCTTGGACTATAGCGGAAACCTGCACTCCTGGGAACTGATAAAGCGATGTCTAGCGGCATCTCTACACATCACTTTCTCAGAGCATCACGGGTTTAACTATGAAAGCTCACAATTACTGCAAGATTTAATAACTCTTCGGAGTTGCAAACCCATAACAGTTGAAAATCTCTTATTAAGTTTACTAACTTTGGTATAGATCTCTGTATTATTCAAAAAACTTGGATTTCTTTTTTTAGGCACATAACAATGTTTCCGTAGAAAACATCATTAATTCGATATCATCATCTTAAAAGTCTTTTACAGCTGCTTTTGACATTCTCATTTCTTTACAGTCTATCACCCTTTATTCTATATATTCCTATATCTATATCTTCTTTACTTTACTTTACTCATCAAGTCTTTAAACCGACAATAAAATATGGAGCGTCACCTAACTTTTAGAACTTTCCCAAGACCCACACAAACAATATCTCTTCCGCTCAATATTGTCAGCAGTACAAATTTCTGGTTATATTTTGAATTCCAAAAATTAAATTTATCTTTGATAACTGTTTGTGAGCTTTGCCACTATTACGAGATCTCTTTTACTCATCCAACTGAAAATTGAGAAAACCGATCGGAATTAACAAGCAGCCTAATAAACTTAATAATTAAGTTGTTGCAATTATTGCCATTTATAAATTAATTACATGACGATTCCAATTCTTTTTTTTCTTTGTTTTGATAGACAAACCATGTTACCTTGCTATTAGATAGTATATTTCGTGACATCTTTTTCAAAAACTGCTTATAAAAATAAGTCAAACGTCGAGAAATTTTCTATGATGACAACTACCTTCCCAATTACAGTCAATGAATATTTGCACAAGCTGTAATATCTGGCACATCTTTTGTTTCAGAACGATTTTTCTGTCTAAATATTTTGCCATATTACCGTAACATACCAAACTTTCAGTGTGACTGAAATAAATTCTATATTCGTTGACTAAACATTCAAAAATTGTCTTGGCTAGATCTTTGTCAATGTGACTTACTTGAGCGAAGCACTATCCTGTTATAATCAGAATGGTTTTCAAATTAAACTGTCTAGTTCAAGACTTCTTTGTTTGTAAGGCCAGCATGACGTTTAGTTTGAATGACTACCGTTTGGTAGGATATTAAACAAATATCCTGATGATTCATGATCTTTAACGTTCTGTAAAGGATGTAGCACTTGAGAAAGAGGAAAAATCAAATACTCACATTTCGCCTTTCTCCTGAGGACTTTTTTAGGAATTCGTGGAAAATTCTCTTGTGACACTTCTTTTAATCATTGCTCAAAGTCAAATAAAGGATTGGACACAAAAACAAGTTGTCTGAATCACTTGGTTACCTATTCTCTTTACACATTTTTGATCATTTAACTGGCAGTTTGTTGACACTAAAATCTTTCCAAGCATGCAATTTAGTGCCTCATAGTAGTGAGCGTTCGAATTTTAGAGTAGAATTTTGATTTGCTACCGTTAATTTCATTATATGGTACAGAAGAAATAAAGACAGAAATGGTAAAAGACAGAAAGGTGAACAACATGCAAAACTGAAGAATTGTTTACTTAGACCAAATAAGCGTTCTAGAACTTTCTTTCTGAGAATCGAATGCATTAAATCCATTTTAAATTATTTAGATTTAAGATTTCTAATCATATGTGTATGTCCTAGTAAGGCAGGTTATTTTCCTACGCACTTTGTTTCATTTGATGTGTCAATAGCGCTTGTAGTGTGTCTTGAAACTTATCTTAATTTACGAGGTGCTACCCAGAATTTCCCAGAACAAGTAGTGGTAGGAAGTTCTGACGCTAGGTACCTCTTGGTGAATGTTTCAACTCATGTTTTCTTGAATACACGTGTTTTCGAGTTTCGGTTTGTTTCTTTACACGGCGTTCTTGTGTTTCTCCAAATGCCGAAATGGCTTCAAGTTCAAGAAAACTGCAGCTGAAACCCGTCGAATGTTAAAGCAAGCTTTTGATGAGCAAGCTTTAAGCCAAGCAACAATATTTGAGTGGTTTAAGCGGTTTAAAGAAGGCCGGAAATCGTTCGAAGGTGACAACCGAATCATCATGCCCAAAATGCGATCATGAGGTGCAAACCGGCTCATGACAATGCTTCCGCACAAACCTCCTGACAAAAAATAACATGACCACTGTTTCGCACCCTCCGTACCCGCCTGATCTGGCCTCGTGTGACTTATACCCCTTTCCTGAAATTAAACTCCGGTTTTTGACTCCATTGAAGAAATCTAAGCGGAAACGCAGCAGATGCCGAACGTACTAAAGCCTGAAGACTTCCGTGAGTGCTTTCAAAAATGGGAAAGTCGCTAGGATCATTGAATTCAAATCCAGGGTGACTACTTCGAAGGCGATGATGGAAATTAGGAGTTAACTTCAAAATTCATGTCTTTATGAGCAAATTTTGAGTAATTTTGTGTACCACCTCGTATTCTATCGGTATTGTCGTATAGAGTCTTCTTTATTCCAATTAAGCATTGGATTAATGACAAGATTTCCTAGTGTACTTACCTTAATTGAAAAAAGTTGTAACTACTCTGTAGTCAAAGATTCTCTGAGCAGGATCTCAACGATAACTATGAATTGAAAATAATTAAACATAAATGTTTTTGGACTTTTGTCAGATTGTAGTGATTTTGTACTGTTGGTACTTAGATTAATCTTCTTAATTAAGAAAACTGAATTTTCCTAATCAATGGTTTATTGAGTTTGAACCGTTTTCAGAATGCTATTAGGCAACATAGAAATGTAATTCGCTACAATACAAATGTTTTACGATTACCCCGATGAGCTTACTAACGAGTTCTAATAGTACGCAATTAACGTATAATTAATAACTTGTTTTCGGAATAAAAGTTTCCACTTTATGGCTCAAACGTAATCATAAACAGCTAAATTGAAAAGTATTTTCTACACGGTTGCTTAACTTAAAAGCTTATCTGACAAAATTATATCGTATAAAATGTTAATAAACAACATAAGACTGCCAATTTATGATACAAGTAAATGTACAAACAAAACACAGATCTAGAGTAAATGTACGATTTTAATTACTTGTAGAGATAATAAACACGTAATATTATTTTGTAGTAAAATTAGTAACTTTTTTATAATTTTATAGCGTGTGCCTAAAGATGCCAGAATTCATTAGTGTTCATTAAAATTTATCTTTTAAAAATTTTAACATCCTCTTAGTTGTAATAAAAATTTAAAAGGTAGAAAGAAATTCGTTCTTTTATAATAGCTAGATATATACCTTTTTGTTTAATTTTTGCTCAATTCAGCTTAAGTACACTTTGAAATATAAATTGTCTAAGTACATTATAATTGGAATTATTACGTCTTCCCATAAAGAGGATTTGAGGGTGCGTTTCTTTATTTTCACAAACTTAGAACAGCAGATGTATTTTAAACTTATTCTGTCTTTTGCTGTTTTGTTTGTTTGCTACCTTCCTTAAATAGGCCAAAAAAGATAGCTATATCAGCTCCTAAGAGGATCATTAATGGAACAGTTGAGACTTTTACAACCTTAAATGATGTCCTAAAATGTTAGAAAAAATTAAAAATTAGTAATATTTGTATTGTTTGCCAATTTAATTGAAAATAAATATTTTTATAGTTGTAGCCCAGTTATTATTTTTATTTATGGATTGAGGATTATCTTAGTTTCTTCTGATTTAACTTACATTTCTTTAAAGTCAGTTAATTACACTGTAGCTTATCGTTATCAATGTTGTGGTGAAATATCTATATGTTAAACAATTCTGTTATGAACACCTGGATATATCGACTTGCAGAAATTAAATCTCAAGTTGTATATATGTAAAAATTATGAAGCAGAGTCAACAAAGCAGAGCTAATTTGTCGTTTGGTCTTATACTGACTGGCCAACTTGTCAACGTAGACGTAATTGAAAAATCACCCCCGGAGTGTGGAATCAGAAGTCCTTTCTTTACCGGTTGTTACCAAACTATACCTCTATAATGTACGTATGAAAGTGTGACCCTGAAAGATTCAATTTATGTTGACTTAGACCAACATCTTAACTACCATCAACGTCAACATCCGAAAGTTCAAATTTGCAAAGTCTAATCATCGACAGCACTGCAATGCATGTTGTTGCATGTTCAGTCATCTTTGTCATCCTGCCGCCACGCCAACTCAGTACCCCTACCAAGACTATCATCGTAGTTGATTTCATTATCTCCAAACATACCATTAAACAACACACTTCTTTACATCAAATGTCCTTTCCACACTTAAGATCACACGAGGCCGGTACAACCATATCTACGCTTCACTTACTGATATAATCAGCCACCCATACCATCACAATGTTGATGGCATTCATTGGCCGGGAATCAACTTTGATAGAAAAAATATTTTATTGATTGAATCTTGCTACCGATCAAACTCTTGTAGGTCATTGATATTTTGAATATTTCATTTAATGGTAATAGATGATACCATACAAGCTTCCTTTCGGAAGGTAAACCATCCAATTAAATACTCGCTACAAAATCATCACATTGTCTTTTGATGTGATATGGACAAGAAGGATTTAGAAGTATTTGTTAAAGAGTGGCATGATAACAAATTGGCTTGTAGCGCTAAATAGAAAAAAAAGTGGTAAAAGGAGTAAAAGTGCATACGTCAAATAGAGGTTAGTCTCATGGTCATAATATTGGATAAGAATATTTTTCATTTTAGTCGAATTCATAAAACCTATGCCTTTTTAAAAGTAAGTTGGAAATCTTGATTCTAAACAAGGTGCCACTGCATGCTGTAACAAATAAAACTGGAAAGCCTACTGACCATTTTGTTGAAATAAAAGCAAATGGTGTTAATTTACTAACAGATTACGAATAATCTTCAAAATGGAAGGAAAATAGGTTGTTTCAATTCATATAAAAATCTAAAAATTTATACAGAAATGACTGAGGTTTTGTTGCATCTACAGGGCGTTAAAAATTTCTTTTTCTTTAAGTATCCTGCAGGAAACACACGGAATCTTCTACATAGTAATTATTTTAAGACAGCTGTTTTACAAGAGATTATGGTCGATACCTTCATTAGGGTGGTAGAATTAGGGAGGATTTAAATGCTCCGTTTCTTGGAAACTGTGCGTTTTCGAACATTGTTATTATTCTAATGTGTAAGTAATGAAACACTCTGTTTAAATTATATTTATATATATAAATAGTTTATTATTTAATATAGTTGTTAATGTTTCCACAGAATCGTTGCTATCAGAATTTATGACCAGTTTGACTATGTAAAAGTGTTTACATCAAGCTACAACAGTTTATGATTCAGAACTTGTAAGATTATATTCGCTTAGTAATAAATAATAATTTCCAATTGTTTAATAATTTCTATGTATACAGGGAACATAATTATTTTCTTTAGAAATTAGAAACAAAAGAGCAGCAATACAAGACTTACTATTCAAATACATAAAAGGCGGCATACTGTGCGTGACTGTTGCAATAACTTGAGTGTAAATTGTAACATACAGAATAATTTTCGTCATTTGGGAATTAGGCTAAAAATCTGGATTTGAAGTAATTGTGGGAATAATTGATACCTGCGTTTATCGTAAATGAAACGTTAAACTGTTAAATTCTATTTTAGATTTGAATTTACATCATTTACATTTTTATAATATTTGAGCACACAATAAGAAGAAATCTATTTAGTCCACAAGGTGTAAACCTCAAGTATGTACTTATCCTACTTAGCGACATAGTTGTGTACTAGAGGACACAAGACAAGTATATTTCAAAAACTTTTAAGGTTTGTTAGATTATATCTGGAAAAATTGAAAAGTGACTTTTAGCTTGTAACGGATATTCCAGACGTGTAACCAAGATGATCACCAGCCTTCTCAAGTAATCACATAGCCATGCTGGTGCTCACTTTATATATAACTTTCAAAAAAGAAAATGAAGAACTTTTTTTAAACACTCATGATGACTTTTCGTTTCTGTACTATTAACTCAACATTTTTTTTTAGCCAGAACGTTTAAACGCTATACAGTACTATCCAAACAGTTTTGAAAACATTTTAAGTTTGATATGGTCGATAATTGCTTTTTCCAAAATATTCTTGTTGTTACTATATGTCCTGGTTGAATTGCCGGCGCAGTCATTCCATAGATACATATGAGCAGTTTGATTCCAAAGGAAAATAATTTGGGCAAGTAAATTTGTACTTTTTCCATATTGTATAAATTATTTCCTGTTTGCTTTTGCCCAAACTGTTTTAGACTAATGATACTAATGATTCTACTTAGAATTCAAATTACCGTTGTGAAACTACTGTCCCTGTTTGCTTGAATTCCTGAAAATATGCATAACAAGACCCTTGATAGATTTGGTACACCTCTTTGCAAGACAGTTTTTATGACGCAAAAGTTTACCCAAGGAATTCAGAAAAACCACGAACGTTTAAGAATTTAAGAAAGGTGGTCTTCAAAAACTAAAAAACTGTATTTATTGAGAGACTTTTTATCAAAAACATCTAACTTCCTATCCAACTGTATGCATATACGCCCATCTCCGAAATCAAATTGTGGTTTCTTTCCGTATACAAAAACGCGTATTGATTCATACCACTAACGCTCTTATGAAACTTAAAACCTCACATCATAAATATTTTTTAATCCCGAAAAATACTTTTTGTTTTTTAGGTTAGAAAGCACAAACATACACTCCCGTTTATATAAACAAGTACTGGAAAAACAACAACGTTTTATCGTTCTTTTTTTGAAAATATCAAAGTAAAAGGAAACAGTAGAAATCTTATCTCTGTAATTCCCCTTTTAATACAAATGGAAATGGCTTCTTAATTCGAAATAAACTTCTATTATTTCATTTAAAACAAATCAACAGCTAATTATGTGAATTTGTACAATTTAAAGTTTTGAAGAAAATACACCGCCTACTCGACAGGTGTAAACATTTTAATTGGATTTCTACTACGCAGGTATTCTTGAGACAAAAGTGCAGGTAAATGTTTTGTATTTCTGCTTGTACTTGAAGGATTTAATTAAATTTGACTAGATCCTCGTTTGAATTTCACACTTGTAATCGTAACATTTCCAATGTTTTCCTGCTTTAATCAGAATTTTTTTCATTAAATCTCAAACATTCTTTGGAGATTTTAATTTGAATTTAGAACGATTTATTCAATTCAAAATATATTACAAGTGCGTAAAATCAGTTTTTTCCATCTTATATATTTTGTAAAGAATAAATGAATACTAATAAAATATTTCAGCGTATTTAAGAAAGTGCAAAAAGATTTGATTAAAGAGAAATCATGGACCCTAATAGCCTGTAGCTATTTACTCTTTCTCGGCTTGTCTCGCTTTAGTATTCTTAACTTGGCTCTTCTCATATCATTTTTCTCATAAACTTTGTTTTATTTTTGTATCTTTTCATATAATTTCTTTTAGGTTGCTATTCGGAAGAGAAATATGTTTCACATTTTTGTCTTAGAAAATAGTTTTATCAATTTATTGTTTGATTTCCTTTTTTCTTTATTGGTCAAGTCTCAATATTGAAAATCCGTTTCCTCTTTCGTTGCTTCTTTTTCAAGTAATCACAGATAGGTTTTTAAGGTTTTTTTATATGAACGAACTATAAAAATTATTATTTAAAGGAATAATACGAGATACGAGATACCAAGATGTATTAGAGATGTTCCTTTTATTAAATGACAATTTTATTGATCACCTGTTATAAATTAACCAACCGATATTAATTAAGAGGACTATAAATCATTCCATTATTAATTCTAGTCAGTCTATTAGAGGGATCTGAGAAAGCGGACCAGACTTAACTTTTTTGTTGTAAGGTTGTGCATCATTAAATGGCAAAGGATTAACAAAATATCTCTATTTCTCGTTAGAACTGGCCGTTGGTTGAACATACCTGGTTTATTGTATATTCTAAAGTTTATGTCATTTACAAAATGTCAAAATAAAAATGCGTCTGTAATTTAGAATTTTGTGAGCCAAGACTATTTCACAGCTAATAATTTTATGGCGGAAACGTTCAATTTTGTTACTGAAATGATGTGATAATCTACAACGTGCACGAATGGTCACTGAAAAAATTTTAAAAAAATTTTAGAGTTTATCGATTTTTATCTGCTAGCAGCTAGTTTGCGATCAAAATATTATTTTTTGTTGACTGAGTACCTAACCTTCTATGACAGATTCAAATTATAAAGTTTGGCTTCCGACTTTTGACTATCCATGGGATGTAAGGTATTGATGGTGTTATCTCTTGGTAAGTTAGTTTAGTAACACAATTAAAATTAAATACAAACAACTACATCGCTTAATGGAGGAATTCACTTTAGACTTCTAATCACAAGTGTCGTTTGTAATGACTTTATGGTGCAACTCAAAAAAATCATAAAGAGGTGGAACAATGACTTTCGAAGAATCATATTTGGGCCAAGGAAATGTTTCTAAATAAATAAATATGTTTAAAACATGCTTAATACTGTTAGAATTAAATAGGATACATTTCTTAGATTTTCATGACCAAAATGTATCTCCTTGGTAATAGTAAGGCATATCTTCCAACCGGACTCGAGAAGCCTGGGAGATTGAATAATCAAAGCTAACCCATATGGTTCGTCCGATACAGACATTCTGCACTACCAAGCAGATTTAAGTAAAATTGAAAACACGATTAGGTTTTGTTCATCTATGAGTTTTTGGTGGAAATTCTTGAATCAGCTGTAAGAATAGGCCTAGAATCTTGCTTGATTAACTCTACTACGAAACTGCTTTTCAAACCCACTAGAAGCACAGTAGTATAAAACAAGCAACAACAATGTTTTTGATGATTTTCTAACTGGCATCCAAGCATAAAGTTTTCTTAATATCTATACATTAAATATTTCTTTGGGATCATTTCCAAGTGAAACGCATAGAACATCTGCTTATATAGTCTTTCAGAGAGTTTCTAGAAAATAAAAAGTTTTTCTAGCCATTTAGATGATTTTCGGGTTTTGTACTCATTTTTTTACTCTGCACAATATTTTTGTAGATAAGTTTTTCTTACATCCATTCTAAGATGTGCCTTGTCTACCACGCCATAGAACTTGTAAGTCTAAATTTGGGCTTTTTCTAATGACAGCACTCTAGATAAGAAGGCTGTTGGTAATACTCTAATAAACGGTATTGGTACATTTTTTACAAATCTTCACTATCTACCCCAAACGTACGCCTATGAATTCGTAATCCATTATGTCCAAATCAAAACAATGACTGTCGGTTCTCATAAAGAACGCAAAAGAACTATTATAACTAGTAAGGTCCAAAGATTGGCGGTTGGAGACTCCTAGTTGACTTTGTGGAAATCGTATAAAATAGTCTTCAGAATCTAGAAAGGTCAGTAGGACAAAGATGTTCGATTTTCAAACTTGGAGTGATGATTTGGAAATTTTGTTCAAAGGGTAACTGCGATAGAGTGATACTGCTTATAGAGAGGGAATTATACAGTTTCTTTTAAGATTCTACAAACGTGACTATTAACAGGGCCTTTTAAAACAAATAAGCTTCATGCCGCTAATTCGTTGCTGTGGATGACCTCTAAGTCTTTTTTAATGTTATTTTGATAGATCGTTTCTATTGTACCGGTCGTGGTCACACCATTTTATTATTACATAATACCCATTTTAAATATAATTAATTAATTAAATTTTTAGATTTATTTGTAAATAAGTCATAAATTTTCACATTTTATTACACAGATAAGGATAAAATAAGAATAATACGTCCAATACCTGAGTTGATAAAATGTGTCCGTAGCCATCACTATAAAAACCGTTTTTCGACATCAAAGCTTAACATAGTTAAGTATTTTATTTTATTTTAGTTCTTGATTCCTAGTTTATTTCCGCCCTCACACTAATTCATTTTTATCTTTCGGATTTTTCTAAAATTCTAAAACGATTAATTACTCGAAAGCAGAAGCCGTGCAAAAAGTTGTTAATAACTGTTCATCGATATTAAGAAACTAAATAGTGATTAAACAGAATGCTGTAATATTTAAATGGTTTCTACCAAACTTAATTACAGCTTCTGGGTTAGATGACACTGCGTTGTTTCTCGCATACAATATGTTAATACGTGCACTATAAAAGTTGCTTCAAACAAATATTGATTTACAAAAATTACTAACACAACTGTTTTTTGCAGTTATAAATTTTCTTATTCAGCTCCACGCAACGCGTGGGTTTAAAGCTGAAGTTAATAGAATTTAAACACAATTATATAAATCTTCAGGTCACTAATGGTGTGTGATACTAAGTAACTTTGAGTAATTAACCGTTTGTATGTTTTTGATTAGCTCCAAAACTACTAAACCGATTTCAATGCGGTTTTCACTTGCATACAGGACATGAGTTTAAGAAGCTAATTGCCTATATACAAGATCAGTGGCGACTCGTGAGTCTGCTTTATTTGTGGTGCCAGATCATCATAAAGGTTAAAAATGAACAATAGTTTTAAGTAGGTAATTACTACTTCGTGTTGTAAAAATCTTATCTGTAAAATATATTAGTGGCAGTGGCGGCTTGTGACTGTTTTGATGGTGGGGCTATATCAAAAATAAAAATCGCTGTGAATTACTAAAAAACTAACGACTAAAAAATTAACTTCTTATAAAAAAAAGAGTACGTAAACGGTAATTTACATATAAAATAAAAAACAACTTGATTATACATATAAAAATTTTTTCAACTATTTTGTTTACATGAAAAACAATTATTATTATGCTTCAAAGAATTTTTTAATTTTTATATACAAAAAAATATTAAGTTATACTAATTATGTATTAAAAAATTAACCTTTTTTATTAATTCGTATACAACGTAAGTATAGAATTACAATTTTTTATCATTATATTATTAATAAGAATTAACTTTAAACAGATCCTTGAAAAAGTTTATAAAAATAAACGAAAGCTTGGATAATTGGATTAGTTATTAATTCGTAAAAGACCTTTAAGCCCATAAACAAGATTTAATATCATAAGGTCGTTATCTTTAAACAATACACCTTTTGTATTTAGAATGTTGCAATTTCGGGTCTTAGACTATCAGAAAAAACCTGCAGTGTTTGAAATCATCAATTATATTATCCTACAAATTATTTTCAAACAATTTGTATTTCGAATATGCAATTGATGTGTTACAACTTCTGTTAGATACCATATATGTCAATTGTTACAGCAAATAGTTTTTTCACGGAAAATGTTTCCTTTTGAAATTCACTTCTTTTCAGTATTCCGTTCCGATAAACACTGAACATTACCCAGAAGCTTCAGTACAGATTTGGCACATTATTTGTAACTATTTTTCTATTTGGCCTTCAACTTCTCGAAAGATATGGAGAAAAATGGATGATTTTTGTCTGAAATATTTACAGACCATTTTTATGTCAACTGTAGATCACCAACGACTTAATGCAATCGTGTAGGTAAACTATTTAGGTAGTGGTAATGATTTACAATTTTGCAATATTGATATCAGCGAGAGGGCATTTTCAAGATAAAGGTGACTTGCATTTTTGCAAGCATAGCTTCTGATAAGTTCCAATTCTTTGAATACAAAAGATTATCTTTACATATCAAATTTTCCTCCCCCAACTATATAATTCTGCATCCTGTGTTACAACAAGCCAGCAAAATGAATTTATCAAAATTCCAATGTCCTACCATGTACAAAGTCATTTCTTTGTCAAGAATGTCTTTTAGAATTCCTATTTATAAAGACGGGAATAGGCAATACAAAGGTGATATGAATCAAGGCAAAGGCAATTAAAGTCGAGGCAAAACATGGCGAAAACCGAACCATAGGCTGCAAAAATGGAAGCAAGGGTGGCAAAAATTAAAGCAAAGGTGACAGCATTTAAGGCAAAGCCGACTAAAAGCAAGTAAGTTTACTCTCTATCGTTATGTTACGTTAATAAAAACCTACATAAATCAAAAGAGATTAGAAAACATGTTTAGCCTATTTTGCCTATAGGATAGGGATAAAGCAAGTTTAACTGTATGCTGGTTTCGAACCCGAGCATTCAATCTCAGTTTTACTTAGGCCCCCAAACCTAACACATTTTTCTGTTTTCTCTGACATCTGGTTCAAAAATTAGAAGTACGACTTGCATCAATGTAAATTTAGTTACCTCTTTGTAAATCAACACTAAGGTGACTGCAAGCACCGCATAGTGTTTTTCTTTTCAATCCTTTGAATGCAAAAGATTGTCCTTACATGGGGAGTCTTTGTTCCCTAACCGGTTCAATAATTGGAAGTACGACTCGCATCGAGGATCTAACCAGGGGCCCAAAAACCCTTGAGATCTCTAAAACTCTACGAGGAATTTTGTCTTGTGTCAAAAACTTTTAACCCATTAATGATTTTATCATTCATCAAGAAAGGGATTTTAATAAAAAGTTTTTTAAATAGATTTTCAGGTTATGTAAAACAAGTGGTAATTACGAACTTTCAACTTGGTTGAGTACCTTGGTATCAACTTATAGTAGTATTGGTAGAAAGGTTATCCGATACCTCCACAAAAATGTTACGACCTAAAACTAAGTAGAGTCCCACTATAAAGAGTTCTTAAACGCTTAGTTTATTACCTGAAGTTTACTATTGCAGGGTTTCAAAATCAAATGTTTATTAGTAATTAAAACGATCATTTTACAAGAAAGGATTGAATAACGCCAAAACTGCTTTGTTTATTAATCAATGCTGTATTGCTGTAATTAGCATTGGACGAAGAATTCAAAATATCAAAATATTACAGGTGTCTCAAAAATGCATTTAAAAAGTACAAATAATTATAATTTTGTGATTGCGGGCGGTTGGGATACTTTTACAAGTTTTTTATAATTCAGTGTTTTATAATAAACTCTTAAAAATCTTCTCTCAAGCTTCAGTGCTATTAAAAAACATTTTCCAGTGGTTTTATCGATCAGCGGTCTTTCAATTTACATTGGACTCCCAAACATACATATAGTTATCGAGTTTTTAAGTTTTTTATTTTATGGGAACTAAACCTTATTTTTAAATACGTTTCCACTTTATTCTTTCCAAACTTCTTTTCAAGTAAGTTTTACTAGTGGTCAAAATATTTATTTTCTAAAGATGTTTTCGTTGTAACGTTCTTCGAGTGTTTGATGTAGTTCTGTGCTTCACACTTTTCCGATAAGTTAAAAAAAGGAATTGCTTCCGCTGTATTTTGTAACAATGTATGTATTAAAAATGTTTCGATGGGTGTGTCAGTCAATTATCCCGATTGCCATATATGTCAACAACCATTTCCATTCCGGTTGAACTCTTGCTAACTGCCCTGTTGTGTGGCTTGGTTTATATTCGAGAAATGCGATTCTTTAAGAGCTGCGTTCTTTCCGACATAGTCATTGTCTCTGATAAATGCCTTCGTTATTCTTGTTTTTATTAGAACTCTTGATACTCCTAATTAGATGAGACGCATAAATACCCTGACTGATGAAAGTAATGTTTAAAAGTAATTCGTCTCGGTGATAAAACGTTGCTTACACTGTTGAGGTATTTGTAAGCGGATGAGTTGATAGCAAGTAGGTTCCGTCAACTTTTAAAGGACTGTAATACTTTTGATGCGATTAATGTCTCATTCGATGTCTTTAGCTCTTTATGTTAAGATTTTTTACAAAATTTATTTTACCGTCAATTGCGGTGCATGTTTTTTACGTCGCATGAACCGTTCACTGTTAGTGTTCTTGATAAGTTGACATCGTTTTAAGTTAATCGATAATTATAAAATATACGGTAAAATATTGTGTTACCCATCTGCACAATGCATTTTAATTAATATTGGCGAAACAATACTCTCGTCGTCACGTCAGTCCTTGGAGAGCAGACGTAATCATTATTCTCATGCTTTATTTAGCTACAGTTGTATTATAAACGGGTTTAAATTTTGACAAGTTATATTAATAATGTTGAAGTTACAATTGCATATCTATAGCACATGTAGTCAATACTGAAATTTTTAAACTAGATAAACAAGAGTTACAAATTTAATGTTTTCTACACTAAACAATGGATAAATTGTCTTGTACTTGTTATGCTTTAACATGGAAATCTTTCGTTCATTTCCAGAACTAGTAATTTTGTTGTAAGCAGAAGAAACGTACAAGAGGTAGGTTTTCTGTATTAAATGCAAACAGAGATGGATTTCTGAAGATTTGGTTTCCATTCAGGGAGATTTGTTCTGATTTCAAAACTATATAAAATATGTTTATATACAAGAAACCATCACGAATTTCCAAATTGTAAAAATCAGTTAGGTGATTGTCGAGTTTTCTCTAACAATAATGATTACTGCTCATCAGCAGAAACCTCCGACGTGGTGATACTGAAGTTTCGTATTGACTTACCTGACAGATGGTTCATTGTGTTAGTTTTCTAGTCGCAGCTTCCAGATTGCCGATCCATAATAAAGAGGCATTATAAGTAGCTACTGTAAACTGGACATCGTCTAACCAACAAAATCACAAGACATTCTTTCTTACTTGTAGTTGTTGACATTTATATTAGGTTTTCATTCTTTTGGAGCTAAAATTGATGTCGGGACTAATCTTTCTTCTTTTTTCTTTATTTTAGTTCACCTTTCGAAACCTCTTGTGGCTCTTAAAAACGCTGCTAGTTACAATAATATGATGAATCAAGCACTGTATTTCGTATCCCAAAAGAGGCATGACCTCAAACTTGAACAGACATCGGCCTGGAACAACAAACGCGGTTTTCTCTGAGTGCGAAAGAAAATCTGCTAAAAATTTGACTTACAGATCGTGTTCAATTATGGGAAAACAGTGGGATATTTGTTTTACTAAATTAAACAGATTTATTTAGTAGAAACAGGAAAAAACAACCAAGCAAAGATCTAATGATTACAAAGGCCATTTGAATGTTTTGCAAACCATGGATAGGAAAAGCCCAAGAAGAATGTTTATAAGGCCCGATATGTAGATGTGCCTATTGTTTTTCACAAATGTAGTAGGTACTTGAATAAAAGGTTTACCCGTTCCTGTTCTAAACTAATCTAAACTGTCTCTTTAGTAAGGCTAGTCAACCCTATTGTCTTCAAATATATTGTTAACAAAAAACTTTCCTCTTCTCGCCGACATGTAAATCACTTTAATTCTCTTTTTAACATTTTAGTATCTACTCTTGACAAGATCTTCAAATTTATTTTTGGAAACTTTGGAAAGGACTTTTTTCTGCGTTCTCGCAGGTTACTTGGATTCAATGAAGACTCTTAACAGTTGCAACACATACTAACATTTCTAATATGAGATTTTTGTGCATCTTACTGCCTACTTAATCCTTGCAGCCTTTTACCTTTCGGTGTAGGCTGGGTGAGAGTTGAGTTACATTAATCTCTTCCACACTTCTCTCCAATTATTTCTATTCTGCGATAGTCTCGGTATATCTTCCAATCTTACTCCTCTCTGCTCAGCTGCTTTTCTTACTTCCTCTCTCCATGTTCGTCGTGGTCTTCTTCTGTTATGTTTTTCACTTTCTCTCGCCTCGTAAACTCTCGTCACTAGTCTGTCGTATTCCATTCTTTGCACATGCCCCATTCATGTTGCACATGTTCCTGTTGTATTGTCTCTTTACTGATGCTATGTTTAATTGCTCTCTGTACTCCACATTACTTATTCCATCTCTCTAGTCTTTCCCTGTATCTTCCTCAGAAATCTCATCTCTGTAGCTATAAGTTTACTTCTCTGCCTTTTTGTTGTCGTCCAGCTTTCGCAGGCAAATGTAAGGGTTGGTTTCCTTACTTTTCTTACGACTTGGGTCTTTACTTTATTAGGTTCGTTTCCATTGCATTCAAGAGTCTTCATGTTTTTGCAATTCTTTCATTAATTTCATCTTCAATGGTTCCTTTCTCATTAAATATTGTTCCTAAGTAGGTAGATTTCTCAACTTGTTCAATGACCTTTCCTCCAATTCTGATTTGGTATTGCTCTTTAGTTGCTCCTATTATTATTGTTTGAGTTTTCGATATATTCACTTTCATATTACTCTTTTGTAGCTTTTCATTTTGTAACTAAAATAGAAAAATATCGTGTATAACTCATTTAATTTTTGGTAGTGTTGCATAATCACTCAGGAGTTTTGAAACAGAATCACAAAATCTTGGTTTTTCACTGTTTTGACAGTAGATTCTGCACTTGAGAGAAATTGGCTTCTTGTAAAAATGGATAATCTGCAATATAGTTAGTAAAATTTATTGCCTGTCAGGAAACATGATATCAGATTAATTTTCAAATCAATCATACACTGTAGGAAATGATTAGACATTATATTATGTATGGTTTTAACTATTAGGTATTCGTTTATTAAGACCACAACCTTTCTGCCAAAATGTGCGTGCGAAATCCTAGATAGACAAGGACACAATACATTCCGCTATCGGAATATTTGACAAATCTTTCTACATTTTTTACCCGTTGTTTCAAATTGTATACTTTGCGTTGGTGTCTTTTATGCAGAGTATCTACAGTCTAAAACTAGATCATTCAGGTATCTGATCTAAAGTCTTTCTTGCTTGCAGTTTTTAAGGAGCGCAATTTATATTTGTTATGAACTCATAATATAACTTTTCCAATTTTGCTTTGCTTCCAACATTTTTAGTTTTATCTTTCTATTTTTGCAAACCATTTTGTAGATTCGTTTGTTCTAGTTCCATGATCTTTTTCCGTTGTTTTTCCAACATCACCATGTAAACTACGAAACTGTAAATTATTAGATTAGTAGTATAACTGATATGACGCATCATAATGCAATATGAAACATGCCATGTTGTTTATTGGAGCAATGCCCAAATTTTGAAACTTAACAACTTTTGAATTTTGACAAATTAGATCATGAGCACTTAAAGTTGCATAAGTAGTTTTGCCATGAAAGGAGCAGGTTGCTTTGGATATTCTCTTACCAATAAGATTAATTTATTCGCATTTGCTTAGTTCGTGCCTTGTATGTTTTTTTGTTTTGGTAATCAAATACTAGATGATTTTGCTTGGTACAACGTTTTGCTATTACATTTTCTTGTAACTTTGGAGGTGGCCAAATCATCTTAGTTGGTTCTTCTGATCTATGATTTCCACTGTTCTGTCAAGACTGTGGTATTTTGTCTATTTGTTAGTGTTTTCTTCTATATATATCTTAAATATTCTCTTTTGCGCTTTTATGCTGCTCTGTCGTTGTTTATTATGTCTTTGCTTTTGTGTTTTTAACCTTCTTTCTCTTTCTCGGGATTTTTATGTTCATGATTCTACCAAACCAATTTTTTCCATGATTTTATATTTCCAGTCTTTCTCTATCATTTTTCTATCGTTTGTTCCTCGCTCTGTTTTGGTATATTGTATGTTTGTTGGTTTCTGTTACACTTTATACTATATTAACATTGTTACTAGTTAGTCTGTCTCTTCTGTTTCTTGTCTCAATTTCTCTTTTGTGATTCCCAAATTCGAATCTTTGGAACATACTGACAACAGACATGTAGTAGCTCTGCAGCTGTTGCAGTTTGTTTGGTCATATTTCTTATTTTACATGGGCAATATTAAACTTCATTGCCAGCCTTCTGGTATTTCTGCACTTCTTCAGACTTCTTTACCTTATTCTTATGTTATTGTCTATTTTCATTTTAAAGGTTCTTCTTCTTTTCATTCGTATCGTTTAATTTGTGTCTTTTAACAGTGTTTTTTCAATTTATTATCCTTTTGGTTGTCTTATAGCTTTTAGTTTTTACATAAATTTCTGTCTGTTTATCCTCAGCCTAAAAACTGTCAGAATTTTTAGTATTTTTGATGTGTTTATTCGAACTATCTTTTAGGCCGTCTAGACTTATATATACCTATAGTAGTTAATGACCTTCTTTTATAAATCCCAATAGAAAAAACATTGAGAAAATATACGCTCTTAATGTTACAAAATGATGAGTTGTTTACAATTAATTAAAAGTTGTGCTTGATCGTACCTACATCTTTCACTATTCTTCATTTTCCACCTAACGGTATGCAATCATTAATTTAGATCAGTTTCTTATTATTTGCAGTATCAAGCAATATTTAGGAGTTAATTCGTCTTTCACATTATGTCAGTGAAATAACGTTCCTCATTTTAGGAATATATAATTGATTTCAGATTTGTTTTTATGTTTATGTTGTTTATATACAGAGCTTTCAAAAGGACATAAAAGAAGTTCTAGAATATCTTGGTGAGGCTGTTGGTTAAAGCATCCCGATTAAATTGGGGAATTTATAGCATTCTTATCAACTCATTAAAATGTTATTACCTTCCATAGACAGTAGTAAAATTCTTAAACCTGCAATAAAAGCAATAAGCAGAAAACGCTGAAGATACTTCAGAGACTTTGTTTTTATATCTAAAGCATATTGAGATTTATTTGCAAGGAAAAGTGTGTTATATAATTAAACTTAGAGGGAACGGGTTATTGGGTTATTTGAAAGATTTATAAATAAAGTTTCAACAAGAAATTAGTTCACTTATATGTACAACATTAAAGTTGAAAAAGTTAGTGCTTTATCGAACACAAACAGGTTTCTAGATCAAGATACATATATATACAAGATTGCTGTGCACTCAGAAGTAAATTGGTTTACTTCTGAGATTGCATCCGTCATTCGTAGAGAATTTTCATAGTTTCTGGTCCGCGCAACTAAGTAGGTTGAAACTTTTGGCGAACCTCTGGAGAAAAGTTGTCGGTCCTTCAATTTATTTTCTCGTTTCAATATAAATCAAATATTTTATGGTTCTGCATATACGAAATTAAAAGTTTACAGTTCTCAGGCGTTTTGGGTCATAGCTTGCACGAATTCGTGGCGATTTCCAAAACATTAGTTCGTTTGGTAGAAAGGTAGGTATATGGATTTGTACAACAATAAATTAATTAAACGGATCCCAAACTTTGGTAAATTTGAGGAGTTTCAGATTAGTTGAAATTTCCTGGATTCTGCTATACCCACGTCTAATAAATGTGAGAATCGTGTTAGTTCACCCTTTCTGTTTATTCCCGCCGTCATAAATACTGTTCCTAAGTAAATATCCATATCTTCAGAGGAAGCGAAAACTAATCTTTCGAAATGGTAAGAGCATATTTGTAAGTAAATCTAGACAAAAGACTAGGTAGAGCCACATCAAACAAGCAACATGTAGACTACAAACACGCACAAAACTGGCAGAATAATGTAGAAGACGATGATCATTCATAAACAAACAACCAAACAAGCTTTGTAAACAGTTTTAACGCCTCAATTGAGTTGCGTTTCCATTTCATCTAGTAATGACTCAACTACAGCATTATTACTATTATTAAGAGTTGTTTACTAAATTCATAATTACGCTCGAATTTATATGCAAATACGTTTGCATATGTAATGTTACAGACAAGATTTCATCGGCACTGCTTCAAGAATAAATTATTAATCTTGTAGTGTTACAGAGATTGTCCAAATTTCTAAATTATTTATCTACTAATCAGGTAAACCCTAATTTTGGGATTATTTAATTAAAAGCTTGCGTGATTTTATTAAATCAGAATACCCCGAACAAAATAATCCAAAATTAAAATAATTTGATTAGTCACAAAGCGATTTCTCGGTTATAAAGTAAATTATTAAATATATAAAAATGCACAAGAAATTTAATCAAATTTTACAGATAAATGCCAAGTACAATAAAGAGTTTGCCGCAAATATTTGTTAACAAAGCAAATTGTCACATAAAAGAGTTTATTTTACGTTTCATGTATGTATTGAGCTTGCAGTTGAGAAAATCAATATCGGACTTGTGATTCGTATTTTTTCGATAATAGGATTTTTTCCCAACTGAAAAATTTTTCTTTTCTCTGTTTTGTCATACACATTCTAACAGAGTTTGATTGTATTCTCTATCGAAGGTAACAAAAAATCTAATTACCTAAATGCCTTAGTTTATGAAAAACAGATTTTCCTTGCAAGTTTTCTTCTATAAAAGGGGACGCGTTATTACGTTTGTAAATCTTCTGTATT
The DNA here is from genome assembly GCA_011009095.1 of Ignelater luminosus. Lineage (NCBI taxonomy): Eukaryota > Metazoa > Arthropoda > Insecta > Coleoptera > Elateridae > Ignelater > Ignelater luminosus. Next base: position 1,130,114 of record VTPC01090244.1, on the reverse strand, counting down.
CTGGTGAAAGCTATAGGGATTAGAGATAAAAACTTCAAAGCGAGTGAAACTTGGCAAATATTTTGTGCCAGGGCCTTGTTTGTATTCACTCGAAAGTCTGGTACAAAATGGCGTAGTAAATCTCCACAAAAACATCTACATCGGATTTTCGTAAAAACTGAAACTTTCAAAAGTAGTTTTTTTACACCTAGACCAACTTAAAACAGACAAGTATTTGAATTATACTTACTTGTCTGAAAAACAGAAAAAAATTGAAAGAAAACTTGTTTGTCAATTTAATTGAATAGTAGATTATAAGAGATGCAAAAAGCTTCTTAAAAGCTATTTTAGGAGACTTTTGATAGTAAATTCACACCGTCTAGATCTGAAGTTAAATTTCAGCTTTCAAAGGTAATCCCACTGAAATCTGAATACTCGTTCATCTTTTTGTAAAATCGAACACAAAATGTTATTATTATTATTGTTTTCGTTATTATTAACCCCAAGACTACCAGCTGCGCTGCTTTTCTCAGTTAGCTCTAGCTTCTCTCAAGTAATCCTGTACTTCTTTGTCGAGTAGAAGCTAAAATCTTTCATTGTATCAAATTCGAATGTCTTTGATCCTTTAACGCTGTTTCTGTGTCTTCTATACTCAATCTCTCAGATCACCATTAAGCAGTTTCATATTGTGAACGTGATTTTTCACAGTGAAATGGCATGTGAGTAACCCTGCTTGGATTTTAGCTGAGTGCTGCTCATTGCAAGAAATTTCTCAGCTCGAATTGATCGGCTTTTTCGCTTGGCACCCAAAGCACTTTGGCTATATTTCTGTCTGAGAAGATATACAGTACGCTATGGCATTATGAAGCTTCCGACATCGCTTTGGCCCCGTGAAGAACCTTATTTACACAATTTCTTTTCAGGTTTCTCTATGGGAAACCAGAATCCAAAAGTCTTTGGTCCGTCTGCAAACTAGATCTTTCTATATAGATGTCAGAATTGGTTCAATATTGTTCTAGGTCTCTCTTTTAATGGTTACCTGGAAATTTGTGTTCTGGGGAAATAGAGTCTGTGATTCTCAGTTTAGCTTCTGTTATTCCCAAAAAGCTCATCTAGTTTGTTTTTGGTGTTTGCAGCGTTTTGGATCACTATATAAAAACTGCATATGTTATCGCTAATCTAATCACCTTAGCTATCAGACTAGGTATATTGGTTACTCTTCCTAAACCCAGAAGGCTTCAGATTTCAACATTTCTAAAGATTTCTAGTCGATAGAGAAAGCTAAAATTTGATCCTTATTGCCTTCTTTACGGCTCATCAGATTGCAATCTGTAGTGAGCAGTCTAGGGTTTTGCCGGCTCAATACCAGTACTTTTGGTCTGTTTGGTAAGTGATCAAGCTTGATCCCTTCCGAAGAGTTTTCATTTCTATGACTACAACTTTTCTAGCTTGTTCTTAATTTTCTCATTTGCACAGTGCACCCAAAGGACTCCTGCTGCAAATTTGTCAATTAGAAACTGCGAAGACATCCTCTCGAAAGCAGCAAATACTCGAAGATGTTACTCTGAATTAGGTTTGTTTTTGTACTTTTCTACTTGCCACTGCAACTAGTTGCTGACGTCTGTGTGATCTTCTAGCAGTCCAAGTCCCAGTCGTCATTTTCTAGTTCTTGTCTCCCGACAATTTTTTCCAGGTCTACTCAGGTGTGCTGCTACTTGCTTCAATTGAACCACGTGCTCCAGCCGAAGCTGGTCTTTGCTCCATGATATCAGGAAAAACCTCGTCTACGACCAGTGTTCATAATTATTTCCTGATTGCCCGAGGAAGGTAAAAAGTTTGCTAAATACTGCCACCTCTATGTCACACACTTCTTCGTCACAGAACACTTAATACCTTGAGGTTTGAGGAGTATTTATTAACTTTCTAGCCTAAGTCGCATGAAGGAGCTGGAGTACAGTGCCTTTAATGTAGTATCCCCCTCGAGGATAATTTGTTTTTAGTCAGCTGTCTGAATTTCAGATAACACAAAGCAAAGCAATCCTTGATATTTCTAGAATTTTAGCTTTATTTTCGATACAATTTAATATTGAGAGTATCAGGGGTGGGTTTCCTCAATGGTTTAGTAGCAGACCGGAACTGCATTTTAACAAATTTTAGTTACCGTCTATCTTCAATATGTTTTTTTTGCCTAAGGTTGTTTTTAGGAACAAAAAAAATGATGTTTTATAGTATCAATAAACACCTTTTTAAAGTTTTCATCTGTTTTATGCGTAATAAAAGAAGCAAAAAACGAAACTCCCGACTCGAGGAATATAAAATTAGAAATTATGAAGTGGGTAAGTAACAGGATATATGTAACAAACGAGAGCTTTTAAAGGTCGGTTATATTGTTTATTATAAAATTTATAGCGTAAAAGTTTTCTAATGAAGTCGTTTATAGTAGACACTACTTACATTTTGAAATTTGTTTTGAACTTCGTATAAACTTTTATATTCTGAAACGGAATTATTAATAAGGTTAATAGTAAGACATGATTTATAAAGTGAACCAAAATTAATGTTATCCTTGTGAGGGCTTTAATGAATAATTTATGTTCTGGAGCTATCTTAATTAATAAGAAGTTTCTGTTATCATGTAATAATTTATGATACTTACAGAAGCATATTGAGTATCAAGCTAGAGTTTATTTGAAGATACTAATAATAATAATAATAAGCAGAGACCAAACTCGTCGTTATTTATTTTGTATTTATTTATTCTTTCTTTTTCAGGTAAGTCAGCTGTTCAATTTCAAAAGATTGAGAAGAACTTTCAACAAGTGTAAGTTAATTTTTTTATTATGTGAAATAGGCAGCAGCTACTTATAAGCTGAAGCCTTCACTTGAATTTCCATTAAAAACCGCTACAAAATTTTAATTAAAATAAGGGTCATTGAAATGTCACTTGCAGTCGACGAGTGTTAGAATTTTATAGCTTTTTGTGTCAAAACTATACAAATTTGTTGATTATTTTTATAAAATATTTTTTCTTTATTGTAATTTGAATGAATACCAGTTCTAAAGGATACAGTGGGTTTTTAATTAAAAACTGTTACTTTTCTTTAATAACCAAATTAATTTTGGAGTTTTGTTTTTAATTAAATTTCAGTTAGCTCTTTATAAACTTTTGGAGTTGTAAAAATACTTTTGAATTATGCAGTTTATTATAAGAACTTTAGTAAGATGTGACATCAGTTATTTCGTATTTGTATGAAAGTTGCCCATCTATAGAAGTGTCACGTAATTAAGAAATTAACACTGGGTACTGTGACCTTCACTATTATTTTCTGTTAAAAATGATGGGTTTAAGATGAAGAATAAATTATTAGAAAATTTACTATTTTTAGCAATTCTTAAAATAAATGTTTACTTGTCTAGATATTTATAGTATATCGAATTCTTTTACGGGCCAAGTTTGCGCGGATTTCCATAAATTGAATTCCATTTGTATTAAGTCAATACTTTTACTTTCGCAAAGCTGCATCTTTTACGAAAAAGTGAAAACCTGTTTCTCTTTCTTTGTGGTATTTATGGAGATTGTTTTTCATTTCTGTTTTGCACTTTTTGTGTCGCACAAAACTATTTCAAGTTGGCTGGAATAATGTTTTGATACGTTTGAATAATTGATTAGTAACGTTCAATAATTACATTTAATTGTAGGTTTTGATTAAGTACATACGGGGACGAATGGTCATTACTTCATGAGGCAATAGGACGTAATCAAATAAGTGATTTTGTCATATAAAGTTATTTTGGAAAACGAGGCGTCAAAGTTTTACTGAAAATCTCTTGTTTCGCTACTATCTCGAAGACAACATGCGCTACTGAAGTAATTCAATTTCATTTCTTATGCTCTATTGAGTTGAAATTTTTTGTATGGGTTTTACTATAGAAAATCTTTCTACAGTTTTTGTGGGTTATGTTCTTGCATGAGCGAAGATATAGTGAGGTATATGCAGGCTTGTTTTAAAAAATAGATTAATTTACTAAAAGACTGACTAATTCTTATGTTTTTGTATTTTACATTCAATTTAGAAATCAAAGTGACACACAGTGGTGGAGGTGTTTAGATGTTCTACTACTTCCCGAAATTTTAAACATTTTTTGAAACACCCCTGTATGTTGGATACGACAGAAACTAAAATTGCTTTCTTAATTTTTTATATTTTCTAAATAATCAGAATTAAGGACAGCATGCATGGGCATCTTGGAGTACTACTGATTAGTATAAATTTAGCCCACCTAGCTATCGGGAAATATAATTTGACAGCCAAAGACAGGACTCAGTAATTCTAAAGGCAATACATTATTATAATACCAAAATCATTTTGGGGAAGGCGAATGGAACTTATCCCAAAATCAATATGTGGACCAAAAGCTATTCGACATAGATCCTAATGAAAATCTGAGCCAAGAAGTAACCAACATAAAAATCTTCCTCATCGTCAACTGGAAGACGCAACTCAAGCCACTTATGTGTGATGTGATGATGTAAATACAACATTCAGCATTTTCTGATCTCATTTCTTCGATTTCTTGAGTTTTTATGATCTTAGCGAGTCTTATTTGTAAGTCCAAAAGTGAAAATGTTTTCTTCTAAGAGCTGTTTCAGAATCTCTTTTGGTCTGTCCTTCATTTCTACCACGAAGCTTATATCGAAAACAAAACAGTAAATTGCAATGCATCTTTGTAACCAGCCTCTTTGGAAGAAAAATAGCCATCATTGGTTTAACAAAATTCTTCAACTTTAACATTTCTTGTTGTCCGAGGGAATTCTCTGTAGAGGGAAAAAATGCACGCAACCTAAAAGAGAAAAAAACACAGAAGAGTGAAATTTCTTGCCCTCTGATTAAGTTACAAGAGTTGCAATTTAAAGCGAAACCTTATGATATCATCATTTTTACTGCATAAAAGATAAAAATTACTTTTTACGGCAGAAAATGTAGACCACACTGCTTCATTTAAGAATATATACCAGTGACACTGAAAACCGCCCGTTGTCTTGAGTGTGATTCAGGGACGGATGGGGTAAGGTATACCGGCCCGGGAAACTATGAGTAATCGGCGTCGTCCCTTGGTTCAAATGACTCGAGTAAAGAAATTTAAAAATACCTCATAGCTCATCTAAAAGTTTTTAGTGAAGTTAGGTAATTAAACAGTTAAGCAACTGGGAAAGGAACAAGTACATGACAAACTTCACAGCAGCATATTTTTTCATTCTGTTTAATTAAATAAAAATACATAATAAACTGCAAAACACCAAAATAAACAAAATTCCCAACAAAATAATAATTATAATTACACTTATTTAGATGTAGTAATTACTTATAGCTCTCCATTGAGTTTCAACAGATCACTGCTTTTTTAAGAAGCCTACGTGTCTCTGGCAAACTGTTGATAACCTCTTGGTTATCAATATCATTTTAAATGTCTTTCTCTATATTCATAATCATAAATGTTTCTAATCTGTTATCTGACGTCTGACTACGCAACCTGTTCTTTATATACTTTAAAATGGAGAAAGATCTTTCCCAAGTAACTTGGGATACGGGAAGGGTCAGGAGGTATTGATAAGCCGCGGCCAACGCAGAATATGCTCCTTACAACAGATTATATTTTAAAATCGTCACGCAACAACATATGACGCACTTTTGGCAACTTCTACAAAACCTTAGCTTTTCGTGGTCTTTGGTCATATCATCGGTTTCTGTCATAGTCGTCAGAATCTAAATCAAAATTGAGATTATAATCAATTTTGTACGAATCTTCAATGTTTAGTTTTCAGCAAAGCTTCTAAGTTTCTCTTTTAGAGTCGCAGACGTCGCATTGGTATTATATTTAAACAATTGCCCCGATAGGAGATCCATACAGTTTTCAGGGAGTCCGTTGTTGTTAGTCTCCTTAAAATATTTTGGGTCTGCGCAAATTCATATTTTTAGAAAATCGTCTGCTCATGGATTCTACTGCAACATTCATTACGACGTTATACGTATGTTGCTATTCTGAACTTTTCTTGTTCCGACTTTGGTTGCGTATCTTTAGACCTTTCATCAAAAAGAAAAAATTTTACTAACCTATGACGAACTTCAGGAAAATCTTCTTCGATTTCTATATCAATGCGTTCTCGCAAATTTAGTTCGCCATTAGCCCATAGTATAGATTTTTTTGTTGCATCTTAGATGCAAGTCATATCACGCTGTATTGAGCGCGGTTGCTGAACAGCAGTTTGCACCACGGTATTACATCTAAGCAGATCCAGGCCTTTAGTCTGCATGTATGTATCTCGATAGGAGATCCGTTATTATGAATATTTTTTAAAAGATTTGAGAGTTTCGTATTTAAACATCGCCTCCTTGTAATTTCTGGCAGCAACTCGGATATCAGAATTAATTTTTGTATTATCTTCAATTGTTTGCAGAGCATCGATAACATCTACGTACAAAGCCGATTCTGAGTTATTAAACTCCCCAAAAATTTTGTTCAATATACTGCCTTTTTCGCCCACCAGCATGTTTCTCTAATGGTTTGTAACCTTTTATGTTTTAAATTTTTCGAAATTGAAGTCCAAACGTCCATTCTCTGATCAGAATCTTTGAAAAACACGCAACGGAATTTAACAACGTAGAAAGAGATGCTGCTTTGATATGCGCCTTCATAAGATTACAGAGTACAAGGTTCAGAATATGGCTATGACACCATTTGCCAGAATGCCCGGTCGTCCCATCCGTCCCTGGTGGGATTACATTTTGAATGATACTCAGTTCTGAAGTTATGGAAGTTACATGGTGAGTTATTACTTGATGCACTAGACAACCCTAAAGATATTTATTATTTTCATTATTTAATAAAGGCTTTTTGTCCGTTTTGGCAACTGTGTGCTAATGGTCTTTAAGAATTTTTACAATTACTGTAATTTGTTCAGAGAAAAATGGATGCAAGTGAAAGATGATACAGAAGGAATAACTTTTTTGAAACTGCATAAGGAACTGTTGTGGTCGAACAATGAAACTTCCTCTTCTAGTCATTGATGAATTGGCAGATGCTTGAATGTAAGGGACAGTTAGTATGAAAATGGAAAATGGAGTGATTGTCTTGAAGTAGCACGAAAATTATCTACTCTCTTGACAGCGTTGTATAGTGTTTTGTGCAGCAATGAAGATCCTTAATGATGTCTACATTATCTTGGTTTTTCAAAAATGTTACGTTAAAAAACATGCTAAACAGTGGAAAAGATAAACAAACCACCGAAATGATAAAAGAAGTATATGGAAAGGTGAGAGACGGATGATAATTTGTGGACCTGAAAAACCTAACTATGTATGAACTTGAAAAGGATTTTTGGAAAGTGTGAAGGTAAAAATGAGCTAACAGGCAATTAAATCTGCGTAAATTGTTGTTTTGGTATTCATATGAACCACAAAGGAAACCAGAAATTCTTTAAGTGTGAACTGTGAATCCGTGAATACTGCAGTATGTTTTACAGGACGTTAGAGTTTTCCTTTCTGTTATATTCGTGTATACGAGTACAAGGGTATAAGGACTGTACACAAAACAATTAACTTCTAATACTTTTAGAAATACAAGAATAGTAAATAAGTTTTCCATTTAAAATCTGCTTGGTTTAAAAACTTAATATTTATAAATACAGAATCAATACAAAACTATTCCGAAGAAAGAGCTGATTTTAGAGTTCACCGTCTTCATTAAATCCTGCACGTCTTTTCTGGGTAGGGTATTGCTAGGCTTTTGTCCAATAAAGCGGAATTTTTTTGTGGTGCTTTTCCACCTTTTCAAAATTTGATTTTAAATTAAAGTCCAGGATCTCTCGATTGGTCGAGTTCTGTCACGTTTGGTGGATTAAAGCCTTTGGTCACAAAACTGGTGTTTTTCTTTTGGTATCAATTAATAACGCTCTTGGCAAGTTTTTGCATTAATTGTTTCTTTGGACAAAAACGGTTGGTTTTTTAACCCGCAGGAACAAATTACCTGCCAAACCAAAATCATTCCCGAATTTCTCAAATCCCACTGTTTTTATCGAGTGATCTACCTCAGTATTTGACTTAATTGTAGAATACTGGGGACAATCAAGTGTTCTAAAATTCACTTTAACATATGTTTCATCGTCAAGCACAAAACACATGTCATCCATTTCAACAAAATATTTGTATAGTTTTCGACATCACGGTTAAGTTGACTTTTGTCACGTTTTACATTTTTTTGTTTTTCTCTTTTTTGTTTCCTGTACCAAAGAAGCGGAAGATTTGCATTTTCTTGAAACATTTTTTATCGACATCTGCAAGATTTTTCTTTCTAACTTCTTATAATAAGCAGCCTTTGATCTACCTGTTTTTTCTGTTCGTTCATCGTCTGATATTCCTTCCACCTCTTAATGGTTCGTTTTCCTGTTAGTAATGATGTTCTCACTTTGTTAGCTGTAATAAACTTAGTATTGACATTTTTACTACGTTCTCGCAAAATTTCGGTTTGTACATCAACTTCTTTTCTTGCCATTTTTACAACTGATAGTACAGCAGCATCAGTGTCAGTTATATTTTTTGTTTTTAAGGAATACTTGATACTATGCTTGATAAATGAATCTTGTCTATCTAATTTCTGTAATGTGTTACATGCTGCATGAAATTTCGTGCACAGTCCTTACTGCAGTTTAAAGACCAGGAGTCTCCAAAAACACCACATTTAGAAGAATCTTCTTGCTAAACTATCTGATGTAGGAAATCGAAGGCGAACCGCACTGAACTAACTAAACCACGATCGCATGGTCCTGTATGAACACAACTGTATGTTTTGAGAATCCCACCGGTTGCTTCAAACATATTGCTTAAGTTTTATCCTAGTATGTGATACTTCACCAAAGCCCCAACGATCTTTTTGACAATTGATATTGATGTAGCGCAACCGATTGTTTTTGTCCATGTGTTTGGAAACGCATTTGGTTAATCAGATTGCAGATCTTGAAAGCAATCGTTGGAAGAAGACTGGCTTTAATCTTCAGCAATTTTGCCTCAGTATGTTTTTTAATTTCTTTGTTAAACTAGTTTCTTGAACGAGTTGCTGAATTCTTTCTGAAACAAATCATTTATCAGTATATTGGAGAATTAATAAATTTTTCTTATTTTTTGGCTATTTGGCAAACTTCTCTCTATTTTGTTCGTCGACTAGCAATTTCTCTAAATTAAGATTTTGCTTCTAAATTTAATACAAGATACGAATAATAATATTACCCACTAAGAATCATAAATTGAAATGTGATCTACAACTCTAAATGAGGAAATGAATATTAAATTAGAAATGAAATGATAATTTCTAAGTATATGAGGAAGATTCAGAGTTCTCATTTTTCTAATTCCATTACTAAAAATATTTGATTTCATTGGTGGGTTCATTAAAAAGCTTTGCAATATTTACCATTATAAATACGTACCTTAAATTAGGTTTCATCATTTGAATGCATCTAATTTTTGATTATCGCACTTTTTTTAAAATTAACTTTTTGAAATTTAAAAATATAAATTTTAGAGAAACATAAATAACATAAAACTCTTTCCCGGAGCTAATTTATATACAGTACATAGATTATTTGATGTAACGCTACTTTATGGCTATAAAAACCGACAAAATTGACATTGGGGTTTTTCACATAAAAGCCTGTCACTATCTAAATATGTTACTAGCTGTTGTTTCATCAGAGTAATTAAGTTGTTTTAATAACAACTACTACAAAAAGCTTCGGAATTGTTACAGAAAATGTCAGAAGGTGACCGTTTTGTTCTTTTTGTTTGTTTTTTAAATTGATGTAGTGCATTCAATTGTTTATTGTACTTCTGGAAGATTTACATAATTCATACAGATTTGCTTAATTTAAACTTTTATCAGCTTACTTTTAGAAAACAGCATAATCCCATAAGAACATCTTGTTACTAAATAAAGCGACAAAAACTAAAACCTTTATTTTTAAACATAAAAACGTGAAAATGGCTTTCCTTTAATCATTTATTGGTAACAACTTCACTAAATCATAAATTAGGTTTGTAAAAAGGCAAACAAAAAACTTTTTAGATAGAAAGGCTTTCTTTTAAGATAAAAATAGCAATTCTACTCTTTTCTTTGCAAATTGTCCAAAGTAATTTCCGTAAATTTGAAGTACCTATCTAGAATTCTCCAAATGTGGTTTGAAAGCGTTTTATTTTCCCCGGAAGTCACGTTAATACTTTGTATTTTACATTAATTTTTACTCGTTTCTCTTCTAATACAATTTTCAAGACTACTTACGTTTTTCTTTTATATTTATTACATCATCAATGATATTTCAGCTGTTTTTCTATTTTCATAATTGAAAGTTCCCTCTTTTTATTTAAAAACTGTATACAAAAAAAGTATGACTTTTTTGATAAATCGATGTCTTATATAGAACTCATAAAACTGGGTAAAGTTTCTTGGAAAGTTATTACATTTTCTTATAGATCATTTTATTGCGCCTATAAATTATATCCCCCTAAATTTAGGGAGTTTAATATCCCAACCAATACAACTGCCCTTACAATTTATAAATTCTTGATTCTATGTAACAAGTTGCACCTTATAATTAATAATTAATACACTCTGGACACAAAACTCGTTTAAATTTCACAATGATTTAGAGTAACTTATTTTTTTGAAGTTTCATTCTCTAACCGAGCGTAGGCGTTTTATTTATTTAGTTTAGGCTCTAGTCTGCTTGAGTTCTATTCCCTAGGAGATTGTAGTAAGGAACCAGAGACCATTCGGTTAGAATTGTGCAAAACTTGAAAGACACATTGTGTTTTCTACGCAATCTTGGTAGATAATTGCATTTGGGTACCTTTTTTTCTCGAGAAATCTCATTTCTGTATTTGTACCAATTTGTTTTTTTGTTCTGAATAATCCAAAACACAAATGTTTTTGAAATGTAAAGGTTTTGGCGTGAAAAACAGTTGATTTGTTTGCTGTACGTAAAAGCGTACGTGGAAAATTCCGTACATAATGGGTACAAAATAGTTGTAATTAGATTTACAGGTTGTGTAAAGTTTGTCTGACTAAAACGTCAAACTTTTCTGTATCTGATTCAGAAGGTATTTTTGTTCAATTTGATTTAGTAACTTCGTAATGAAATCACAGAAACGACAAAATTACTTTTCGTGTAATAACCAATCTCGGTAAACACAAAAAAGAAAATGATTTTTTGATTTATATCACTAGAGATCTTATTTGTTAGAACAAAACTAGAGGTAGTGGAAAATTCCCAAATGTGAACTGAGAAAACTGATATTTTTACTTTTTATTTTTACGCATTTGGTTTGGTTTCTGCGTGCATACTATTGCGTGCAATTCTCTCCTTGACTGCATACTATTTGAGTTATAAAAGGGTTAATTAACTTTTTTCTTGAGAATTGCTTAAGTGAAGAAAAGAAATTTTTTGTTGTTACCAAAACACTGTAAAACTAATATGAAATGAAAAAACCTTAAACATATAAGGAGTATGAAAGTAGCAAGGGAGGAGTTACATCTTTTTGCTTCTGTTTCTGTTTATTTCTACTGTCTAGATATAGAGCCCTATATTACATTACCTAAGATATAGCTGATAGGTCCAATGAATTAATATTGTAACTAATAAAATATGAATGGCATATTTGAAGAAAGGTGCATTGCATTGGCTACAATGAGAACAATCATTTGACCGTTAGCTGAATTGTACTAAACGATATGGAATCGAACAAAATGAAGCAAAATAATGAAAAATGCGCCGTTGGAATACGTTCATTCATATATCTGGTACCATATCAGGAGTAGGTTGTTTATCTAGCTTATTGAAATTGCAAAGTTAGTTTAAATCTGTAATTTGTTTATTACATTCTTGCTTTCTTTTATCGCAGTTCAAAACCATCACACAAAGACTGCCTGCATGATAGTGTTATCATGATTGTATATATCTATATATGTATATTCCCAAAGGGCTTTTGTAACTTTATTCTTTATTCCTTCCAGTTGAGGTAGCTAGTTAGAATCATTACTTCTAGATGCTTGGTCTCCTCTTCTACTTTAAGAGTAGATTCAGTTCTCATTCCAAACGGTTTCCTTTTCATATTTTCTCTCACACACCATACCGAATCTAATATTGCGGTGTCACTGCATAACTTATGTGCAACTAGCATCATCATGCAATATGCACTGTTAAGAGGTCCTTTGCTACGAGGCATCACAAAAGCAAATAAACTATCTTGCGAAAATCCACCACTGCTTAGCATAGCACCAAGAATAATCAATTGAACAAACAAAAATATACAACAAACAGAATGACATATAATATCACTATGAAGCATAGGCATACCATCCTTAGATCAGAAAGACTGAAAGCTTTTTTAGAATTGTTGCAGTAATTGGAAGGTGCAATGGGCTTACGATTGTAATAAAAGGATTCTATTACAGAGCCACCTCTAATGTTATATTAACAATAATACAAACGGTTGATTGGGGAGCGAGAGTTAAACTTCTTCACTATTTTCACAAGAACTATACTATCTCTACACTTTACTAAACACGTTACCCTTCCATGCCATTCTAAATTAGTTTTTTTTGTCTATTCTGTTTAATTAATTCATTAGCATATATTCAGTTCGAGTTATCGAGGTTCGACTGTATTCATTCGCTTAATATTCCAATTGAATTGCCATTGCTAAAAATTTTTGTTATTTAATGAAATTCCATTCATAATTATATAAAATGACCCTAAAACTAAATTGATTTTGATTTATTATTTAACACAATTCTGAAACTATCAATCAAATTAATTTATTCTTTATATTTATTTCGTAAATTCAATCAACGTGGGTTTGCCTCGAATTACAAATAAACAAGTTCCTATACTAGCATTAAACGTAATTTTGTTTAAAATTCTGTGCGTATCGAATTTCAACTTTTTATGAAAATTCTTACAACGTTTCTTAATGGGTTCGTATTTTACTTAACGGTACTTCAATTGCTCATTTTGGTGATGACCATGCTACTTGTCTGTTTCCGTTGCAGCTTCTATTGGTTACAAGTTGCCTAATAAGTTCATCACAATTGGCGGTTTATCTAAATAACCAAACATGTTTATCATGTTTATTTAATGTCTTATTAAAATACCAACTGAGACTTCTAATTATTAGAACACAGAAATGGAATTTTTCATTAATAAAATAAAAAAGTAAAAGAATTGAAACCATTAATAGTATATGTAGTATGTAGATAAATCTGTTATACCATAGAGGTGACATACAAAATCCAATTTTGTCGTTACCATAAATGAAATGAAATATAAATTAACTGTGCTGTTAAGTAAATATTTTGTTGGAGCAGAAACATGTTCAATCAGAATTTTGATTGGATTTACTATAAAAAATTTGAATTCGGTATATTAATATGGAATATTATAGACTGCTATAATTATGAAATAATTAAATAATGAATTCTCTAGTATACAGGGTGATTTAGAAAAGTGACACACAATTTAACAATGAAACTGTTATTTCTACCACATATGGATTTTTGGCAAACGAATCATAAAATAATCTAATTTGCTTTTTGCATATTACGGTTTGCTACATTTTTGTATTTTTTCAAACCTAATGTGCCCCAATTTGCAACAGTAGGTGAGCGATGAGCATTGCCGCATTGTATTGACTATTGTAGACATATAGTGGAAAGATCTCTAAGCTCGATGACATGTTGGTAATCACAGTATCATTAATGTAAAACTCATACTGACATGATTTTTGTTTAAGGTAAGAAATATTGTTTACAGTGCTTTTATCTTAACGTCTATTGGTACATACTTGTATATGATATTCAATATTAAACTAAAATTTGCATATCTTGAGAATAAAAGATTATTTCCATGTTTAAAGTGTAAATGTAGAATCATGGCGCCTGCGTTTATTAAAATTCAAGAACAGAAGACTTCCCAACATCTTACTACACTAGCAAGGATGTTTTTTATGGCTTGACTCCACTTTGTTGAGTGATGTATGAATATGCTGAACAGAACAACATACCTAAGAAATTCAATAAAAAGGAAAAAACAGCAGAAAAGAACTGAACGTATGCTTTTTTAAGACGCAATTCTATACTTAGCACTAGGAAGCCGGAAGCAACTAGTCTTCATAGAGTTACAGCATTTAATAAAAAGGAAGTTGCTGGATTTCTTCAAAATTTAAAAAAAGTTATAGCGAAACACGCATTTAGTCCGAGTAGAATCTTCAATGTGGACGAGACGAGCTTGACCATGATACACAAAACAATGAAAATCGTGGATTCTAAAACACAAAAGCATATTTGCGAGTAGCTTCTCCTGAGAAATCAATCAAAGGTTTCGAAGTTACCAGTATAGTTCTAATAAACCTGAACGTTTTCTCTGGGCTAGATTTCGAATCTGTCAGTAGAAATCAGAATGTTAATGAAGATAAGAACGAACCGACTCCGGGCTGCTCTAGAATTTCTCACATCGAACGGACTGCTGGACTCTCCGAAAGTTGTTTAATCGATCCCAAAAACAATGAAACAATACAAGAAGTTTCATTTGAAGATATTGTACAAAAACCAGTATTTAGTTTTGAATCCAATATTAAAGGAAAAGCTAAAAACAGACTTAGACTTAGACTCTGAATCTAAGAAACTGTAAAAAAGGAAAGGCCGAAACAACCAAACAGAATAAAAATGAAAAAATACAAGGTAAAACGGTCAAGAAAAGCAGAAAGTTAAGAATGAAAATGAGATAAAAAATAGCAAACTGAAGCAAGCCAAACGTAAAATTGTAGACAGTTCAACGACAGATGACGATGGTAATATTGATATATCAAAGATATGCGACGACGATGATGATATCAGGAGTGACAATAACTCATACTATATTTGCCTAATTTGCGTAGATGGTGCAAAAAATGACTCTTGGTTTCGTTGTTCTATAACAGGATGCAGAAATTGGGCCCATCAATTTTGTAGTAACTGTAACTTCCATAAAGACTACTTTGGAGTGTTTGCGTTAATTGGCATTACTATTTAAGTTTTTGTAGTTCTTTATAAAAAACCTATTTGTATTAATTTGTATTTAATAAAATAAAGCTGCATATATTTGTCGACTAACAGTATAAGATATTGGAAATTTCGACGTGTGTGTACAGCAATTCAGCATTCTAGATTTTCTGAAAAATAATCTAAATGAGAATTTTAGACCCATGATGCAATTTTGGACAATGAATGGTATTTCTTTTATATTGTCCATTATATACAAAAGAAGTAAACATTTTACTTTTGGTGAGTAGACAAGGCTTGGTTGTTGAAAATCTTTTGAAATCGTGACTTAACTAATCACCATGAACTGATTTTTTTTCTTGAGCCAACAATGCTTTACATAGATAACTTATTAGACGTCAGTCCAAATTTTTATCAAATCAATCCAATTTTCTATCAGTATAGATTCTGGAAAGAGAAGATGAAAACAAGAGAAACCTGATACAAAATCTTATTCCCATAGTTAAAGGTCTCCAACTGTAACAACACAGAAGTTATTAGAATTTTAGTGTCACTATTCTAATTCACCATAAGTATTCAAGTCTAGCAGAGGAAACTCTCTTATATACAGTTATTGTAGATCGCATATTTAGTTATTAATGCGTATTGAAATAATTGAGATTTTCGGCTGTAACAAAACATTCTTTTTATTTCAAGATCTTAAACGTGCGCTCATGCAAAACTGCTCTATCATTTATTCACTTTCTTGTTAAACACGCAACTAAATGATGTATTGAGACGTTTATATGAAGTTATTGATAAAGTTAAACAACCTGTTTGCATCTGTTCGAACATTATTCTTGAATGCAACAATAAAAGATTCGTTTCCCTTGTATAACTTCTTAATGATACTTGATGTTTAAGTGTCGCAACATTGTGTTTTGTGGTAACGTTTCTCTCAGTTCTGACGACACTTGTAAGGTTTATTGCAATTGATGGTAATTGCAATTGTATTTTTATTTTAATTTTATCTGTTTCTTTATGGCATATAAATGCGAATTTTGAATTTACAATCTTGGTGACAGTAACTATTATCATTTCTTTAAATTCTTCTCTTAATGGCTACTGCCCATTTTCTCACATTCGGCCGAACTAGTTTATCGATTCGAAACACGTTTTCCGCAAAAAATAATTTTTGTAAAATGCAAATATGTTCTTTAATTAACTTCTTTTCTTCAGTCAACTCATAAAGTGTCTTATTATATGACTTTAATTGCTAGGAAACGTTACTATAATAGTTGTAATTATTCTTAATAAGAAATAATTGCAAGTGGTGTCGCATGTCGATGTTTTGCGATGATGTTATTAGGACATCGTAAATGTACAAAATTATTTCTGAATAAATTCTGAGAAATAATTTACCACAATGCAATCTTTAATTCTAGCCAGGTGTTTGTTAAAAGAGATTGCGTATTAACTTTTTCAATGAAAATATTGTTTACACTAACTTTCTAATCATTTACAATAATGAAGGATTCTTTAGCAAATTTTGCGTTCTATAGAAACTATTCGTTTCTTTTTGTTTCAAATAACTTCTTCAATCTCGTCTGTTGAAAATTACATGATCATTTTCTGTAATAATTCTACCGTTTATAAGAGAATCATCAAGCATAAAGCAACACACTCTTTGAATCTCAAAACAACGTTGTTGTTACTTCTCCACGGCTGAGAAAACATTTTTGCTTTTCTGGCTTTGAAAATGTGCAGTGATAAAAACACTCGACCTTTGCAGCAGCGCGTTTTCCTTTTGATAAAGAGTTTAGATAGGTAGTATAAAAAAAATGTACAAAAAGAAATTTATTCTTAATACTTTTGTTTCACACTAACCTAGACAGATTTCTCTCGACATTCTAAAGGGCAACCGTATTTTTATCAAATTACACAAAGGATCTTTTGATTTTAAAACAATCTTGATAAAAACGTGAATTTTTCTGTGTTTTAAAAACTAAATTGAAGCTGAAATATCAAAATCTACCAAATATATTGAATCAGTGGCGGCTACTATACAAAACGCTGCAGGGCAATGCTTTCTTAAATTTCTTTATGATCTTTAAAAATTAAATTCTATTAAAGAACACTTGACGCAATTAATCTATTTATGTTTTTTCTCGCCACAGTTAAATCAAGCAAAACGTAGAAGTAGCTTAAGAGATCTTATGACCTGTACACTTTTGGTGTACTCATAAATTGTCGATTTCTACCAAAGCTGTTTAGTGGTTTTCGTAACATGACCCTTAAAAATTGGAATAGTAAACTCTTTTATAATATTCTAGGAATATTCTTTGAATATTTCAACAAGTACTGAATTCTGATGGTAAAGGAACATTGCTGCAAACACTGTATTTTAAAGCTGATGACAAGTTTTGATTTTAATGTTCAAAGTTGGAGTTTATAAACAACAGAGTAAAAGGATCAGGATGACTAGCGATAGTAATAACTTTATCGTTAAGACAATATCGTCACAACTCCACTAGTCAAGAATTTGCTTGAGGGTAAACTTTTCCCATTGCTGTACCTTAAACCCTCCATAAACATCTTTATTACCCATAACACTAAATCCTGAATTCCTCACATTCTACCCCTTCGATTCCGTAGCAACTAAGATTTAATCGTGTCTCGATGACTCGATCAGTGTCTCTTTGGATTTCTGAATACACTCCTTAATCAATTTCCTTGAATTGAACAATCAATGTCTAATGTTGTATATTCTTTCGCAGCAATGCCCACTTTCTTACAATTGATACAATCGAACTTAATTTCTCGACGCGCATGAGTTCATGAAAACTTCTGGTTTCAGCACACTAATCTTTACTAACCGTAAGTCCAAATTGTCTGAATGTTTATGGGTTTACTTTAAAACCCAAATTTTCTTTTTGGACATTATTATTATTCTAGATAATTGTTGCATTTTGCTTTCCAAATATGAACTTTTTGCTTACTATATGCTTTATCCATGCTGATCTACTTTAGTTTATTCCACTACATACAAATTTCTTCAAAATACCTGAAGGATGACTCTGACTCCTGCCTCTTTTTCTAGTTGTCTACTTCTGCTTCTACTTCTCTTGCTGTACTACTTTCAATTTTTCCTGCTCCTGTTCATTTCTCACACCGTCGCTTTTTCACTCATCTTACATCAGTGTCCTGAATTCTTGCTTTCATTTCTTTTAACTCCGCTTTTTCTTAGTGAGATTACATGCCGCTTCAAATATCATCCTATTTTGTTTGACTTAGTGCACTATGGATACTACTACTGCTTGACAATTACATCCAAATTATCACGCACTACTACTTTTTGTAAACTGTAATTTCCAGTTCAATTTCCTTGCAAGCACGCGGTTAATGTCTGTTTCTTTTATTTTAATTTTTTTAATTCTCTTCCCCTTCACCTTCTGTTGAAGTGCTGTACAAGCTGTTTACTAGCCCTGATGTCACTTATACTACTAGTTCTCCACATCTCGAAGGTCCGCCTGGAACAATGAGACTGACAACTCCAACTTTTGTCATTAGTCAAACACCTGGCCATCATTCATATTAATAGTAATAAGATTTTTTGAATCTGACCCTACCACCTGTTAACATTACTTCTTTTCAAGTAAATGAATGTAATGTAATGTAAAAAAAAATCGTTTAATAAACCTGGAAAACACTTTCGTGATCGACTGCTGATTCACAATTTTCGTTTGCAAGTTTGCAACTGGGCAGGAATTCCTCCTATAGATTTGCACCTCAAAGTCAAGAGCATGGCGGCAGAATAACACAAGAAGCACGTTCTCGAGATCCTCAGAATCCCAGCTCTAGTTTAGCATAGGAAACTCGGAAAGAAACTCAAACATCATCCTTAACATCCTAGCTTACTTTCTTCCGCAATGGGCGCATCTGGATAGTCCAGAGAATATTCCCCATGCCGACCTTTTTCCCTAAGGTTTTACTGTGGTAACATCGACAAGCACCACCAACACGACACTAACCAGCTCCTTCCCATACCAAAGACGAAACACATCACACTACCGTGATGCAACCGGATTTACAATACAACTTAGAGCGAGCATAACTGCTCCCAAATTATACATCGCAACCTCGAAAAACTCAACTTACCGTTATGGTCAAAGAAAGTTTTTTAAAACAACAATCTGTCTTAGTTTCAGTCTTAGGAATATCTTTAAAGTCACACATTGGTGCGTACCTCAATAGCACACCTGAATCAAGGATCACTCATAAGTAGAGATCAGCAAAATATGCAAAATGCCTACTGTATCTTTCAATATAACACTTTAGAATTCTGACATTGTAAATTTTATTGTTGTCTAGAAGTATTTGACGTATAATAAAGTATGGGTTTTGATCGTGCCTCATACCAAAACGATTGTTCCTGATCAGTCGTTTCACAGTTGCTCAAAGACTACAATTTTTCTGGGAGGCTTTTATCTTTACAAATCTTTTGTGCTGGATTTCTTACGCCCAAAACTTCTAATTTCTATTATATTGTTGAGTTTTATCAATAGAATTTTTTGCAACTAGGAATTTTTCTAAACGAGATATTTGTGATAAACTACTGAGAGCTGTTTAGCTCTATCTTTATCAACATTACATAGTTTTAATAGATTTTTGTTTGGATGATAATTATAATAGCAACTTTAACAGAATTTTTTTTGTGCGTCAAAATTGATTGAGCTGAATCAAAAGACATGTGAAAAGTGAGAAAGTTAATCTTTAACGATATTCATAATGGAATTTTTGACATAAAATGTCAGCATGAAGGTGAACGATATTTTATAAAACAAAAACTTGATTTAGGTAAATCAGCAGGCGGGCATATTTTCGATTTGACTTCAAACGTGTACTACCTCGAAAAAGATTTTAAGAACGTTTTCCCACTCGTTTTTCCTTTTTTTTTCATTATTTCAGTTTTCTTCCAAACGTATTGGTTTACAAAAACAAATAAATTTTTTTGCAGTTTTGAAAATACAAACTTGCTGTTTGAAATTAATTTTATCAAAAATATTTAATCTCTGTTACCATTAATCATATATCGGTATTGTGTTGGATTCAATTCAATTCTCCTTTTTTACAATCATAATAGTGTTAGATATTATTTGAGCGGCACTGAACAATAAAATATTCCACATCTGCCTACATTTAAAAACGATAAAATAGAATCCACCATAAATAAAGTTCCCTCAAAATAAAATAAAACAAAAGAATGATTTACCATGAGCAAGTGGAGTTGATGGTTTAATTCAGCTATCATCAATAGGAATAAGTTAAAAACCACAAAAATATAGCACCGTTTATGCCGAACAGAAATTTAAGTATCGGACTTTTGTTCAGAAAGCAGCCAGGATTTACTATATTTTCGACGAAGCGTCGAGGATAATAAATATGACAAATTGTTCCTGGCATAAAACGTATTTTTGGGAACGCACATTTATGTGCCAGTTTATCCCTTGGTTAAAAATTTATTCGCTGGCGATATTGTTTGATGGGTCAACCCCAGAGAAATTGTTTTACCTTATCCCCTTTCATATGTTTAAAGTTAAGATAAACCACGGCTACTATTAAACTATTAACCAACTTAACTGCTTACAGTGTCTCTCTACACTTAGCAAGTTAAGCTTGATTTGAGTTTACCACTTTCAGAGAGACTAGCAATTAGGTCAATTGTTTGCTTTGGGTTTGTACTACGGTCTATATAGAATTGGTATGCTCACTATGCATATGTGTCATTATGTTAATTAATTGACCGATTCTATTTCAGTATTACATGACGTTTTACGTGATTTAGAGTTTTTGTTTCCGTTACAAAATTCGAAAAATTAAAATTAATGGGAAAATTCAACAAAACATTAAAATCAACAAACTAACCTGAAAACTTTCTCGAAACAAGGAAATAAATGGCAATATAAATGTTTAAAGCGTTCACCGTTTACAACGACGTACCTAATTAATCTACAAACTGAATGAGGTATTTATTATTAAAATATCCAGGTAGTAACTTCAGAGTTGTTTTTGTTAGGTCGTTGTCACGATTTGTGCTTCTAAATAGAGTTAAAAATAAATTCAATGGATCCCATCAATTTTTTATTTGATCTTTTTTTACATTTCCATCAATTTCCTTTCTAAAGAAAAGCTTCATTTTCCTTTCATCGTTTTTTCTTTAAATGTTCTTACAAAATATGATATTATTTATGTATGATTCATTAGCTTTATATATTTTCCACTGTTTCTGGCTTGTTAGGAAATTAACAGAGTAATTTACTTTGTTTCTTTAATAAACTCTTAATATCCACTATGTACTTGACGTAAATTTGTTTGCCATTCTTTCAGAGAGCAGATAATGAAAATAAACTAAATAGAACGGCATTTCTTTATTATTTTTTGAAAGGTATCTCTTCCTATTATTTGTTATTAAACCTTTGATCATAAAAGTCAATTTTTACGAACCGGCTTCGTTTATTTATTTAGAGTCTACTTTGATAAATAATTTCCTTAACAAACTTACATCCTCTTTTAAAGAATAACTAATAACGACCACGGAAAAAGGATGTTATGTTTTGTAAAATATATGCAAATTTCAAACGGAATTGTAAATTATGTAAGGCTTACCTAATGTTTTTTAGTAATAGTAATATTTTATACCGTTTGCCTCACGAAAGGCAAAACATTTCACTTTTGGATATTTTATTATCTAAATTGCAGAAACATTGTTAGTGTTACTTGCTTAAAGTCATATGAAACAAATGAGAAACAAAATGATGATTGCGATGGCATGCTCAGATTGATTATTCCTAGTCTTTAAACCAATGCCAAACAGCTCTCCTTTACATTTCTATCTTGTCGTGCTCATAATGAATTTCATCGAGAAGTAAAAGTAATCATAGGACTTCTGTAACTTCTTTTCGTTGTGAATTTGAGTCGATATCATATTCCCTTTCATATTCCATGTTTCGTAAAGTCATTTTCACCACCTATGGTTTACTTAGTACTTGTTACAAAATATGCTGAATTTAGAAAACTTCAAGCTACCATAGCAATGTGTTACGTGCAAAACTGGGATTAGTCACCCATCGATATACCTAACCATACGATATATATAATCGGTACGCCACCTGTAATGCTATCTTTTGACAGTCGAAGACGGGTCGTGAGCGAGGAGGGCCTGGAGCCGGCGGTAGACGGTAGTGTAGATATGAGAATTTGAAAGAAATTCGGGATCGAGAGGGCGCTAGCTGCAGTAGAAAGTCGTTGACTTAATTTCGAAGGGGAGATTCCACAGCTGATCTCCGTATCTAGGTCACTGGGTGATGAGCTTGTCAGATCCAAACCATAGATTCGAACGTTACTAAAACGGAAAGAATCAAGGTTGTACTGCATACTCTGAAGGTCGTCAACCTCAAGTCACGAAACAGCTGATTTCTGAAACAATCTAATCGTATGCTATTTCTAAAAGAAAAGTCAAAAGACAAATTAACAAAATCTATTAGCATACTCTTAAATCGAAGTTATAAACAGAGTACAACGGTCCTGAATTACACATGCATAAAGAAAGAAATAATTGTTTCCAAATGAATACACAAAAGAATAGCAAGATACACAGAAGCACATATAAAACAAATAAACAATAAGTAAACTGGCCATAATAGACTATTTAATATGCCGGCTTTATGAAGATAACAACAAGGTCTTAAAAGCACAGAACATTCGTAAATATTAAATATGCGATCGCTTGTGAAGAGAAGCACACAGAAATAAATATATGAGATATCAATACTTTTATTGCGGAGGTCGTCATCTCTAGGTGTTTTTCGTTTAGCTTTGGATCCCCTTACATATTCAAACAAATTCTTAGGAGAGGCGAAATTCGTAAAATTATCAACAACAATGTTTACGTTAAAAGAATTTCTCATGTATAGACAACTAAACAAAGATGATCGATAAATTTCGATGTACGTTAATAAACTGGTAAATAATTGATAACTTTTCAAACAACCTTATAAGTAATAGAATCCAACTTGGTAAATAAAATTACAGTTTTTCGCTACTGCGCAAACGATTACAACAAAGTGAATCTTATGCTACTCTTAAGCAAAGCAATTAGTGACGAGTCGACGAAATCCATTTGCATGGGCACGCAACCAAATTCGTGACTGCGGGACGCTGTGCCCCAACGTTAACTTCTTCACAACGTATAAATTGTATGTAAAAAATGTAAAAATTGTTTACCCTGTATCTGGAACTTTCCAAAAGATATTTAATGGCACAAATTACAAAAACTGCACTATGCACTGGTTTATACAAAATTTGTTAACTAGTACATTAGATTATCCAGTAACGATCGACATTTCACGTACATACTTTGACTGGAGGCAGATGTTGATTGTTTTCAGAATGCGATACAGTCCAAACTCACAGAAGATAAGACGAGATTATATTTACACAAGGAGCACGGTAACATCAATGGTTTCTTCGGAAGGTACGAAACGATAAAAGAAAATCGAGACGGCATAATTAACATGAGTTCGTTGTGCGAAGAGTTTGGTTGGTCCGTCGTTGCGACGAAAGGTCCATTTAACTACAAACACGGTAACGATACTTCTGGTAAAATCGAGGGATTATCAACTTATTTATTATCAAAGACAGAATTATTCACGATTATTCGCTCAGGCGTGATGATATTTCTCAACCCTGTGAGATTATCCCGGAACTCGTAAAAAAGTCCGAACTCGCTACATACTGAAGACGCGGGCTCATTTTGACAATCTGTAGATGAGGTATTTCGCTCCACGTCAAGTGAACTATTAAAAATTATAATAAAAAAAACCAGACAGTATTGGGTATGAGACTACAAGGGAGTTGTCCTGGTTTATATTCTCCTTTCATTAGCTAATGAAGCTTCTTTAAAAATTCAAAGAAGTGTAGGTTTATCTGGTCTTAACAAGAAGAAACAAGACAAGATTGGTTGCCATGATATAAATTTAATCAAAAGAGCAAAAAGTGAACCATTGGAAGTAATTCTCAAAAATTAATTATGGAGGATAAAATATTCACAGATTTGAAGAAATTTTGACCGAGTGCAGTGAAGAATTGAATCTTAGTTTTGTAGGTATCGAATGGTGATAACGAGGCTGTTCAGGATTTATTACTTATTTTCTTTATTTATTCTCATTTCAAATTTTCACACTTTTACGAACTGAAGGAGTGAATAACACGCTGAATACAAGTAGTAAAATTTATAGTTTGGTGCTAGAAGGTTTAAATCCAGCAAATAAAAGTATAGGCAATATTTTCATG
Organism: Ignelater luminosus; assembly: GCA_011009095.1. Classification (NCBI taxonomy): domain Eukaryota; kingdom Metazoa; phylum Arthropoda; class Insecta; order Coleoptera; family Elateridae; genus Ignelater; species Ignelater luminosus. Next base: position 1,105,721 of record VTPC01090244.1, on the reverse strand, counting down.
AGAGTAAAATGCATTGTGCTACGAAAAATATATTAACCACTGCCGAATGATCCCTAGTTACTATAATTTGCTTGTTTTACCGGTCTCGTAGTTCTGTTTGATTGCACCTAGAAAGATGGCAAGCCACGATACATCCCCGAGAAATCTTATTCATTAATTCTTGTTTAGATAGATGGCGCCTTCTTTCACGCATTGGTTTATATTGATTACGCCTATGTGAAGTGGCACAAAGAATGTGAATATCATTTAATGATGAGATCATAATAAGGTTAAAACAGCTGTGGTGTCATTTCTTGTATAATTTTATTATTTCTAAGGATGGTTTTGTCTTGATATTTTTCACCTAATGTTACATTAAATAAATCTCTAATAATAAATGAAATATAATATTTAATAATGCAGAATTATCTGTAAAATAAAAACAAATTAAGTTTTATAAATAACCTAAAGACTTGATGCTGATAATAATTATGACAATAATCCAGCAGAAGGAAGCAGCTTAATTACCATAAAAAAAATCTAATTTAAAAGTCATATTTAAAAAAATGTTTAATAAGTTCCTACACAAATATTAAGGCATTTTTAAATTTTAATTAAGGATTCCCGAGAATTTTCTACAAAACTTTGAATACTTATCCCAAGTTTGAAGTCGAAATTTCATAACGTATCCTGACCAAACCGAGCAAATTTAATCAAGAAAATTCACTACAAATTCTATTCTATAATTAGCTTTATGGGAAAATTAAATTCTTTATAATAAATCTCAGGCAATCATTTTTTAGTCAACCCTTTTTAGTTACAAGACATAATTTTGATTTTTTCTCTACAAACCTATATAATATTCATCTCGGTGTTCGCGTTCTTAAACTTTTGACGAAGTCCATAACTCGCAGACTTTGTATAGATAAGTACTTCATATTTCGTGCATGGTTTTATGTCTAGCGCGTGTTCTTCTAGTAAAGAAGCACTCAAGTTTTACATCCCTGTCCTGATATACGGTGCTATTTTTATTTTGTTCGACATTTATTGCTTAAGCAATGCTAAGTTGTGACCCTTTATTCCTTAGATTTAGGATGCCGATATAATCCAGATTCTTCGAACGAACTTACTGAATACGTCTGTTTTTATTTCTAAACGTATTCGTAACAGTGGTAGAAGTATAGGGGATGCGTTAAGAATGTAACGGTATTAGGTCCCAGGCTAAACTGTAAAATAAATTGTATCATATAACATCTAAATGGTTGAGAATTCCTGCGAAGAAGTTAGTAATTGAATAAATTTTGAATCTTAAACTTTCAGTTTCTCGGAATAATTTGCAAATTGTTCTAATATAAAGGAACAGTTATTAAAAATAATATTTGGTTTATAGATAACTGAAGAATAAGTTGACATCTTAGTAAGGGAACACCTTATTATATAAGGAAATTGATAAATCAATTATACAATGGTGTCTTCTACATAAAAGAATAAAATTGTTGATATTATTAAAAAAAGTGTGTTAGAAATTTTTTAGAATTACTCCACTATTATAAAATTGTGCCAACCGTTATTGGCATGACTACAGTTAACCAAAATAAAGCAGATTGTTACAATATTTGAAATAACAGTGCAAGATTCCTTTGTTGATTATAAATAGACCTATCACATCTTAAGCAAACAATCGAATCACAAAAAAAATATTAATAGCGGGTTTTGTTAGGCGGTTAATAGGTATGAAAAGGTTCGCGGACGTTTATTCCACCTCAGAGAACTATTATACACTTTTGATTAATAACATCATTGTGCAATTTTTTCTAATACCGTTGATGTCAATTTTATTGCATGAGTTTAGAAGATAAAAAGGCAATTTAACCGCCTGTCAGTCAGATGCCAACTTATCCATTGACGTATTGACAAAAGATTCTTTTACTATTGTGAATAAAGGAGGAAGTGGTGTTTCGTAGTACGCGGATCATGCAATTATAGTAAATTCTTGAGCATTTTTTCTAGGATTAAATTAGATATCAAGTACTAATATTACGATTCTCCAGCTTTCTTTCGTATTGGAAATGTATAAAGAAACTCGAAGGAAAGGAAGGTAACAAAGACTATTCAGGAAATTGGTAAGGAGGCTTTGATTTCTGTATATAGGAAATAAAAATAAAATTAGATTTGCTTTAGAAAAGTCAACGTTTGATGCTTTTCTCTGAATAAAGTGACTCTCAACAACCATTTTAGTGGAAGTTTTTATATCAACTAGAAATTGAACTTTATTACGGAAGATAAAGGTTATATAAATGAGATGTCATCGTATTAGTAGAAGTAATTGCGCCAACGTGCTTTTCATTGTTTATAGACCAGTAAGTTACTTTAAAGAAATCTTTTTGAGTGGGAACTTATAGCATTCCTAATGCTTTAAGACCTGTTATAAAACTGCAATGAAATCGAGCGCATTTTCTTTTAACAGCGTGCCCCTTAATAAAGCTCATAAAATTTTTCTTCTTAAACGAAAATCATTTTGAGGCACGGGTTTTTTGTTCGAACCGAGAGTTATGTATGCACGCGGATCGGTTTTTTAGGGGAAGCTAACCAACAATGTGTGTAATAGGGTAGACAAAGCGATGGTGGACAGAGTCAGTTTTGTTCATCAGGAAACGGGTTCTTGATATGATTTACTGGAAGCTTAATGACCATAATACTAGAGCAGAGTTCGGAGGCGCTATCTACAAACGATTCATTTCACAGGATTTCCGCGCGCTATACTATACACGGTTATCTTGTCCTGCTAGGAGGCCATGAAAACTATATTTGCAGTTTTCTCCAAGCTAAAATTTCATTTAAACGTTTTAGAATTACGAATAATCGTATTTGCATGGTAAACGAAAGTAATTATACAGTAAGATTTTTATTTTATTTTAGAAAATGTTTTAATTGTACTAATAATAATAATAATCATCGTATTCCCACTAAGATTTAATAATATCTTCCCTTTTCTTAACGAATTAACGTAGTCAAAAATAATAAAACTGTTAGGTTATTTTAAATAAGTAGCGTTTATTGATGATAATCATAACAATTTAATAAATGTTTTAACGGAGGTCGAAAGCTAATTGTACCAGGGTCAAATAGAATGTCTTGATGTAATACAAAATTAAATGGGTGCCGGACTCTAATTTTAACTTTATTAGTTTGATCTGTAAACTATGTATTAAAAGGTACATTGTACAGAATACAGATTACAATATTTTTTTATTTTATGCACTTCAGAAGGCCCGTGTATAAATTATGATGCTCTCCCATATTTTAAATTGCACCGAATCAATCAGCGCAAAACTAACAAAATTTTAGATTTTAAGATTTCTCTTGGGAATGTTCATTTGCAGCAGTTTCTCAGAGGGTTTACACAGGGTGTTTCAAAACAACATCAACAGATTTACAACTTGGATTTCTAATTGCGAAGTCCTATTTACAAAAGTTGTACGGAAGTAGCTTCTTGGTATTTTAAAATTATTTGCTTTTATACGAAGCTTCCTAGAATTAGTTAGAAATTAGAATGAAATACCCTGTATATCTTGATATTTTTTAATTGGCGATTTAATGCGTTACAGATGAAAACTGTCTATCTTCAACTTTTATCAAATTTTCTTGTTTTATCAATCAATGATATAAATTCGCTTAACTTAATAAAATTTAATTATAAGTGTACCTCTCCTTTATTCGAGGTGATCGAAAAACATCAACTGTTTCTTCAGTGGTTTGCAAAGCAATATCTGACACGTAACTTTAATCTTTTATTAACGTCAATGTTCCTAAAGGAGATTTGGACTAATTATTACTACAACACTAGGGTATAACTTGAAATTATAATATCGATTCTCTATTTATGTCTCAATTACAATATATTAAACTTCCAGTGCCATGTTACTGTCAAGCCAATTACGTTAGGACTTAAGCTCCAAATCTGCAAAGAAATTAAACATGGTTACATGTTAGAGCTTGATATAGACTCCATAAGTAAAACAACCGTACAATGATACTTCTTTAAAATAGCTAATTCTTTGCTGACGTTAGAGTTGAAGAGACTAGCTGCACCTCCTAAAATGCGACTTGAAATACACTTCTTTTGCTTATCTAATTAATCTTGTAAGAATCTTTTTTTAGAATTCCTAGCATTCCGAGCAATCTCTATAATTTACAAACATTTTAGAAAACTACTCAAATTTGTGTTTTAACGAAAACTTAAAAATCAATAATTTTAATGCTCCCAGTCTTGATTATATCCCTAGAAGATTTTAGAATGTAAGGTGTGAAGCCTTCAAGACTATAGACAAAAGAAACACCCTTCTTTGGTTATCCTCAGTTACACGTCTATGTGTTCAAAATGAATTTTTTCTTGGTAAAAATGATGCTAGAAGGACCCACGATAAGCATTCATATAACAAGGCCTAAATGATTTGTTTTTTGGTACAGTCATTTCTCTAATGTATCAGAGAAGATGATGCTTAAACACTATTAACATTTTTTTTGATATCCAGCACATGATATAAAAATTTAAAAATCGTTTTGCTAATTTGGCAATTAGATCTAAAGAAGTTGAATTGTTGAAAATGCACACGCACAGTAAACAGTTGGAGCTTATTCCTTTCGCTCCCTACAGTCACAATGGTGCAGCTCTTATTTTTGTATGATCTAAAGGTCAAAATTCACTGTAGAAGCTTTGACTTCTATAGCACATGATTGTGGATTGAAGAAAATCCAAATTTTATCTACGAACTTTGGATAACATTGGATCAGATTTAGAAATTGATTACAAGGAATCCGCACAAAATAATCCTAAAAGCAATAAAGATATTGACGAAGGTAGTAATATTGAGAGTAGCGATGATGACACTTCAGTGAGCTGTTTGACTAAATCCAGTTGGAAAAGAGGCTTTTCTTCGAGCAAGAATGGTCCCAGCCGTGATGGTCAGTATGAAGGGAATATTCTTACGCCTCGGGAATATTTCAAGAGCTACTTAGACGCTGACTTTTTCGCAATAGGAGCAGAATTTACTGCTCGTTACTACTACCAACAAAATGGAAACCCAATAAAAACAGTTCTAGGAGATATTAAGAAATCTTTTGGTTTTTGGTATGCATGCTACCATGGGAAGCTTATCATTTCCAAGATTTCATATGTATTGAAAATCAAAGGTTAAACTTATTTCAGACATTATGTCTAGGGACTGATTTGTTGTTGATTAGAACTCGTTGCAAGGCAATTGAAAAATAGTCCAATTCCTCAACTGATGAACAAGTGATACCATTTTTGGCGAAGCTCCCAGTTTGTCAGTATGTAACAAAAAAGCCACGCCTTACAGAATTGAAAAACTTTGTTTTAACCACTTCAAATGGAATGCTGTTAGACTTCGAAATTTACTAATAGTCTACTACACCACTAACTACATACATATTGCTCAATAATTCCAGTAATATACAGCTTGATTTCATATAGGAACTATTATGTTAAATAGAATCAAAAGTTATACTTTGAAAAAAAAAAATAAGTAAAGAGATGAATAGGGGAGAATCTTAAAGTTGTTAGAAATGATGAAAAAGTATGTATGACAAAATGGAAAGACAACAAATCCGTTGTAATGGTATCTTGAGCTTTTGATGTTCAATCAGAAAATATGATAAAAAGATAGGACAAAGGTAAACAATAACATGTTGAAGTTTCCTCTTCTGATGTAATAAACATATCCAATAAGAAAATGGAAGGTGTGGATATTTGTGATCAGATGGTAGAATGTTACCACTTTCTTTTTTCAAGACTCGTAAATGGACACTCAAAATGGTTTTGCACCTATTTGATATAGCCATAGTTAATTATTGGATGGACTATAGGAGAGATTGTAAAAACGAAACGATTAAATCAAACGATGTTATGGATCTTTTGAACTTTCGTTTAGATTTGGGTGAATATTTAGTGAAGAAGAAAAACTCGTCAAATGCTATTCCTTGCGATGATAAAAGATTAGATGAGTGTGACTATTGGCCAAGTAATGAAGATTTAAAAATCTACTCTCTTGCAGATGAGAGAACTGTAATAGCCGCTCAAGAGTTAGATGTCTTAACAAAAATAAAAACTGTTTTGTGACTTTCCACTGTAAATAAATGATTTTGTTTCATAATTGTTCTAATACTTGTTGTCTCCTCAAACACGCAATTGTACAGGTTCTAAAAAATCCTGAAAATGGTCACGTAAAATTTAGATAAACGTATGTGCTTCTTAAAGATATTTTATCAAAGATAAAATGTTAATCATATTGAACCTTGAAGTTTTAGCTTCTACTACTGGGACCTAACTACATATGTAAATTACGAACTGCAAATAGTTCTGTGTTACTACTGTCGGGAATGGATGGTCAATATAAAAAACCAATAGCATGGTATTGGAGCAGCATTACAAATTATTTTCAAAGATGCAACATTGTCAAATTAAATGTCCAATTATTCTTAATCCTCACCTGAAGAGTCTTCTAATGGATTCCAAGTGCGTTGGTTTATTTGGCTAAGAAACTTCGGAAAAAAACATCAAAATGGAGAATAGGAACATGTAATACGCAAACGCTATTACAGACTGGTAAAATGGAAGAAATAGCATTACAAACAACAAGGTATAACCTTGAAGTTACGGCTGTACAATAAATATGCTGGAAAGGAAGTGCAATAACAAAAAAGTCAAATCATGCAATAACGGAAATTCAAAACAAATTTTGACAAGGAAACGCCCTGTCTGCAATTATCTTGAACCTAATACTAGAATCTACCATCAAATCATTCCAGATAGAAGGAGATATCACAACAAAAAAAAATAAATCTATCAGAGTTAGAACGATACCAGCGCTTAAAGAAGCATTTGACATATAGAAAAAGGAGCAAAAAATAGGACTAGAAATACTTACGAAAGTAGGAAGAACAAGATAGAAAAAGAAACACATGAAACTAGGAGAACACGAATTTCAAACAGTAGATATATACTCAGTAAATATTACTATCTTCAAACTACTTTACACTGGCTACGAAACTAAGAATATATGAAACCATAATAAAACTTACCACCACGTATGCTTGCAGTTAGAACACGGCTGTTGAAGATCAATGTATAATCATGAGCTAGAAAGACTCAATAAAGGAAAAAGAATTAAATGATTTGGACAAATTAAACGCATGCGATGGAATAACACAAGAAAAATAATAGAAGGGAACGTGCTAGGTACTACGATCTGGGTACTAAAGCGTAGAGGAGACCGAAAATTAAGTGGACAGATAAAGTAATCAAAGACATCCAGTTAATGTAAAGCAAGCAGAATTGGAATAAAGCTGCCGAGTAAGCCACGACCCATTGCGGAATATAGAGCATCATCATCAAACATCTCTCGTTCAAGTGTAAAAAGCAATAAAAGTTAAGTTAATAGACAAAAATCAAATAAAGAAATTTTGGTCTACAGTTTCATTTACAGCCTTTGGGAAACGCCTAGAAGTAATTCCCGCTACCAAATCTAGAAGACAGACTTTTATTTTCTTTAAATTTTTCCGTTTTGCTTACAAATCTGATAACCTTCCTTACAACATTCTAAATTATTGTTTTTAAATATCTAATTAATTACAAGAGTAGACTTGAATAATAAGTCGGCAAACCAAAGTAGCCTCTATTATCAAGATTAGCTTTTATAGTAGAGAGTTTTATTTCTGTATTTGGGCTTTGCAATAGAAGTGGATGTTATTACTCTGAAACTGAAAAACATGAAAATCCTTTTTTAGAATTGTAATGGATGATCCTGCCCTTGGTAACTAGACTGCTCAATACTCTTGCTCAGTTTAGTGTAAATCTTGTTATGCTAAACAACTAGGCTTGGTGTTCAATGAAGATTACATGATACTGATACCAGAGGAAAAATTTAACATTTATTGGAACTTATTCTTCTTCTAAGGCCCTTTGCAATGGAACTCGGAATTTTCAAAATTTCTCAACTCACGCATTATTTACTTTGCCTTTTCAAAATTACTAGAACTGATCCTGCAATCAGTTTCTGGCTTCTATTCGAAAATATACAGTTAAATAAAATTGGACAGACAACTATGCTTAAAGCTAGAACAAATCAAACAAAACTAAAGAAAAAGCTTGAATTTGTCGCTCAGTATATACCACAACAAAATTTAAAAGAAATTAATGTTTGATTAGTCATTGTTGACTTATAGTCCAGTAGTATAGGAATAATTTTTACTTGAAGTGTGAATTAAATGTTTTAATAAGCTTATGATATTCTGAACTAATGTTCTGCAGAACGGGTTTACAATAGCGATGGTATCATCAGAGTAATGGATTGCGTAGTACGTATTATTAGTATTACTGCTGTACTTTATTTAAAATTTAAACTTTTGTATTTTGCTAAATGGTGCTTTTGACAAATGTAAACATAAAAACTAATTCATCACAAAGAACAAAAAAGAAATACCGTAAAGCTTCTTTCAGCTAGAAAAACATAATTTCTTTGAACGGAATTAATTTGATATCGTATCAAGAATTGTCAAGATAAATTCCAGGAGTTGAATTTCACTTCTAAACCAAGCTTTTTCCATATCATTTTTATATTTTCAATTCCCACGTCTCTGTATTTCAATTGTACTACGGCTTTGAACAACTTGAGTATGTAGGTGTAGTACCTAATCAATACTAACTTTCTTGAATTTATACTTTTTTGAGAACTCTCTAAAGTTTTGAAAACGAATCCGCCTTGTTATTGACAGATTTCAAAAATTTCTGCTTTTATTTTCACACTCGTGCTATTGTCGACTTACCTAAATCCGTGTCCTTTTGAAATAACCTGATAAGCTAAACTTTCTGACAGTTTTCGGCGTATATATGCTGGAAAATTCTTTATAAAAGCTATGATGACTTTATTGCGTCGTTTTCAGGTTTGCAAATCTCAGCAAGATTATGTGTAATATTTCGTGTTAGTCTTAATTTCTTATTTAAAACAAAGCGTTTTCTACATAGTGTATACAAAGATAATCTCTATAATATATTGAATATATTAGTATTTTGCTTATGAAATAATTATATAATCAATCTTTACGTTTTGAAAATACTTAAAGCAGATTTTAATTTATTTAATTACATCAAAGTCAATTAAGAGCTTATTATTATTTATTGTTTTATGTTGGAACACAAACAACAAATAAAACGAATTTTAATTAATTTTATATTAATGTTATCAATGAAGTAAATTTACTGAAATTGTTCATTCATTAGACATTTCAAATTATGGAAATTACGCCGTTGACTATACCTAAAATTTAAATAATGACCATTAGTAGATATAAGCGTTGCGTTTTTTGTGATTGCCAGCCTACATATTAAATCTGTACTACCAAGACCCGCAATATAGAATCCATTGCCTGCTCGTAAGTTACTAACTATCTAACGACAAGGATATCTTCCTATTTTCTTGTGACCATTAGCAACCTTCACTGACAAAGTGAGATGAATACATTACATAATTATACTTTCTAGCGTATTCCAATAATGATAAGGTTCGTTTATGCCTAAGCAATAAAAATGTGTCAAACTTTTGTCGTGATTGAAATTATTTCGACTCAAATCTGTATTGATGAAAAAATTCATACCGAATATTCCATGTGTATGTAAAAACGTCACAATTTTTTTCAACTTTTTATGTTAAAACAAAAGATGCCCTTATCTATATAGCGGCAAAATTTTTGCAAGGTAATTCTCTATAGAGCTTCGTCACGGTGTGCAATAATCTTTCTTCTTTATCTGAAATCCCTCATTTTCTTTGTTCCTCAATTCGTTGATGATAACAAATTCTTTTTTAACGAATATATGTAGGAAACGTCAATAAAGTTTATGACTCTACATACAAATTTCATTCTTCAAGAGTATTCTTTTCATTTGTAAGAAACAAATTTATTCGTATACATATTAAAGTCTTGTTGAATATCATTTTATTAATGCGTAGTATGACACAAAACAAATTGAGTTTTTACCTTTAAGGAATTCTAAAAACATTTAAGCATGGGAGACTTAATTGCTCCATGCAACCGTCTGAATAAATTTTTAAATTTTGATATTTTACACTAAATTACCTTAGTTAATCCGGAACACTTCATTTTACTCTCGTTAATACTTAAACGCTGATTTTTTTAAATCGATGCTATAAATAGTCAAGTTACAGAACCATAAAACTCTTTCATAAACCTTTAATATACATTGGAAGTGGTATCACTTCATCCTTCACATCGTAAACTTCAAAACTTAAGAAATATAGCTTGTAAATATCATCTAAACTTCTGTAAAATTTTATATTCATTTCTCTATTAAATATTATTTTACTTCTGATATATTTTAAAGTAGCGAGGTATATCTTGTCTGTAGTTTAAATACAAATATAGCTTCAAGCGTATGTAGTATGTACATGTATAATACAAAGTGCAATGCGCTAACGGATTTATTTGTTATACATTTTGTTACAAGTGCAGCAAAGGTCTACAACATATTACATTTTTCATGTCACTGCTTCCGTATATTAAAAATGACAAAATTAGAATTTCCAACAAACTTTACAAAAGCGTCCCAGCTAGTAATATTGAAATACAATTGGAAAGGATGGTTGAATATGCAATGCGAAGATAATTGCTACGCTGCTTTTTACACGAACTGTATTTAATCTTGCTTGTAGCAGTTTTAATTTTTACGAAATATTTTATAAATTCCCTGCTAGCTAAGTTGGTTGCTTTGGTCGAGGTAAGGAGGCTGCATAGACAAATTAATACATAGTGAAGTATAGTAATGCAATGTTTATTTAATTTGGTACAAAAAAACAGCTTTAAATGTAATGAAATAATTTTAAATCATTTCTAGACAAGGATAAAGTTAAATATACAGGATGTTTTTCCAAAATATTTGTATGCATCTAACTAAGCTCAGATGAACAAGTGGAATCGAACAATCAGACAAACATAAAAGGTTAATATTGGACCTAAAGTTTTCACGTTACTAAATGCTTGCGTTTTTATTTTGGAAATTCAGAATCCTCTGTAAGTCAATGATCGATTAATGAAAAATGTCAGGACTGAAATGTAATGTGAACAGTTCAAAGAATCTTTCATATTACACGGTCTTTCACTTATAAACTTGTACGAAAACAATGGAAAACCACATATAAGAAAACATCAACCTACAAGTTAATAAAATTAACTTAAATTATGTTTCTTAATATTCTACCTTACTCATGATTATTTCAATGACTATTACATAAAAAGATGTGTAAAGCAACTAACTGTACTGTAACGTTTACTTTTTGAAACAACATTTTTTTGTTCTTTAATCGCCTTCTATTCAAATACACCCTTCTGATGGTTTTTACAGACAACAACAGCTTCAGTAGTTTGCTGATGGGCAGATCATCTTTTCTGGAAGAGGACAATGTTTTTTGTTGAAGCTAATAACCCAAGTTGTACTGGCTTTGGGAGTATATGCAGTAGCAAATTCGTAAAAAATGAAGGAAACCCACTGAATCATCTAGTTCGCAAGGTCTGTGTTTAAGTTCATTACAAACAGATCTATCCGGGTCATATTGAGCCTTATGTGGAGTTTGGACACGTCTAACCGTCCAGCGCCCTTGCTTTAAATCTTAATCTCAAAACTCTTGTATGGGTTTGGTTTGCTGCACCCAAAGAATCAAAGGCTTCTCGGAAGCCCCATCACTTCCTCCAGGCGCTTGAATACTTAACTCTCAGCTAGAAGTTTTGGCAAGTTACTACACGTGCTTGAATCTTTTTCGCATGGTTTTGTTTACATCGTGGCTATGCTCTGACTGGCTTTAGTATAGTAGCTTTGGAGTCAATTTTTAGTTAGCTTTGAAAGCATCCCATCTTAAAAAAGACTGGATTCCGTTAATATCTTATTCAATTTTTTATATTTCAGGATGCTTACAACCTAGCCAACAAGTTAGTCCTGGGTTATGCAAGCTGCTACCTAGCAGCAAGCTTCCACCACTAACTCCGCTGGAGTGTGATAGAATACATTGAACATTTGTATATTTTTCAGTATCTACAAACCTTGTCTTTTTGAAAGTGATGCTTCACAAAACATTTTGGGGAATTCTCAAATTTAAAATCTAAGATTAGATTTACTTGGTGTCTAGTATCTTAGACACTTTTCCATAAGTTCTCATACTTGAGACCGTTAATAAAGAGGCATGTATAGTACTATGTAGATAGATAGATAGATAGTTGCATTGTATTTTATTCTACTCTAAAGCTCTCCTGGAAAAAAAAGAAAAAAATTCTAAGCTTATAAATGAAACAAACAAAACATCCTGTGCAAAAAGATTACAAGGCAATCGTATTTTCCCAGTTCATCTAAAAATTCTTTATAAGATATTTCTGTAAAGCTAATAATCATTTTTTGGATATATTGCTCTTGATATAAAGATTTGGAGGCACTCACTGCTCTCATCTTCATGGCGGTGAAGATGGGGAAGAATGTAGTCGGTAACAAATCTGACGTTACGAAACATTTTTTGAAGCCTGGAACCAAGATTGTTCTGTAGCAGGTACCGGATTTCCAGTAAATTAAAAACAATAGAAGAAGCTGAAAGTTTAGGCTGGCTAATATGACACCTTCAAGGGTTACAATTTGTATCTTGAACGAACCTTTAAAGGCTAATATTTTAATCAAAATTTTAAAATCTGAGCCTTCAGTTCGTTGATTTCACCACATAGGCACAAACAAAGATTAAGAAAAAGTTTGAGACAAGCGATACATAGTTTCGATAAGTAACAATAAATAAATGACAAAATCTTAGCATTTAGTGAGCAACTAGAGCTCCTATCAAATATAAAGAGGACAGTTCAACGTCGCCGGTTCATCCCTGCCGATTCATCATCGGCTATTTCATCGCCGACTATTTCACCGCCGGCCGTTGCATAGCCGGCCGTTGCATAGCCGGCCGTTGCATAGCCGGCCCTTGCATAGCCGGCCGTTGCATAGCCGGCCGTTGCATCCCTGGCCGTTTCACGCCGCAGTTATATTTATATTTTTTACACCTCGAGACTACGCAAATTTCTTATTTCTTCATATAAAGACCGTCGATTGCTTACGGTTCTAGATAATGTCGTCGGCGTATTCCAGGCTAAATAAAATAAATCTAATGTGCCGCCTAATTGCCGTTATTTTTTTTATAATTTATCCACGCGAGAACGTGAAAGCAACAGCAATGCGAATATGTATTGGAGATATTTTTAAATTCAAAAAGTTAAAATAAAAATTCAGTTATTTTATACTAGTATTTCAAAATAGAGGTTGTATTACTTAATAAAAATTAAACATGGGAAGTTGCACAGTTCGGTATGTAATTTTGTGTTAACCATCTGTTTAGGATTATTCATGAACCAGCCGTCGCCGCACCGTTGTAAATGTTGTTGCCAACAGAAAACTAATCTCTGATACTCCCCATTCGTTGATAAGCCGGATACAAAAGTCGCTTTTATGATTTTATTATAACTCATTTGAGTAAACACAAAAACAAAAAAAGAGAAAATAATTACCTGCTGCAGAATATTTCTAAGAAAAGTGATAATCCCTACTTGCCATATCTTTCCATTAGCCTAATACTTTGACCACCAGTACCATTCATGAAAATGAAAATAAGTTTTAAAATTAACATCTTACTGAGAAACGAAACAATTAACCTTTTCGTTGAAAGTGTTGTCAGTACTGACTGACTTGACTCTTGTTTAAACTGGATCTGAATAAAGTGTTTGGTGTAAACTAACTCAAATATCACTTTTTACTGATGCGTCAAATACTACGCGCATTTTGGTAGTTTGACTAAATTCTTTCTCTACGGCATAATGAGGTAAATAGAAACAACTTTCAATTTTGTCGTCTGAAACTAATTTTAAATTTTCAGAACTAATATATTCTTCAATGATTTTACAGTACTCATCCTTAAAAAGGGGTCTTTTGTCAAATTTGGATTCTAAGACCATAAAACGTCTAAGGGCAATATCGTAGAAAGATCCTTGGATGGTTTATATTTAAACGGCAATTTAACACTAAAGCGCCCTTCATGGTCCCTCTTGACATTTTCTTTAAAATGATTCTCACAAAAGATTTCTTCCAAAGATGACACTATTTTATTACTTCTCTGTTCTATTTCCCAAAACTTTTTTATTTGAGTTTCTAGTACGACAACAAATTATTGCAAAAAGTTTGAAGTCCTGTTGAAGATATTTTATTTGAACACGTACTGAATGGACCCCCTAGAATCCAACCTAGTTGTGTATTTTGGATAATGGGTTCACCCTTTCCTATTTGGATTTTACCCGGAGATATTAAAAGTCCCAAAAAACTTGTGCCCCTAACAATACTCAATTTCTATGGGATCATAAAAATTGACATCTGCTAAATTAATGTTGTTTGGAATACATAAACTTAACTCCATCCTTCGGAAATTTCGGTAACGAGTTTGAAATCTTGTTAACAATTAGACACATAATTTCTTCTCCTTAACACCGTTTGAAGAACAATTACTTCTTCAATTGAGTTTATAAAATCCCTGGTTGAATACCAATTAACTACTTTGATTTGATATCTGACTAACGAAGGACCATATGTTTAATGTTTATTCATGTCAAAATAAATGACAAATCGGGTTTAGTTTCTTAAAGTAATTTATTTACAAATTTACAAACGACACATTAAAGGACAGTCGCACAACAACTCGTTGACTCTTGAAGAGGGCCAGGGTTATATACCGTAAAACAGCAAGGGGTGGCCAGTTGCCACCCTTTATTTGGTAAAAATATGAAAAAGACCTAACAACTCTATAAGCTACCCTTCGTAAAATAATTTTTAGTTCACTCTGGTCTTCTACGAGTTAACAATATGGAAGTAAAAATTCTGACCAAACGAGGAAAAGAAGAGTATCATCATAACAGTTACCTATACGTTTTTGATAAAACCAGTAAGAGTGATGTTAGCGTTAAGTTTTGGCGGTGGGAGCAGATGAGGCGTTGCGATGCAAGATGGTGAAGTGATAAAGCAGCTGAATTTTCATTCCCACGATGTTTTTGCAGTAAATGTTGAGGTAGCAACTGTAGAAAACCCAGCTCAAGTAATAAACGAGTGCTTGGGCAACTTATCCCAAGCGTGTCAAGCTCCTGTTACATCACAAGACTTTGTATAAATTATATCGGTTTCATGGAGGAGTAGAGGAAATTTTTTTATTACACGACAGTGGGCAAAATGATGCTAGCAGAATCGCAAAATTGGGTCGCCGATGGAACATTTTCCATTTCACCGAAATTACTTTCCTAGGTTTATGTTGTGATGGCAAAGAAGCTAGGAGGAGTACATCCTGTACTTTACGCGCTTTTGCCAAACAAGCAACGCAGAACCTACGTTCAAATGTTCCAAGCAATAAAGGGCTTGCTGCCAAATTTAAATCCAGCGTGTATCACGTGTGATATTGAACAGGCAGCAATTGCTGCTATGTCGGAATGTTTTCCTGAAGTGACTATTATCGAATGCTTCTTCCACTTGGCCAAAAACATGAAAAAAAGTTTAGTTGAAATGGGATTTACGGCGCTTTACAACGATGACCCGGGAAAATTTGTTCTTGTTACAGTTTCATGATTTGTGTTGATCAAATTGTCTTCTTTTGAACTATTGCTCTTCAGTGTGTAGTACAACAAAACTGTAAAACTAAATGGTCTCTGTATATCTAAATTTAATAGTAACTGTATACATGGTGTTCCAGTAGTCTTGTTATTTGTAGTAATATCAACAACTTGGACACTTTAGAATTGTTTTTAGCTACCATACAAAACATTGCGTAAAAGTGTTACACACCAACCTATTGGCTTTTTAGTTTTACAATGGAAGACCTCAACATAATTATCTAAGCATTATTCGGTTGTTTATTTCAAGATTTTCTTAAATTTTCGACTTGCCCTGGGATTTATAAAAGATTTTTTAAATTCATTTTTACACAAGTAAACTTCAATTTTGATTCGAACTAGTACTGAATGAACACAGGGTGATCGATAAATCCAATTTTAATTTATAAAAGTTTGGCCAAAGTTTCAGCACTTAAAAAAATTATTTTTTGTGAGTATAGAATGTTTGTTCAATAAATTATTCAATAACCATTTCTGACATGATTTAAGTATACGTGAAAATCCGGACTCTGATGTTGTTTTTAATTAATAGTTAACATTTAAATTAAAAACATTAAAACTGGTTAAGATTCTCATCCCTTGTTATATTTCAAATACCAAAAACTACACAAATTCTTATCATTGTTATGCATACTTTGTAAGAAGAAAAGAGGTGAAGGTCTAAGCGTTTCGCATTCAGGCTTCAAAATGCACGTTCCAGGTTAAATAAAAAATAAATTTTCAAAGAACTCGAAAAAATTCAATTATGGAAAATTGGAATTATACTCTTGCTGAGTATAGACGATGCTGTTATTCCATTATGCCTTGAGAGTTCTATTATTTGAGGTGTGTATAATATTGTGTAAATATGCTATCATTCTCACAATAAAAAAGCAATTTACTTCCATTTTTTTATAGTGGCACTTTAATTTAAAATTCCCGTTTTAACATTTATTTTCTAATGCATCAATCACGGTAAATTTTGAATGGAAAGTAATACATTGGATTTCTTTTGTTCGGAATAGAATGCTTTTATGGAACAATTAAATGCGTATAGCTTTCAGCAAATTCGAGTTATATTTCTCCGGCTGTAAATTTCTGCAGCAAAACGTTGCCCTGATTTTGGCACTTCACGCCAATATGATTACGAAGTAAAAGTTACATCATTTAATTTCCTAACTAAGCTAACGAAAGCCATTTTAAAGTTGAAGCGCTTTCCACTTCAAGTATTTAGCACCCCTTAACAAGATTATTAAAAAATGCGGATTATTTCCCAAGAAATGGGAATAAATTTTTATTCTGACAACGACACGTGCTAAACATCTATTTTTGTCATATTCCAAGTCTTGATGTCTTATCACGTGCTGCTCATCAAACCGCTTCGTTTGTATCTTCCTTTCCATATTACGTGACATTCTCCTTTTAACATTTCCATTTTAGAACCGAAGAACTTACCACTACGAAATGGTTACGATTTAGGGAGTCTCAGCTGCATCCGGCGTACTCGTTATTAGGATTTCTCCGCCCCTACGTGCTACATATGGTATATTAATATAGCCATTCTCTTCTGCAAATGTTAAGCGAAGGTATTTAAAGATTGCAGTTTTTCGAATAAATGCGCAAGCTCTACATTCCTCGTGCTATTTATTTTATTACTCAACAATCTTAAAAGTGCATTTACTTTTAGTAAACTTTATTGGTCTTCTAATTACCAAGATAATAAAGGAATACTAAATGTATAATACCAACGTATTGCTAGAAACTGGAATATTTAGCAACTATGTCAACTATTCTCAACTATAAAATAACAACTGCATGCAGTAAATTTGAGCTAAATGTATTTAAATCTTCACCCTTCTATTTGTATTCTATAGAAAGCAAGATATTATTTACTACGAACTCTAATAAAAAGACAAGTTTTAAATGACAATCAGAATATCCAGGATATTTCATTTAAAATCGAAAACTCTAACTGACAAGGAAATTCTGTAATTAGATTTAAACTAATTAATGTTGATAATCACCGTTTTTTTCCAACTTGGAATAATTGTTTTAGTAAACCAGTAAGGGATTCAAAATCGTACAACGGATTAGGAATGTTATACAGTATCTGAGATCTTGAGATTTCACATCGTTGCTAGAGCAACAATTTTTCCCAGATAGATTTTTGGGATATGTTTCAAGAATTGTTTGCTTTAGTCTAGGTGCTTGGTAAGATATTGAAAGATCTGACTTCATTTAGATTTTTTAATTCCCAAGGACGTCTTTGCTTTGGAAGATTTTGCCATTTGTTGCTGTAGACTTCTTGCAAGTTATTTTTTCCCATGCTACTACCTGGATATAAACTTTTTTTTCCACATAGCTAGTAGCAGAAATAACAATTTCTACTTTCAGCATTGAAATAGTTTCCTTTTTGTTTCATAACAATCGTTGAAATCAAGGTTGTTGAAGCGGGCAAACATTCTAAACCTCCTATGGTACTATAACTTTCTGAAAAATTCTGAAAAAGGTTATTTTTGCTTTTCTCCGTATTCTGTACCACAAAAACAAAATTGCAAATCACACTTACAAGATTCATATAAACTATCGACCCTATAAGTTAAGAGCACCTATGCTTCTTCAATTACTCTATATTAATATATTTGATCTAGTTTGGGTTTTTAAGTTACAAGTTTTGTTTTCACATTGACACTAATTAGAATTTTTGAAATACACTTATTTGATTACACTGGTTTTGCGATATTTGTTTTTTTAAATTGATATTGACTCTTTGCAGTTTTAATTGAGCTTGTCGAACACATTATTGATAAGCATTTGAGACATGAGACCTCTCTGTTTGACGTCTCTTGTTATTTTCTAATACTCATTGCTATTTTGACAAAATTTATTCCATCCATTCTTCCTTTCAACTAAATATGGAATTGTCAAAAAACAGAATCGTTTGAATTTAAAATTTGGGCAAGGACACTTCTTTTGCAAAATTTTCTAGATGTAACCAGCCATTAAGCGTTTGATGTTTTGCAGAGAAGATCTAGAATAAGATTTTTTAGGGAGACATGTCACAACACTAAAGGATATAAATAATTTTGTTTGAAGAAAACCAAACTTCCAGAAAAGAAGAAAACTGAAGAAAGCTTCATCGGAAGCTCTTGAGATGCAATAAAAATATTGAAATGAATAGTCCAATTGGAATTGCTACTACATGAAGAATTCTTATATGAAGTATGAACAGACAAAAGGCAATGAAGAAACTCCAAAATGCACTTAATCTTGAATCTTCATTCCAATATATAAGAGGAGCAGAAATTCAATTTTCAAAATAGTAGACAAACGTAGTTATCTTGGTACAAATATTAGAAGCTGCGAGGCACAAATTACACAAAGAACTAAGTCTGGCAAACATTGTTTTGACATACCTATACAAATTATGACAAAGGAGTGAAAATCAGACTTGTTCGAATTTTGATTTTTCTCTTGAGTGAAATGTTGAACTTTGGAAAAAGTAATTTTGTGAAAAAATGGAACTCTTTAATGAAGATTTTCGAGCAATGATTTTTGACGATTTTCGAACCAACTTAACATGCAAACAATGCATCGAACGGCTTAATGCGGCTTTTGGTGAGGAAGCTTCATCGAATAGAACTGTTGATAATTGGTTTGCCGAGTTCCAGCGTGGACGTTCTTTTCTCAGTGATGAATTTCGTGAAGGTCGTTCATCCACGTCTGTTGTTGCCACTAACGTCTGTGAAATGATTGAGCAAGATCGGCGCGTAACATACCGTGAAATAGGGGTTACCTCTAGGGCATTGACATGAAAACAATACACACGATTTTACACGAACATTTAAAGATACTGAAGCTTTGCAGTCGCTGGATTCCGCATACTTTGAGTGAAGCTCAAAAGAAGAATCGTGTGAACTGTTGCAAAGAAATGGTGAAGAAATTCAACAGAAATCATTCAAATTTCATACAAGCCGGACACTAATCAACAATCTACTGTTTGGATGTTTCGAGGCCAGGCGAAACCCACAAAAGTTGTTCGTTTACGCAGTGTTGCAAAGCAAATGATCGCTTGTTTCTTCCATATTTTTGGACATGTGACAACCATAGCTTTAGAGGATCGAAGAATTGTGAACGCCGATTGATACACAACAATGCAAGTGCCCACACAGCTTCACAAACTGTCGACTTTTTAGCCAGTAACAAAGTGAAATTGATATCGCATTGTCCGTTTGCCTGATCTAGCATCAAATGACTTCTTTCTGTTCCCGACAATCAAAATGTTTCGAAAATTGGTTTGAACGTATGCAAAAGTGTAATGATGCTAAGGGCGAATAGTTTGCAAAACAATAAAGCCATTTACTAAATTGTATCTGTGTTTTTCTTAACAATTTGTAGGAATTTTTCCAGCAAGCCTCCTACCCTTAATTGATTGCTATAGTACTTGTTTGTAGAATGCGTCGTTTTCGAGTAAAATTAATTTTTTGGAAATTTTTCAAAAAGAATAGGATAATGACTTTTCATGCTGTATTTCTTTCAAACAAATACAATATTAAAAATGTATTTTTGCAATATTATTACTCTGACGTGCTTATTGTACAAATTTCATAATTAGCTTGGAAGGGTCAAAATTCCACTTTGACTTCTAGATTATGTCCCTGAAATACGCTACCATCTTCCAAAAGCGTTCTGAATATAAAGCATGAACTTAAGCTTACATGGGATTTTTATTCATTAAAGTTCTTTTGGGATGAAAAGGCGTGCTCATGTTTTGTTTTTTACATTTACTAACAGTTAAGCTTATACGAGCCATATTTTACTTTTTAACTTACTTTTACTATGTATACTCGTGTTTCTCCTGAATTAAAACTTATATTACCCTTTTTGCTCTTTTGTGGCCCGAAGCTCTTTGATAGTAATACCACCGAACTGGTTATGGATTTTGTTATTTTCATAAACTCAACGTCGTTAATACCTAACGTAACATTATTATTCTTAAAAAAACTTAGCAGACTCTTCCCTTTTATAAATTCATATCACGCCAAGTTGAATAAATACATTTTCCACAAATAGTTCTCTTTTATAAATTTTTGTATTTATATTGGTCTATAAAAATTTTATGTACACCTTGATCAATAATGATCCCTTCTTCTGTTACACCTGGCATATTTTTGTTATAGTCAATAAAAAATTGATATCCCATTATATGATGGTCCTGAATGAAATAAACCGGCAACAGAATGTTGTGTAAAAGCTGATATTGTGTTGTTGAAACTTTTAGCAGCAACGTAGGAAGAGTTAAAGTACCGTAATTCTGCACTCCCTAATATATACTCTCACGAAGTTCGAATGTGGAGGGCTTGATATATGGAACATGTAACTGTATCATTTAGAATTTATTACCTTAGTTTTACTGAGTTTTTATTAACTTTTCTATTGCACTTGAGGGAACGAACCTTAGATATGTACTTATCGTGAAAGTTATTATTGAAACTCAATCTTAAATAAGTTTCCATAACCTCCTTCAGTTACGTAATTCGTTAGCCCTGAAGTATTATACTGTTGTTTGTTGGTTAATTAACGTTTACAAAGAATGACTAAATTAGCAATTTCCAATTTGTCGTAATAATAATTTATCTTGCTAATATATATGTTCGGTCGGCGTAGAATATGTGGCAGAACTACGTGATTAGGTGCGCATCATGAAATTCAGTCCGTAATCGAACATCGAAGCGGGAAATGAGTATTACCCTGCTACGTTAATTTCCGGTGGTGCACATTTTGTTTGGGCCGCCAATGCAGCGACCCAAAGACTCAGTAAACTCGATCTTCCGATTTAGAACCGCAAATTGCATTCAGTCCACCGACTGGAAAATAAAAGCCCAAACGAGCTGTAAGGGAATCAGTCTTTTGACCACAAAAGCATGCTCGTTTGTCTTTAGCGTTACATAAAAACCATCATCTCCCTCTGCGGTCTGCGGTAGATCCCATCTGGTGTACAGCCTGTTTTATATTTTTGCTCTTTTCTTATTTTTCGCTTCCAAAATATCAGTTTGCCCTCGTAGTAACTTTTATATATCAATTTTCTGTGGTCTTAGCCAACAAACTATCTCTTTTTTTTCGTATACGTCATATTTTCTTTAGCTCGGAAATGTGGAATAAACAGGAAATTATTGTCGATTATTTATCTTTTTCTTGCTGAACAACTGAAAGATTTTTGAAGACATTTGTAAGTTTTTCTATATAAAACATTACTATATCTTCTATTACAAATACATTTTGAATTGAAATCTCTTCTTCCACATAATTTATTTGCAAACAAAACGTTACAGACTTACGTAAGTACGAATACCTCGTTGAAATGCATGAGATAATTTAGAACTACCACAATTAACTTGCTGCACAATTTTGGTAGTTAAGATCTTGTGAAACTAATTTGTCTGCTGCTAGTGATGCAAACAATGTTGTTTACAGTGTAGTGTCCTCAAACAGGAGTATAAACAGATGTAAATATTTAATGGTAGACGATGAGCACTATTTATTATTTATGCTATGAGTAAGATTATCACACGCTCGTTTGTGTAATTAACACTAGAGAATCTTAGGTAATACTTTGTCATAAACACAAGTTGTTTTTGTTTATTCAGATTGCGCCGTAGTTGATTTGGATTGTTTCGTACCCACAAATTCAAAGCGCTAATAATTTTGCTTTATTACTTTTAATTTAATCATTTTTATGTCTTCTAGATTTATCACATTATACAAACGTATGTTCACCGAATAGCTTATATGGCTGTCTTAGTTTTAGAATTTGCACGACTTTTGCAATGTTCAGGTCAAATTTATTATAATTACGAATAAATAAAGTAATGAGACTGATTTTTTTATTATTATTTTATTCAATTAAAATTACAATTCCAGATTGTCTCCTTCAAAGTAATTGCCTTGTGAAACCACACAACGATGGAGACGATTCTTCCACTCTTCATAGCAATGCTGAAGCTTGGATACTGACAGTGCTTTCAGTAGTCGGTTACGGCTGTTTTAATGTTTTTTAGTGTCTCAAAATGACGTCCTTTGAGATGATTTTCAATCTTGGAAAAAGAAAAAAGTCACAAAGACTCAAATCGGGATAATAAGGGGGCTGAGGAGCCAAAGGGATGTGTTTACTTGCCAAAAACTTATTTATTGAAAATGCAGTGCATTGTAGTGATGCAGCATTCAAGATCCCCGATTCTGCCAACATTTTCGTAAGTTCTTGCAGTTGCAGGTTTTCCGCTGCGAGGTTCATCTTCAATCTGTCCTCTTCCTTCTGAAAATGCCTTAAACCACCTGAAAACCTGAGCTCTTGACAAAATACTCTCTCCATATGCCTGCTCAAGCTTTGAAAAAAAGACTATGACCAAACCTGATAGCACAACGTTGTTCGAATTGATATCACTCATTTTCAGAACGCAGTAGAAAAAACAGTTTACGAAGAAAATTTCTACGAATAATCAAATGACCCTACGGAGTTCAAACTGGCGGAGCATCACATGTTGACTCACCTCCCCTCTAAACCGGTAGCACAGATTAAATAAGGGTCAGATGTTTCACTGCGACAGATTTGTGGATTCTATTGCTCACGAAAACAACATAAATACTTAACTAGAAAGACAAACCAAAATAGTTAATTAATTCATTATGCATTAGTCATCTAAATGTGCTCGTTTTTGCTAGTTTGTTATTTTATCGGAATCAGTGTTTATACCAAAGAGTCCTTTTTGAATACTCACTAACATTATCATTAATGGGCTCAGAAGATCTTGACCTAAAAGAAATCATAAGCGATTCTTTAGCAATTTTATAGTAGAAAAGACCGTCGCCAGATCAGTTATTCTGCACAGGAAGTTTTTCGGTTTCTGATGTTTATTAAGCTCAAAACAAGTTTAGCAATTTTCTTAAATCAAAACACTTAACTAGAAAATTCTCTGTTCACAGGAAAAATAATTTGAATACTTTTGAGTTGCGAAGAAAGAATCTCTTGTCTTGGACAGAAAGACAAAATTTTTGACGAGAACCCTCTAGTACGAAAACGAAAATTCGAGATTATACCGCTGCAGATTTCTGGTAAACAGAATCGATGATATGCCTTAGGGCTGTGGTAACAATGCAAACGGTTCGCTCTTATTTGGGCAAATTTGCGCGATCAAGAATGTGGTTATAGTAAAAGCGACTTCCCGCGAAAATAAGTATTTAAGGCAGAATAGGAATGTTTTAGAAGAGTTTTATTTAGCAGAAAATCTTACTTTAAAATCAGTTGTACATATTTGATATAATAGGCAGTATACAACTTCGAAATTTTTACGAATATACAGGGTGTCTCAGAAATGCACATAAAGCTTCAGTAAAGTTGTTCCCTGCTATATTCAAAAAATGAATGTCAAACGCGTAAATGAAATAAAGTCCTGGACAAAATTACGCATCAACAAAACTTTTCATTATTGCTTGTAAATTCTTGAAGTTTGAAATCATTAAACCTTGTATGTAAGTGAACTAGGATATCTTCTGTCACTGCTGATAAACAATTGCAATTGTCTGACAGATGTAAAGTAACATTTTGCAATTGTTTGTTAATAAGACATTTAACGTTGTTTAAAGTAATCTTTAAAAGACAATAAATTCAGTTTTGCTAGTGATTTTTTTTATCCAGTGAACTTGGAGTAGAAAAAAAAATGAATCGTCCACGCAAATTAAGAGACGATGAAGCCGTGAAAGCGGTAACTCTCATTAATGAGGAACATAGCCAGCGATATGTGACTAATTTGTTAGGAGTTAGACAATCAACAATTAGTCGAACAGTTAAACGTTGCAATGAACTTGGAAGTTACTGTAAAATTCCAGGACAAGGTCATAAGAAGTCTACAGATGCAAGAAATGAACGATACCTTATGCAAGTTGCCTTAAGAAATATGTGTTCTGCCAATTTAGAATTAAGCAGAGCCTTAACAGCAGCTCTAAATGTAACAATTTCTGCACGAACGGTCAGGAGAAGGCTTAATAAAGAATTGGATAGTAAAAGACCAGCTATCACACCACTGCTCACCAGGGAACATAGAGCTACTAGACTGTGTTTTGCAAGCGAACACGTAAATTGGATCATTGGCAACTGGAAGCGATTTTGTTTTCCGACGAAACAAGAGTAAGTTTTAATTCACCAGATGGACGGACACCTAGAGAGAGGTTTGCTGCCTGCAATATATTTGTAGGAGATCAATAATGGTCTGGGGAGGAGGAGGATATCCATGATTGCACATTTCGACATAGAAAACAGCCTAGAAGAACATGTGATACCATTTGCCCCATTTGCTGTGGACAATTTCATTTTTATGCAGGATAACGCTCGGTCCCACGTTGCTAGAGAGGTACTCGACTACCTTCGATTTGTGAATATTCCAACTACAGACTGGCCATCAAGAAGCCCTGATATGAACCCCATAGGGCATCTATGGGATGCACTAAAACGGTCAGTTAGACATCATATACCTGCTCTGAATCTCAGGGAACTCGAACAAGACGTTCTCGTTAAATGGAAGAATATTCTCCAGGAAACCATTCACAACTTGATCAATAGCATGCCCAGACGTATGGAAGCAGTGATAAGAGCTAGAGCAGGGTTTATACTCTACTGAATTCAAATTCTTACAATTTAACTTCATCTTCAATTTTTTAAAGCTTTTCATCGACACTGTTTTTATTGCATTTGACATTGTTATTTCGTTCTGCTATTTATTCATGTCTTTTACCGACAATACCATTCTAATTTAGCTAACATTAGTTGAAATCAGTTAATTATAATATCACGTAGGTAGTATAATTTAAAACTTGGCAAAAATAAACGTTATAATGAAAATTTTGTTGATGCGTTAATTTTGTCCAGGAATTTATTTAGCATACCATTACAAAAACTGTTTGCAATTAAAATTTGCAAATAAAATGTTAATTTAACCAGCAGTATCTTTTCTGGGAGCAATGATAAACACAAGAATTATGTTAAATAATAAATATCACAACCATGTCGAATCATGACATCGTGATAAATGAAAAATTTAAATTTTTTGTCAAATGACAGTTCGCCTTTGCATAATTTGAATATAACATTCGCGATATTTCAATGACTTCAGCCGTATTATTATTGTTCACATTTTCGATTTTTACAATGAAATGTTGAGCGATCTAATACTTGAACGTCATTTTGGATTCTGCACGAATCCAGTGATAACTGCAATGAGGCTGTTCAAGATGATATCTAAATCATATTTTGATAATAACTGCAGATCGTAGACTAGACTAGCAAACATTAAAGTTACTCGAGCTACCTTGAGCAAACATAGCATTTCAAGAGAAAAAGTAGATAGACGACATTCAAAACGAGAATGTAGCATTTGAAGATCTTCTACATAATAAAAATAGGGTTCCGCTATAATAATCTTGAAATGCATAAGTAACCCTTGGATATTTGTATATCAACCTAAAACTTGATACTCTATTTGCTAGAAAGCTTCACAATGTTGCCAAGTTTAAATTCTTTTTCCCTGTCGTGTGGAGAAATGAAGCACTTAAGAAAGTCACTTTCAGCAGTTTTGGGTTTTGTATAAATGCTAGAAAAAGGCTGCCTGAACCTTTATATGCATTTGTGGGACACCCCTTATATAATATACAAGATGGTACCATAGTCATATCACCCAGCAAAATTTATTAATTTCAATCTTTTTCCCCTGCAAGTGACCACTGCTTATGACAGTTTGGACATAAATACTGACGGAATACAGTATAGGCTTTGTAAGTCGCTCACCGTTTTCTCTGAAATCTTGGGCATATCTACAGAGATAAAGTTTACTTGCGAACATATTTTTTCTCGGTGATGTGACTTTTGCTCTACCTTGTATATAATAATATAAGCTTTACGTTTTTTTATCTGACAATGGTTTTTCTTGCAAAAACAGCATTATAGACTCTTCAGAATCCATTTATTGTTTAAAGTTGCTATAATTTGGAGCAAATTTGCAAGAACAAAACAAACTTGTTTGAACTACAAGCGACAGTTGACGATTTGCGCTGTCATAAAGCTTGCATTATAACCACTTACAATCATTTGTTTAAGTTTCTTTTTGTTGCGCAAACTTTCTCGAATTTGCACAAACAATTATTCGCGCGAAATCGCGCATAACTTTAGCGAAAATGCAGAATATTGAATACATCTTTAATGTTACTAGATAAGAATTCTGACGTAATAGGCAGAGAGAGAGCTAAATAGATACCAGATTCTTAGGACTTGCATCATAATTTTTCATGAGTACTGCCCATTTATGATTAATCTTCAATAGTGAGTTTGGAAGTGAATTTGGGCATTTTTATGCGAAATCTATACAGGATGACTGAAACGTAAAGTACCATATTTTATCAAGTGGCAGAAATTTGCCTCTTTCCATGAAATCTATTTTTCGATCAAAAAGTTTTTGAGGTGAGTACGAAGAAGACGGTTTTTGTTAAATAACTTAATATATTTGTGGCTGCTTTGATAGAGGACTTGATTTATCATTTTTGAGTTTTATAGAAAGAAATAGTAAACCCAAAATTTTTTCGTATTTTTTTTTGTTCTTTAGTAATACGATAAGAGTGACGTTAAAAGTTAGGTTGCTCGTATTTTTTTAAAACCTTGAAATTAAAATTTTTATAATTCATTCACTGCAGAAAAAGTTCTGCGCATTTGCATTTTATGTAAAAAAAAGTCTCAACCCAGTAATACAATTAAAGGAATATCACCCAGTAAACCTAGCTGTGTGGAAAGTCCTTCAAGTAATCCAAATCGATATTGTCTAGCAATAGTTTACCCTGCTAGACTTTTCCAAAGAGAGATAAGAATTACAACAAATTTAATGGCTATAAGATTTCATGTAACAAACATGTGCAATGTATTGCCATTCTCTGAATTGTCCGTATTGTAGTAACAGTAACGACACAAGTACTTATGGGAATTATAAAATTGTTTTTTTTTTTAAAATAAAATCTGGAATTTTACGTTGATGAAGAATGAATTCAATAATATATTAATATCATTATTGAGTAAACTTTTTGAAACTTATTTTGTAAACGAATCACTCTTTTAGCTTCAGCGATAGAATATACAAACTCTAACATTAATATTTACTATGTTGTTTGTTTATTTTTAATGATTGCTATTCAACCAATTATTTCTCGTTAAACGAGAACTCTCAAAATTAAACATTTATTGAAGGGTTGTTTAAACATTTAAGCAAACAATAATACCGCTAGCCCAATAAATAAACCTGTTGATGCGTCAGTAAGTTAAATACTTGATTATGAAAACGTTCTGTTTCAACAACAATTACGCTACCACACCAATTTATCAATGTTACCTTGCCGTTTGATAAATTTGATTTGTCTCAACTGTCTAATATACAATTTTATCAGACGAATTCGTTTTGTTCAGTTAGAGTGATATTTTAGTTTAACGTTTACGCTCTAGAAATTTTCAGGACGTTTCCAATTTTTCTTGTGGTCAACGCAGAATGTTCTAAAGAAATATGTGTGGTCAAAAGAATTCGTAGGAGTATGACACTAACTTTTTTTTTTATAATTTAAATGGAAGTATATATTTTATCCATATTGATGTTGTTTTAATTAATTATTAAAACACAACATAAATTATTTAAAGTAATAAGAATTGTGATAAAATCTAACAACGATGATAAATGATTATTCGCCCTACTTCTCTCATTGAATTTTGTCATGTCTACAGTATATTTGAAAGGTCAACATTTAATATAACCTTTTAGACTTGTGAATGTTTGTTATTTAATTGTACTTCATCATGTGTAAACTTGATTTTAACACTCCGTACTTAAAATGTAATGTAATAACTATATAATTTGATAAAAAGTTAAGAGAAGATCCTTAACTAACTGTTATACAAGTACAATAATTCGTACATGTTAGTTATTAGCTGTATCATAGAGTCTACTAAATGGATTATCCCTAATTGGCATTGTCCGTAGTGATAGCAGTACTATTTAAACACACCTACACATGGATACAAATATCTACGCGATATTGACGAGATTTTATTGCGAGATGTCCCAAGGCAAGATCTTCTTTCTTTGCTACAAAGAAGAGGAAGCATGTGAAAGGACTACCGTCACAGTAGTATCAGCAAATCCGAAGACATTTTAAAACAGCTTTCCAAGCTTTATAATAGCTTCGCAAGATAGGAACTGAAACTAAACTTTTGTAATTGATATGATTTAAACAATAAAAATATATTGTTGCACCACCATAAACATCAGCTTAGGTTGGATAGTGAAATGAACTATACAGAACTTATCAGAACTTGAACTATTTTTTGGGCAAAGCTGGATTCAATTTCTAATTTGGTCAATGGTTGGCAATAGTACCCAAACCCAGCGCCTGTTGTATCAAGAATGAAGGGAATAATGTACACCATCAGAAGGAAGGGGAGGAGAAGAATAGTGCACCACTTAACAATTGACTGGAGATTGGAGTGGCCGGAGTCTTTTCCAATGTATACCGATAATAGTAATCACTATCATCTTGTAATGATTGAGTTGTGTATTGGCCTTTCTCCATTTGACTCTCCATTCGTTTTCTCTGGCTTTGTGCATAATATGATTATGAATATAGATTCGTGGCCAATGCCAATGTCTGCAATGAATTTCTTGCCCTTTCAAAAAGGTGGGAGGTTCTGAATCCAAAAGCAGAGCCACTCAGAAAAGTTTCAGACCAAAATCTGCGTAATTTTGGAGGATCTTTTGGCATCTTTTAGAACCAATGATAGGGGTGATTAGGAGTACTGCTGAGGTTGTCTTGAAAAAATTCATGATTTCTGTGCCACCTTCGTAATCAGGTGGATAAAGGAAAGCATTAGAGATGAGGGGTAGAAGACTACGTATCTGATCGTGATTAGATGTTTGGGAATAGTACATGGATATGATTTTTTCGCTTTGTAAAGGCGTTTGAGTTTCTACCTTCTAGATTTTGAAGGATAACTAATAATTCATCTAGGATAGATTGAACAACAGAGACTAGAAGGTATCATCCTGTTTTAGTTTAAGCAGCAGTGAACTATCGAATCAAACACCTTGCGTATCAGTCGAGATGGTATTGTGAAGTTTGATATTGGTTCTGTTTGTTTTGTAGAATAACGTTATTGTATTGTGTTCTACAGGATTTAGAGCCCGGAGGGCAATAAGCGAGCATTAAACCGAAGACATTTGGTTGGACTGTTGGTTTTACTGCGTTTCAGCAGCATTCTTTCTTTGGGTATTTGATGGAAGATTGGATTAGCTTTATTGCCCACATTCTATTATAGTTACAAGAGGTCACGTCGACGAAATTTATGGAACCGAAAATATTTCTTAAGAACAATGAAAAATCTTGCTACAAAAAGAAACTTCTAAACATTAAAACAAGAAAAGAAACTTTGACCGTTGAAGTTTTGCAAATGCTGTATTGTTAAACCAGAATAGTAATTTATATTAGAACTACGCATTTATTATTTAAGTTAAATCATTACATTTATATTACAAGTAAATATTTCTTTTTTTTAATATTTGATTAATTGGCGAAATGTTGTTAATTGAGATTTTAATGCAAATTCCATAGTTACAATAAGGAATCATAAAGAATGTTACAAGAACCACAACCTAAGGCAACCAATTGTAACTAGCTATATCCGTCGGGAAGACACTTTACTTTGTATTAATCTTATTTTTTTAAATTACATAAATGTAGCGTGTAGACTATAATCTTGCATAATATTAAATTACATATAATTGCAATTGTTTTTCTTTTTACATTTTCCGATACCCCTGCATAAAAATAATATGCATTTTTGGTTAGGTTTAAATGTAGGTGTAATAAATATGGAAGGCTCTAGAAGTGTTAAATCCGGCTTCGCCCGGAGCTAGAATCGAATTTTACGTGGTAAGCGTGCTTTAAATTAGCGAAGCTTTATTCTGGCTATCTAACATTTTATAATTTTTAAAATTTCTATTTTTAAAGAAAAATGCAATGAATAATACATAAAATTTAAAAATGCAATTCAAAAAACGACAATTTGTCTATGTTAAGAAAGAACCAAAAGAAAACTGTGTATATATTTAGAAATTTGTTTGAAATCTTCAGACGAACTTGTCACACTAATGAACCGCACAGACGACGGGTGTTTTAAAATTCTTTTTCTAGTTTTTGCGACAAGGAATTAGTAAGATATATAGAAACTCCTCGTATTTTCTGTAATTCTTTATCCTTGCAGATTTTATTACGTTTTAAAAGGAAGTTTCCAGGTTCAAGGAATCACCTGCACTTAAAAATAGATTAAATCTTTCGCTGCAAAAAATTTGGGCAACCTTCCAGTCGATGGTGATTCTAACTGCAGCGTTTCTATCTTCCAAAAACATTTTTAAGTTTTCTTCCAAATACTGAATTTCGTTTTGGCATGTTTCCCTAAAGTTCATTTTGACATTATGTGTTTTATTTATTCCTTTTAATTAATTTTTTGGTAGAAATGAATATTTCATCGCGTTACCGATTTATCATTTCAAGTAAAGTTTAAAATTGTTTAATATTAATAGGGAATTGAAATTGCAGTTTATTATTTTAGTCTAGAATATAATGTACATATTTGGTTTTGTTAATTAATTGAAGCGGGAAAAACTAATAAACTAAATATAAATGCCTTTACATCATCGACACTATCCAGATAAGGGTTTTGTCCTAAATAAACATTGAACTGTTGCAAACTTAATATTACTTGTTTGTTATTATTAGTATTTACATTTACTTAAATAATACCTTTTGGTATTTATTTTTCATTCACATGTTTTTGTCATACTGATAAAGCAATTTAGTTAATTAAAAATAAAAACAACCACCAGCTTTTCATTTCATCAGCATAACCAAAAGAACAACTTTAGTTTATTTCAAACCTGATCCCTTCTATAAAAGCTCATTCATACCTGCTTCATTTGAATATTTATGAAGTCGGGCTGTTCCGTGCTCGAGTTAAAACTATATTTTGCAATTCCTAATTTGTAAGATATAGTGTTTATAATAAATAATTCTACCAACAAAAAATTGATGAGTTTACAAATTTTTATTTATTCTGTTTGCGTTTATCACACCCACGTTTTCACATTACATTAGGTATTTTCACGTAATTACAGTTATTTGTCATTATTAGGCTTTTATAATCAGTAACGGTTGATGTCATTCTATGATAGTAGGGCAGCAAAGTGTATAGATTGAAATTAAAACAAAATAATATGTAAAGTAGAATC
The DNA here is from genome assembly GCA_011009095.1 of Ignelater luminosus. Classification (NCBI taxonomy): domain Eukaryota; kingdom Metazoa; phylum Arthropoda; class Insecta; order Coleoptera; family Elateridae; genus Ignelater; species Ignelater luminosus. The sequence goes on along the minus strand of VTPC01090244.1, from coordinate 1,073,652 downwards.
TAATAAACATGATAGTTAGAAGAATACTTTAGATTTTTTTAAATGGAAATAATTTACATTTTTTTAATATGTGGATTTTAATATATTGATAGTTCAAAAGGATAAAAGTGTACGTGATATAAAGAAAGAATTGTTTTACGTTTTGTATTCTAAATAAATTAAATTTTACTTACAATTTTTTTTTGTAATGGTTATAAATACAAAATCCATCATTTAAAATTAAAGTTGGAAACCAAAGGGGTTATTTTGACGCCTTTTTGTTCTTTACTTCAAGCTATTATCCGCGTCGTCTTTGTTCTCTAATGTCTGTTATTGATTGCTATTGTGCATCCTTAATCGCCTAGTAATTTAGTTTAAAAGATCAATATCTACAGGAATTGATATTTTTTATTTTAGTAATGCAACCTTTATGAAGGTAATTAAAGCGTTGACTGGAAAATTGCTTTTAATCGAAAACGAATATGAATTATTCACTATTAAATATGCTTAGCTGTAAGTAAAACAGTGACTTTTAATTAACTTAATACTTTGTGGATTTTGTATTAAATCTCTCTTTGAAAATCTGAGATATTAAAACTTAAAATAAAAAATTTGCGTTATCTTGGAAACTTCTTTTTTTAAGACCAGCACTACATTACTAGACATCGAATATGCTTTAGATAAGGTTAGACACGCGTTATTTAGTTTAAAGGTACTGTACGCTGCAGTGCAAGTGCATAAGGAATTCAATTTAAGTCGAGCAAAATCTAATTTCTCTTTGCAAACATCCTTTCCTGTCTAGGTAGTACAATTCCAAACTTAGCAATTAGTAAAAGCTGTAGCAGTAGCTAGCAGGGACATTTTAAGTTGTATTCTATACACACACACATTTATCTACACATAATCATGTCCTATCCTTGTTTCTGATTTTCATGTACTTCTCTTCGATTCATGAAGCTTATTCTTTTAAAAAGGAAAACGGTGAGTAGAATTATTCTACCGGTGAATCGCTTGCACTATTTAGAGAAAGTGCCAATTTTAACAAAAAATTGATATTTAATTTGCTTTTTAAATTTCTTTTCTTAACTTTCCCATTAAGACTTTTAACACGTTTTTGTGTCTTCTCTGTCAATGAATAATTTTCTGGTTTGTCTGTATCGAGACCTTTTTTCCTTCTCTTTATTCTCCCTGTTTTTATGTTTTTGAATCTATTATTCAAGACTACAGCATGGAAAGAGCAAGAGTCGAATTAATCTTGAAATGAATAAGCTCTTTCTCTCGATTGGCAAAAGACTATGGGGGTTACAGTTTTGTATGCAGCCGTCGTATGGGAAGTTACATACAAAGACTTCAAGTTATGAGATACCTAGACTGCTTGCAATCACGAAGACAACCAAAACAATGAATTTGGAAAAACTAGAAGAAGAAGATAAAGAAAAATAAGAAGAAGAAAAGAAGAAGAAGGAAGTGCTAACTAGTAAGAATCTAAGAGTAGCATATTAAAGAAGATCGAAGAACATTTAATATGCACATACTTATTGATAGGTACTACTACAGGTTTAACATGAGACAGGTCCAGCCAGAATGTTTGTAATGTGAAGCAGCAGATAACGCCCAACTCGTTTTATTAACGTGTACACTAGAAGAGAGGGAAAAAGTAGCGGATTTTTTAGAGGGTTTTCTAAACTGAATCAGTATCACTGGCCTTGGATTATATATAATCAGCAAAGAAGAGGTCTATGAATGGAATAAATATGCTTTGAAGATTGTGTGTGAATATGAGTGAGGGAAGGAGGTATAGTATAGGAGGGAATTGAATTCAGTGCAATCAATGTGATTTAGTAGTGTAGTGATAAAGTGATGGACGTTTTGACTAAGGCCAAGAATTGTTTTTAAGACATCCAGTTTTTATTTTACAGTCTTGAAGAGAGTGGAGTGTTATGTTGCTCTATGACGGTTTTAAAAAATTGAAACGTTTTCTGATTACTGATAAATTTCAAGGATAGGTTTTGCTTTGCTTTACTCTGTACAATAGGAATTTGTTTACATGCTTATGTTATCCTGTATTAATATTATTTATCATATTTCTTACTTGTTCATGAAATCTATTTGTTAACTTTTTGTATGTTGCATGGGAAATGTAGAAGTGAAAGTATGACTTACCTTATTCATTATAAATCAATATACAAGAGGTGGTGAATGGTCCATTTAAAAATTCAACTTTGAGTTATAGCGCAGTTATGGAAAGGACTAGAAAAAAACGACTAACGACATTGAATCCTCCGTTAAAAAGTGCCTCAACAATGCTAAAATGATTTTGTTGTAGCTTTGAAAATAAAGGAGTTACAGCAAATTGAAGAAATCGGTCATTTTTCACTTTTTCTGTCTAGGGAAAAAACAAAAGATGGCAGTTTATTTCTGGCAACGGTAGCGGAATAAGCATGAAAAAAGAGGTCACGAGTACCTAAGCCGTTTTCATTTATCTGCGCTAATAAGAAAGTTACCCATTTAATCCCATCGAAATTGGACCACACTGTACAATAACATTAACAAATAATGATAATTATATGAAGGATGAGGCAAATTGGCAACTTTGCAAAAAAAGAATTGTTCAACAAATAAAGTGGGGCGAGGCGCATTTAAGGAACCATCTCTGTACCTGTCAAAAACGATGTCTACTCTAGATGTAGGATGTGATCAATGTATGGCTTAAACTTGAAGTTGTAAAAATCTGCAAATGTCTTGCACTTGTTGGCTTCAAGAAGGTGTACAACAGCTGCGCCATTTAGTATCATAGCAGTAAAAGACGACATATCTCCACTCTCTTCGAATTCAAGGCAGGCTATAACATTTTGTTTATTGCTTGGCTTACGTAGTCTACCCACTTCTGAAAGGGATGGGGGGAATGGTTGATTCTCATACGCGAAGAAAGACTTGATGTCACTTTCTCGGGACTGGGATGCTACATACAATTTGCAGTATATGTTTGCGTCCCGACGCAAATTTTTTATTTTCTCTTTTGCCGACGTGTTCTTCCTTACTAGAGAAATGAATACTGATACTTTGTTTTTAGGAATGATATCAATGGATTGATCGTTCAGTGGAGTCAAGGCACTGAGTAACGTATTCGTACCTATTTGGTAGGTCTCTTTCACCATTTGCACTGCATCTTCTTCGGGAATTATTTTTCTGCTGTTTACTGAAACTAAGATATTTCCTTCAAATGGATCGTTTAAAACTGCAATAAACTGATCTACATGTCTACGAAAACGATCATCAAATGCTTTAGTGTTTTTGTGTTGTTTTGATAATGTCCGTATTCGTTTTCCACTTGGAAAAAGGTTCTTCTCGAACTCGCCCTTTAATTGTGATGTTATTGGACCAGCTACCATCCACTTTAACAGGGCAGTCTCATTATCAAGAATTCTTATTGTGCCACCATCCTCTTTTACGATTTTGTTGTTTTGCTCGTGATATTGATCATCTACGACTACTGAAAAGCGTACACCTGTCCTTGAGCTACCGTCCCTAAAATCGTTAAATGCACAAACATCTGTAATAGCATCACCAACATCAATTTTAAAACTCAGGATAACTTCCCCACCAGACATATGTCCTCAGTCTAGGAATAAAAGAAAGAAGACTTTCCTTAAGACGTTGTTCAGTTGTAGGAACCCCCATATTTGACATCCTCTGAGCCACCAGCTTTGTCAAATCGTTTAATTTAAAAACAGGAGCTATCTCGCTGCATAAGTGTATATCTTCCATGTAACGTACTAGTTCAGTAATTACTGAACCATAAACGATTTGCTGCGAGTTTGGTATTTGATGTTGCTCAGATGACCGTCTAAAGGATCGTACACGGTTTAGGAATGATCTGTAGTGAGGCTTATGATATTTAGCCTCCATAGCCACTATATCTGTGGATGTAAGTTTTCGAATAAGAGTCTGGTCTTTAAGCTGTACTGCATGGCCATGGATAGTTGGTCCTAAGCCTGGTGTTGATGCCGCAGAAAGCACACCATCACTTCCATCACAAAAAATACAAACTTGTTTAAGGTCAGATGATGAATAGGATGAGCGAGTTGATGTGCAGCTGCTATCTTCTCCTTGCGTCTTTGGGCGGCCAAACGTTCCATGTGCTTGGTTATCATACTTATTTCGGCATGTCTTATGATATTTGCCATTATTTTGTACTAGGCTTTCAAAGAGGTCAGTGCTGTTGGTGCAGGGAAGAGTACGGGTAATGGTGACAGGCAAAGCTTCATGTTCTGCAAATATGGCAACATTTTTCGCTAAGAAATTGTAGTCTTCTCAACTTGGAGTGATAAAAGGTTGCTCATTGGAATACTGATATAAAATGCATAGATTCAAGCCCATAGAAGAACTTGGAATATCCAGTGAGGAGTTAACTTTCACGACTTCGTGTTTTTGTTTTCTGGACATTTCTCTTCAACTATCTGGTGCTTGAAGGTGTGTGTACTGACAGAGATGTCAATTTAATCCACAACCTAAAAAACAATATGCAAAACAACAATTTAAACTACTAAATTGTTACACTAGATATGTATTCATGCATCTGAGAAGTAAACGAACACTTTTAACTGGTTCAGCGACCTTGAAAGCTGATAAATATATTAGAATATAGAATATATAGAAGTTGCATACCAAAGCGTTTGTTGGTGTCCGGAAGTGAAATATTTTTTCACTTATCAACTCCACTATTAACACTTTTTAGTTATTTTATCGAGAAGATTAATTTAGCACTTCCCATTTTATATCTCTGTGTGTGCTACACTCCACACATATTTATCATTAATAATATAGAATTTTTCAAGTTGAAATTTATTTTATTTACAATGCAAATATCTGTTATTTGTTAGTTTGAAAATTGAACATGAATTTATTAAAATTAAAATTGAAAATCAAATTTAGCTTTTACGTTATTTTATTAAATTCAATATTGATTTGATTGTTTTTTGGTAAAACAAAAATAAATAAATCCTACATCTTAAAAGAAAAGCGTTGTGTTAAAAACGTTATAAAGCTTTTCAGAGCTTCTGAATTTTTAATGTTAATGAAACTGTTGATTGAAGGGATTTACTTTTGCACCGAAATTCTTATTTCATAATTACAGAGTAATCGAAATACAACCAAATGATGACAAAGTACGTACTCTGTTTATCCCCATCATTTATAAGCAAAATAAGCCGCTTGCGTACCTTCGTGATATATTATTTAGAGTTTCATAATTTTCATTCAAAACTTTTAGCCTTAGAAAGCTTTGATCATCCAAACAGGAGTTAACTGGCTTAACTCCATACATGAGAAGCGACAGTACAGGCGGTAAGGCTGGCACTTGATGTCTGTTTAACTTTTTCATAATTTATGGAGCCCTTTTCATGTCCTTGTCATAATTTTAGTAAAAGGGGAGCTGAAACAGTACTTTAGTTTACATGCGATCGTTTTGTTTATAACAATGAGAACTTTGTTGTTTACATTCTTTAGGGAACTTCCGAAACGTTTTGTTTCGTCGATCATTAGGGTTTCTTTAAAGCACCCAGAGTGAGCTAATATTTTTCTTTCTTCTAACGGTAAGAATTTATCAACACTACAGATAACGCAGCCCCCTCTTCATGGTTGAGGTCGTCTGTGACACAAGAAAAATAGACAAATCCCAGCGTTAAATAATCAACTTCCCTCGTTTCGAACCCTGAATCTTCTTAAAACAAACATGTTTTGTTTTACAGTTTGAGGTGTAAATATCGAGAGTTGCAACTAGCGTAAAAACCCAAGTTCCTTTATAAAGCTTCAAAGTGTAAACTAGAAAACTTTGTATACAGTGTCATTGATGTTACCGCCACGAATGTGCCACGTTGAATTCGTGACATGAGTTTTAACGCAATAAAATCTGGTTTAGCTTACATACCCTTTGATATTTTGAGAATTATATGTTGCATGAAATTGCAGATGTGCTGATGGTACTCTACCGTGCTTTATTTCGTATTTTGAGTGCTAGGTTTGTGTATTCAATTTCAAAGCAGGTGTACATTTTCCTTTTCTCGCTTGTATCGGAAAACTAACTCGCAACGCTAGTTTTTTTTTTTACTAGAACTTTAAATATTCCTTTTAATTATAAAACAGGAATTTACTTTTAGTTCTTTCCGATAGTATATTCAAACGGAATTTTAAATAAAATTTCCCGGAAAATTTTCATAGCGCTTGTAAATAACAACAAAATTCGACACAGCACAATAGTATAACCATATACATATAACCGTACTTTCTTGTTCTATACGTGCAATGATTGCTTAAAACGAAACAGTATTGCTTATAGCTTCCATATATGTTCAACGTCAGTTATTCTTCTTCGGCAAACGTATTTCATATAAACGCATCAGCTCCGTGCTTGAAGTTCCATTATTTGGAGAGTTCATCGACTGAATCAGAGGAAGTCAAATGTATTCAGTCTTTTGTCTGAGACACTTGATAGAAAAAAGTGGCTTTCAGACCTGTTCTTGTTTGTTTTTATATAATTTATAGGTGTTAATGTTTGACTTCTACAACAACAAAACAGCGATAAAAAGTACATCAACGTTTTTATAGAAGTAATTTGAAGTAATTTAAAGTAATTTAATTTTTTATATCTTTGTTAAAAAAATTATAATGTGATTGATTCGATAATGATTTTTGTAAAACATGCATCATTTATTACATATCCTGCCTATAATTGACTAAACAATAGTTAAACAACTCCTTTTTGTGTTTCAATTAACATTTATTTTGTTGGTTGTTTGTATTAAATGCATTTGTTTGTTTGTTAAAGTACTTTGCCAAAATTGGTTTTGATTGTAGTAGAACTCGGTGAATTATGTGTTATTTACCTAATAAGTGATCACCAATCACATAAGCATGAACAAGTAAAACAACTGTTTTTATTTGGTATATTGGTATAGGGGACGTCAACAAAAGTGTGGGTACCCATATCTTTTACTATTATTTTTTTTAAAAAAAGAAATGGAACTTGGTAGGTTTATTGCAGTCGCTAGATACCTTGATGCGGTACAATTTGCGAGTTTCTATCCCTTCTTTTAAAAAAGAAGGAAAAAAAGCAGGACATGACGTTTACCGTTTTAAATGCAACACTTTTTCTTCTAACTACTTCTTACTAACGAGGGTGATCTGAAAAGTTTCCGACCTCAACGTGAAGATGGCAGCACTCGTAAATAAAAGCTACTGAATTTCGTTGTTCATCTGTTGACAGTTACTCACCAAAGTTTCAGCGATTTTGGACGCGCAGTTTTTATGTAACAGTCGTTTGAGTGAGTTTTTTTGTGAAAATGGACAAAATCGAGTATCGAGCTGTCATTAAATATTTGTTTTTGAAAGGCAATACGCCTTTGCAAATAAAAGATGAGTTGAATTCTGTGTATGGGGACTCTGCACCATCATTTACCACAGTGAAATTTTGGGCTGCTGAATTTAAACGTGGCCGTAAGAGCTTGGGAGACGATGAACGTTCGGGACGTCCAAAAACTGCAACTACCGACGAAAACGTCGCCAAAGTTCACCAAATGGTGCTAGACGACCGCCGAATTAAAGTGAGAGAGATAGCAGAGGTTATGAACATGTCAAAAGAACGTGTTTGTCACATATTAAATCAACATTTAGGCATGAGAAAGCTGTCCGCGCGTTGGGTGCCGCGTTTGCTCACGTTAGACCAAAAACGTGTTCGAATGAATATTTCCAACGCTCTTTTGGCGCAGTTTAGGCGAAATAAATCCGAGTTTTGGCGCCGATTAATTACTGTAGATGAAACTTGGATACACCATTATACGCCCGAAACAAAAATACAGTCCAAACAGTGGACTGCAAAGGGGGAACCGGCCCCAAAAAAAGCAAAAACTGTTTTTTCGGCTGGGAAAGTGATGGTGACTGTTTTTTGGGATAGTCATGGAGTTATTTTAATCGATTATCTTCAAAAAGGAAAAACCATTACAGGAGCATACTATGCATCATTACTTGACAAGCTGAAGGCAGAACTTGCAAAAAACGGCCACATTTGCAGAAAAAGAAAATCCTGTTTCACCAAGACAACGCATCGTCTCACACCTCAGCGGTTGCCATGGCGAAAATCCACGAATTACGGTTTGAACTGCTTGACCATCCGCCTTACTCACCAGATCTAGCCCCAAGCGACTACTTTTTGTTCCCTCATCTAAAAATTGCGCTCGGAGGACAAAGATTTTCGTCAAATGAAGAAGCAATCACCTTCGTGAACAATTATTTTGCAGAGAAAAATGCCGAGTACTATTTGGACGGGTTACAGAGATGGGAGCATCGCTGGGAGAAGTGTGTAGAGTTACAAGGAGACTATGTTGAAAAATAAAAAGAATTTTCAGAAAAAATGTCTTGTATCTTTGTTAGGTCGGAAACCACCCTCGTATTTCGAATCAAAAGTAGTATCACATTTGTATTGATTTACAAAAAAATTTTTTTTTTTGTTAAAGATCTGTAAAGCTGAGACCACTCACAAATGGTTTCTTTGTAACAAGAAGTTTGCGGGAAAATTAAACTAAGTTGTTCTGCCCATTAGAAACACTTCCACGACATTTTTAAAAGAACTTGTTGATAAATCAAAAACAGCAGTGTTGCAACATGAAAATAATACATTTTTCTGTATCATCTCCAATGGATTACATGTAAGCAATATACAGTTACTCAACCCAACCATCATTTGATGGATGATCCTATTAGTGTCCTCCTGTCTTTTGCTGACATACCTGCTGAAAGACTATTCAAGATAAAAGGACTGTTACTGCAAATTTCTTGTTTTTATCTAGCTTCATCTTCTTTGTTATGCCCATTCCAATTTTAAATTGTAACTCTCTCCTGAGTCCATTTAGTATTTATTGTATTCAGTTTGTTAAAGTTGTGGCTAATTGATGTTTTCAGTACATTTTATCTCTTCTATTGAAGAATACATTACATCTACTCGAAGAAACCAGATTTTTGCTGATCATTGCCTTTATAATCTGGACAGTGAACAATGAATTTGACATATTGCAAATAAGCAATACGTAGGCTGAACCCATTTTGATTGCTTAGACATTTTAAATAACAAGACCGTTTTTATATTCAAATTAAAAAGCTCCCATGAATATTAAACTCTCCACGAGAACGTGTACTTTTATCACCAAGCAATTTTGTTTAAAACCTTTTAATGGCGGCACTTTGACCTTTTTGTCTGAATTTCGTTAATTTTTGATATATGTCTCATTAAAACCCTTGAATCCCATTTTGCATGTTAGTTTCGACATAACTTTTTAATTTGGGAGAAAAAATTTCTTCCCGTTTTGGGAACGTTGGCATGTACAGTAGATTAATCGGTAATGCCATTATTTCCTTTATGAGTTACATGTTATTATATAAAGTGATTATTTCTAGATAAAAATAACGAATATCACGTACAACTGATGATGATTGACCTCCTTGTCGTTTTCTCTGTGTAGCTTTTGCTTTTATCAGACATATTGCAATTGTACGCAGAAACTCTAAATGGCTGCTATAACAGCAAACTTTAGAGCATGTGAGAAAAGATTCCACCACCACTTTTTAGATCTCAATTTTGGGCAATAGCTAGCATAAAGTCGATCAAGAAGATCAACCCCTCCTATTTCCTATTATGTAGAGGTGTTACACCATAGTGATTACTTCCTACAGTCACTATTGTGTTGTCATTCCACTTCACAAATACCAATTTCCCATCAAATCTATAATCGTAAGAACCCCTACTTTTCTTTTTTAACTCGCCAGAAGATATTAGTGAACATTTGTTGGTTCTGTTTTCCCGAACTGTACCGCAGGCTCGAATATTCATCAAAGAAAATTCATGGAAAAGAAGATAACTAGAAAAGAAGTTGTCAAAGAAAACAACGAGTTTCGACAACCGATAACATGTTTTTCACGACACGTGTACCCAATGGTTCTTTGTTATTGTCAGCTGATCTTCCGCAGTGTATGTCCATGTTATAAGGATATCCACCTGATCCACACAACATCCATATCTTAAATTCAAATCGCACTGGTTTATTTTTTATAAACATCTTAGCAGAATGATGCCCATAATAAGGCACCACAGCCTCATCAATGGAAAACATTGAATTGTTGTAGATTTCTTATCAGTTTTGAATAAAACCAAGAAACCTTTGTAATTTTTGAATTTTGTAGTTTTTGGTTATCGACTACATGAAAGTAACATTTTATTGTTCTGAAGTTATCTCTGCTCATAGTTTTAGAGAAAATCGGAGCTTGCATGTCTTCAGCTGTAAACCAGTAATCATTTTCACTGGGTACATTATGATAACCGCTTATCAAAATTAATCCTAAGAAGTGACAGATATCTTCTTTAGTAACCATAAAATTATGTTCGTTCTTGTCTTGTCTTGCATAAAAGCTTGTTTGTTCCGTTATATATGATATTATCTCTAATGTCCAAAATAATAAAAAAAAATCTCGTAGTCCGACTTTCCAGCATGTTCAGAACCAACCTTTGGAGGTTCAACCATGCTAGCTTGTAGTGCCAAGCTTTCTGACTTTTTCCCTGATGTTTGTGTCTTTCTCGATTTATTACCTTTATTATTTTCATCTTCGCCAGAGTCAGTCTGATGAATCTCAATTTCTCCGGGAACCTCTTGGGGTAAATTTGATCCATTCAAAGCTTTATTATCAATGTTCTTTTCATCGCTTTCAATTTCTTTATTACCGGACGCTGGTGGTAACAAAACGACGTCGCGTTCTTTTTCCGAAGTAGATGCTTCTAAATCGCTCAAAGCATCACTCATGAACTTATATCTAACAATTCTACCACTGGTAGGAAAAAATACAATAATGCAAATATTTGTCTTTCTTGATCAAACTAAAACTTACCCATAACATTTATTACAATCCATTGTACTTTGTTTTTCTAAAAATCACACTACCAAATCGCATGCAAACTAAAATGAATGAACCAGTAACTTTGATTTGAAGTTATATTCAGAACTAACCTTACCATTGATAAAATAACAACCTCGAATAGTAAAATGTATCTCAAACAAATCAAATGTTATTGAAAAGATGCATCCTTTATTGCTGTTCTTTTATTCTGAATGTTGATAATTTAATGTCGTAAATTACTTCTAAAAAGATTTTGACAGTAAAAGTAATAAAACAAATTAGTAGGACTCAGACCGTTCTAGCCGGGCTGTAGGAGTTATTGCATTTACCGGAAGAATCTTTACCTTGACATCCCAACGTCCCCAAAATGGGACACTCATATTTATCAGGTTAGTATCAGCTGTCAGTATATCATATTATTAAAATATTTATCTTAATGATGTATTAATACCTAAACAACTACATAACTAATGATCAACATCCTATAGTTAGTTATAGCAATAAAAACATTATTATAAGCTAAAATATATAAAAGCAAGAAAATATTCAATTTTTTGAAAAAAACGAGATGTAAATAAAAAATTATAAAAAACCTTGAAAACTTTCTTTAAGAGGCAATTTAAGGTTTAGAAGCATTACCAGTAAAAATTTACTGCAAAACATAAAAGAAACCAAGAAATTTAATTTTTCAAGACTGTTCCCTTTTTTGGAAACGTTGGCCAATTAAAGGTTAAGAGAAACTTAGAAACCTTTCTTGGTCACTTACTGTTCATAGAATTTCATGTTTTCAGAAGATTTCAAGCATGGGCTTTAACTGGAGAAGAAGAAAATTGATTTTTGTCTTAGCGTGGTTTATAAAAGGTTCAATATTGGGTTTGAACTCCACCTGCTACTTTGACCAATCTCTTAGTAACATTACTGAGAACATTAGAAAATTTAGCATGGTGTATTTCGAAAGTTCCCCAACATGGTTAAATAAAAATAGATCTGTCAAACAGTTGTAACATAATAAACCAGTTTTTAGGATACCAGATCAGTATCAATGAACATCGGCTAAAATTCTTAGGAACGTATAAGATATAATCATTTACTGACATGAGTCTAACTTATCTATGCTGCGGATTGATTTTTCCAAAACGCAATTTTGTCTAAACTTTACTGCAATAAAATTAAATAGTGGGATAAAGAGTAAAGATCAAAAGATAGATTTTGCCAAAAATAATGTTAGGTAACAGTGCATACCAGAGCTTGTGTAATCCAACAACCATAATCAGAAATTCCAAAACCGTATCTCAGATCATATTAAAACCGCATTCAGTTGGTTTGCATATTTTACAACTCGAACTTCGAAACCAACTATTTGATTAAATTTTTGCTTGAAAGTTAGTTTTTTCGCCTTTATACGAGTCGATTCGGCCTCAAGGAACCAAGTTTGCCCACCGTTGGTGTACAGACTTGCACTGATATAGTTCTTTAGTCAAGCTTCAAGCGGTCATACCCAAAATTGTTGAACTTGAATTCTTTGAACTTCCAAAGTATTTTTTATCAACAGTTATTCTATTTTTAACGAACCTGTAATATCAAAGAACTTTTCATTACTTGATTTTGAAACTAGTTTTACCGCTATGGCATTGTTGTTGATGTTTTGCTTGCTATTTTCTGATAGCAAACCCAAATCCCATTAGGAATTTTATCTTTTATCAGTTATTTTTCCTTTTTGCGCAGATTGAACGAAAGATTTCGTAAGAGCCTCTAGCAGTATAATTTGGCAAACCTTTTTGTTTGTCTTGTCTGTCTGCGTAACATGTACGACATGTTGTAATTTTCGCTCTTTAGTTAAACCTTTACCTAAGAAATTAGATAATGAGATTACCTAAGACTAACAGAATAATAAAGAAAACCCAATAAGTGTGGTTTCCAGGTAGTTTAGCACTGTTGATACTTGTTACCAGTACACTTTGTATAGTGTAAACTGGCACAGAGAGAAGCGATATCGGGCCGGCTTGGAATTGAGTCTGGAATCGAGAAGACTTTTTGGTTCTGGAGTCGAATCCACAGGACCATATAACCACAGTAGTCGGTGCCAAAAAAAACCCAACAAATACAGACCACTGCGATTTTGCATGATCATGATTGGAGCTCTTCATAACTGGCATCCCTACTGTGGGGAAGGTAAACTGTTACATAAATTCAAAGTGATTTTATCTAAGAAAATTAAAACAAAAACTAAACACCATTTAATATTAACACATTTAATCAATCAAATTAATCTAGGAATCAAGAAATTTCTAAAATTATTTTTTGAATCATTTTTATGGTAGTTATTAATGTGACTACTGAAGGGAGAAACATGATTAAGTTGGGTTCGCTGTTTTAAAAGAATACAGTTTCTATTAAGATAAAAGATTATTATAACGCTAATCATGAGAAACAGAAAGACATTTTTGAGTTGTTTCTTCTAAAAGAGATGTCAGAGTTAATGTTATGTTTGACTTTTAAAAGGTATAAATTGCTCTGAAAACCGCTAGTCTTGAGGAACATCTTTCGCTAAGCGTTCATTATAAATATTTAATTTTTTGCGCCTTTTTCTAATTTTCTGTATTAATTTAAAATTGCCAGAGGGATTCCATTTAGTTAATATTTTTTGTAAAAATCAACTAAAGATTTCGTTTCGGAGTACATAGAAAGATAGTACAATATTTTATTATGGATATAGATAAATTAACTTGATAAACTGTGTCAAAACAATACAGTTACGTTTTATTAAACCAAAAGGTTAGCAACTCTATAATTAAATGAAAAACCGAAAGAAATGTTGAACTTACCGATAAGATCTAAATTTACACGTTTTAAAAATTGCCTTCTGCCATTATTACCCATAATCGTTTGGAATGAAGAGATAAAGCGGTTATATAATAATTTTTCGTTAATCATAGTAATGAATATGGATGGTAATTTTAATAAAGATTTAAATATATGCATAAAAAAGTGAAAAACGAGAAGAATTTAAATACCTTGAAAAGGTTAGTTGTGGGCGTCAATATCGTAAATTGACTTTTTGAAAGTTTATTTTCTATATAACTTTTGAAAGGTTCTGAAAATGTAATTACTTTCCGTACTTTTCCTTTTGGTGTTTGGTTATTATGCTACAGATGAGAAAACGAATAAATAAGTTCTTTCAGCAAATAAAAATAATCTAAGGGATATCTTTCAATTTGTAAAGCAGGATGGATTAGTACGCTTTCACAGGTTTAAATGAAGGTTTTTGTGGTCTACTTTCAAAAAAAGAATTAACGCTATACATTTAGTAATGTAAACTTTTTTTTTATATTTTCTTGCCTATTTTGTATTTATTTAGTTTGTATGCTAAAGTTTTCTCGTCAAACTGCTCTGAAGTTTCCGCTGCCATTGGGAATATCAAAAAATAAATCGTCAAGAAAATAAGATAAATAGTAATAATAATTCGGATGCTATTCAATATATTTACTTAAAAAAAAAGATTTTTGAAAATTTAATTTCACTCGAAAATGGCGCATCTATGAAAAAAATCTTTTGAAATTTTTGCTTACTAATAGCAATATTCGTCATTTGATTACTCCTAATGCATGCATTCTTGAAATTAATTTGAAGTTGGCAGTGACGTATGTTGTCAGCACATAAATATACCTATAAGAGACTAGAGACCAAGATTTGCCTTATAGTCTCAATTTTTAACAAACCTGTAATTCATTTGCCCACATTCAAGGTATACTATATTTTTGACATACTCTTTCAAACTGAAGGTGTACCAAAATATATAGCGCTCGCCATAAGAATTAAATATTCAAGAGCACGAGATATATCCCTGCAACCCTTCTATCGATCACCCGACCGCACGCCTATGGGCAGCAACTTTTCTATGTTATACCATCAGATCCGATTTTCAGCCAAGTATACAAGGAGGGTATCTTTTTCTTTTTTTTACGATGATTAACGCTTCGAGTCAATAGAACGTACCGTTCCGCCACAAATGACGAAATACCAGGAATAGCGAATTTACAAGAAATCTCCAAAGTTCTTCTGCCTCTTTTAGTCGAATTTGGAGGTGAAATGCATACAGATTTATGAAAGCTACTTGCCGAATCTCAGCATTAATCATCCAAAAACACCGGTGGCGCTAGGAGGGATGGAAGGGAAACGGCACCCCTCCTAGGTTTCAGGATTTGTCTATGTAGCTCAAAGGATGTCCATTTCAGGGCCTCTTCGATCTAGAAGATGACTTTATAGAAAAAAGTGCATAGAACCTTTTTTTATTTCCTATTCTATGACGCATCAAAGCGTTATAACCACGTGTCCATAGGAACTCGGGTAACTGCCCCGGAAAGGTACAAAAGGAGGCAAATTACGTTTTTTTCTCTTATCGACCCCACAAACGGGAGAAAGCCAAAGTTTAGAAACACTTACAGCTTGATCGGACCGTAATTAGCCGAGTTACAGACTTTCCTAGTGGGTATCTCGGCGAGCCATGGAGAATAGTGCGAAATTAATCGAATTGAGTCGGGTAGATAGCTAAGCACTTTTAGAACTTAAATCTTGATAAGACTATCAGGACGGTTTTAGTGATGGTTGCAAAATTTGCCGGATTTCCCGAACGGTTATTCGGGGGCTTCAGGATGTCTTGGTTTTTCACTGGACTTTCTCTCCAGTTCCGCCATACTGCTTGGGCAGATGCGTCGATTGATGAAAATCATATTCCCATAGCTCTTATAGTCTTTGAGCTAGAAGCCCTCTTCGGTTCAGCCTGTCGCACCCTCTAAAAAGTGCGAAATTAATTCGAGCGGGATCAGATGCACGTGAAAACACGCAGTCAATGTACTAAATGCCGTTTCGATATCTTCTCAAAACCCCCACGTGAGGCGCAACATTCCTTGGGGACTCTAAACGACAGCACCCCTCGTCCCACATCGCTAGGCCTACTCAAAGGGTCCTAATCGAGTTTGCCCATTTCAAGTTTTCGTTTTCAAAAAGTGTGAAATTTTCAACTTTGACCCCCCTTGCTCTTCTCCTACTGGGTGATTAATAAAAAGCCGATAGGAGCCGACTCGCCACTTATGGTGAGTAAACATTAATCGTCCATTCTTCTATTGGACCCCTTAATTGCGCAATGAAAGAGTTACAATAATCGCGATCAGTTTTTATTAAATTTAATTTAGCGTTTTGTATTTTTTTTGTAATAAAAGAAATTTAACCCGGTTAGTCAATAGGCTGCCTTAGTCGCGGACTTTTTTAAATTTTATTTAAAATTTTAAAAATGCTATCAATGTAAACTCTAAGTTTACAACAAACATCTACTACAAAAAATTAAGTTTAATGATTCCATAAATATTTATATAACGATGGATGTTTTAGCTATTTGAAGAATTTATGTGCAGAGATAAATATGATTTCCTGGCAACTTACATTCTGTTGTTCTCCATTAGAGCACAAAGTACTAATCTGTGTAAGCAAAGAAATATTGTCTTTATGTTTTAAACAACTTAAATGTAAAGATTTAAAACAATTATATTTTCAGTGATCTACTATTATGTTTCATTATTGAAAAGCCCTTTGATGTATAGTATCGAATTCTATAGACGCAACAAGTTTTATAAATCCTAACAAAGGCTAATTCTAGAATAATTAAGAATTTGTACGTGTATCGAGTAGACATGGGTATGTCCTGCTTAATTATTATCCATTGTGCAAGCTGCCAAACTCAATTAATCCAATCTAATGATTACCTATTAGACACTGCTTGAATGTGCTAGTTTCCTTGCTTGTTTAGAGGCAGCTTAAGTTTAATTATATTGGGAGTTACTATTAGGCGAACAAAGGCTAACTTGTTGTGTGCCTGTAGTAGCTGTTAATACAATTTTTGTTTTTTGAATCTCTCCTGGTAATGAAGAATCTATTTAAATAGCTCTTTGTATAAAGGCATCTTATTGATTACTGTAATTAATTATTGTTTTATGGGCTGCAGTGTAGCCGCAACACAGTAAATTAGTGAAATAAGTTTTACAGATCAATGCTGGTTTCACTGTGTCGTTGTCATGTACATACAGGGTGATTTTAAATTTGTGCTATCTAAACCTATGATAATCAATTTGATATTTCAGTGACTATGAAAACAATTTTAAAATACAGAATTTCTTACGTTTCAATACCTGTACTCCAATACAGTCTGTGGTTTAGTTTGTCGAGCATCTGACGTTAATTATATGAAGATGAAGTTATTGGCTGATAAGTTCTTTGCTATATGACTAGATAAAGTTAGGTAAATATTCCAGTGCTCGTTTGATATTTCCTGTAGCAAATTCGAGTTTCTCATGAAATTGATCTTGTATCTCATTGGATATTACTTTGGTGACTAATCGTGTTCGAACAAATGGAAAACCTTAGCTGTTGCCAACATGAAAGAATAAATTATAAAAGTTACTTATTTTACACTCAACACTTATACATATTATCACTATTAATAGACAAATCAATCCTTTTACGGTTATTGGACGTTTGTACACATTCGACTTCTTCAAACTGCTTAATCAAAATGCTAAAGAGCCATTAATATTACAAATATGTAGTTATAAGAGTATCAGATGGTAAGTATTGCTTTCGTGTTTAAATTTACTAATTTGCATTGAATGGAAATTTATTTACATAAGGCAAAGGTGTAAACTATGAAAATATCGAATTAACTCTTTAAAAGATGTAACAAATGTTACTTGTATAAAGGTACATTCTAAAATCTATTTAATATGGTTGTTATTTGATTGTGCGTTGACATTTACAAAGAAGCAAAATTATTTTTTAAATTTACTAATTACCAGTATTGGAATTGTGTCCAATTTAAAAACTTCAGTAACTCTTTTACAAGTGGCTTTGACCAAAAACAATTCTCATTAGATTAAATAAATTCAACGCACTCTGTAAATTTACTTAATTGCAAGTTAGTCACTTTTGAATAAATACATGATTTACATTTTAATTAATTGTAGCATTAACTCGAGTGAATATTATAATGAAAGATTAAACAAAGAGAAACTTATGCGCATATACTGTAGTATTGCTTTTAATTTAATTACTTTACGATTTTCATTTCCTTTTATGTCCATCATGCAAACATAAAAGAAACGTATAAACGTATCAAACGGGCAAATTCTAGATTAGGAAACGCTTCTTAATCTCCTTAAAAAGCTTCGGAAATATAGCATTTGTAGTAATGGAATACAAAAGTTAAGATAGAAGAATTTCTTTCATTTATTGTTGGAATCTTATTCTAGTAAATTGAAAATCGTAACATACAAAACATACAAAAATCACAACCTAAAAACTATAATATGTTTAAAGTGTTATAGCTAAGATTCAGAAAAACTTTGGTTATAGGGATAGATTGATTATGATAAAATCCAGAATGAAATTCATGTCTGCGTAGATAGGATGCGAGCGTTGATATCAGAGGCCTGAAACGACAAACGTGATCTAGAAATCAACTTGACAACCGTATGGAGAATTTAAGAGAATGCTGCTGGTGAATCCAGTAGCGGCAAACAAACATAGCAAAGAAATTTGATAGAACCCCAGTCCATTCAGAGAACAATTCTTTGATGGCAAAATCAGCTGTACTACCTTAACGACTAACACTTTCACTTTTCACAATTATTAGCAAACACAAATGCTATTTAATCTCTAAATGTCTATTTTTCAAACTTGCTGTGTTAGACTTACATTTCTAAATTTTTGAATACTCGATGGTAATACAAACTTCTTTTCTATATTTCAAAAGTGATATCCGTAAAAAAATAATAAAACAACAATAAAGCAAAAGCAAAATTAAGCAAAACAGCAAAGCGTCTTGGAAAGACAAAGTTCTACACTACTAGTTTCTTAGAAAAACTATAAAGGGGAAAATTGGAAGAGATGTACTAAGACAAAATTAGAATTACATGAATATATTTATCAGCAAGGGAAAGAAATCACAAAACCTAGCAGTTAAAGAAAGCGCACAATGACGCAGTCATATTGGGACTATACTGTTATGCTGCCACGAAGTAGAAGAAACTAATGTTTGCATAACTTTGCACAAGACAGTCTTTAATCGAAACATCCAGCCATTCTCTGTGTCGTACAGTATAAGACCATAAGAGGACAAGTTGAAACTAAAGATAACTGGAAAAACTGCATTACACTGTATCAAATAACTATTGTCCGTAACAATGGTTCGAAAAGAAGCAAATCTTGCAAAAACTTCATTCAACTTTGAAATCATAGAATAAAAATTAGTAGTACCATATATAAGTATTTCAAAAACTTCTTTTTAGATCAAATATCACAGCTAAACTATAGTTCCTTTAGACAGACGTTAAAGTAACAAACTCAGAAAAAAATTGGACACTCAATACCGTTGATGCTATGATTTAGGACAGCTCTGACTCTATAGGAATTAAAGTTCACTGTAAAAGAAATTGATTTTGAACTAGCAAAACTTTTCAGAAGTAATGGAATACAAAAGTTAAGATAGAAGAATTTCTTTCATTTATTGTTGGAATCTTATTCTAGTAAATTGAAAATCGTAACATACAAAACATACAAAAATCACAACCTAAAAACTATAATATGTTTAAAGTGTTATAGCTTTTTAAGTGCAATATCAGAATCTAAAGACCGGGCCCAAGAAATATTTAACAGCATATAGAGAGGCTCTCGAAAGTCTGAACGCATCGAAATGAACAGGGAAGATCACTTGTATCGACATTAATCTTGACATTGTAAGTTTCTAACCTATGAAGAGCTTAATATAAGTTTTTCTTGCAAGCCTTCAAATATCATAGAAATAGGCTGTACAAAATTCAATGTCTTTCAGCACTGTATTCATTACCGTTTGGAAAATAACTAGCGTTGGAGCTAAACCAGAAACAAGACTATTAAAGACTTAGAGAGCATTTATAGTATTCATAATTAATAATTTTTTACTGGCATCATCTACTAGAAGTAGATAGAATTGAGATTTACAAATTTATCAAATATTTCATCCGGATGTGGTATAAGATATTGATCAACACGTACTAAATAAGAATTAACTGTATTTTCTAAGTCTACACATAAACATATTTTACCAGAGTTTTTTGGCACGCAAGCAACTGGGAAACAACACCACTGTCTTGGTATTATACCTGCTGACTCGAATCTATTCATTTCCTAACAAACTTCTGATTTCAAAATGTAAGGAATACTGGAGTCGGTCTCTCTTACATTTATATTTACTTTAAACCCTTTAATCGGTTTATCGTTGTTAATTATAAAAAATACATTTGGAATTTTTTCAGAAAATTATTTCACAAGTTTATTTTTATCAGCCTTACTACTAATTTAAATTGCATTAACGGAATATTGACCTATAAGTTTTGACGGAACAGTTCTCCAGTTTGGACATAAATATTTCTAACTAATATAGTTGAATAAGTCAACAACAAGCAAAGGCAAATCACAAGTTTCTGAGATTGGCACACTTTGATAAAAATTAGATTGATTATTGACAGCATTAAACTTTTTCATATATGGGTTTAAAGAGTTAGAATACCCTTGAAACAGGTCCTGAGATATAAGTGTTGTCCAAGAAAAACAAAACTTTAACATCATTTATAAACAGTAAAACCGACAAAGAAACAGCATCAGTTTCTAAAAAAGAGTTTGACACTAAATTATAAGAAGCATTAATCAGATTTTGTAAGATATTTTGGGCAAAACTGGGACGTATGATTTTTCTGATTACATGAAAAACAGTCCCAGTTGGCTGATGGACACTCTTCTGGTGGATTAACATGGCAACAAAAACACTTCTTACTTCTACCACTATTAGATTGTGAATGTTGACCTTGGCCATTGTGAAGCCAAAGATCTTTCTCGATAACTACCGTTTGTTCGTTGGAATTGGAATATTGCAGACACATACGAATTCTTATTTTGCCCTCCGCACGTGTCAGAATAATATACTACACGGGTAACTTCTTTTGGTAAGCTCAAGATATGCTGATATAAACAAGAGGCAATATCGTTTGCACCCCAGCTTCATGCCACATGAAATGCACTGAGTTTCCAGAAACGCAGTCATGAACTGTAAGATTGTAAGTTGATAACTAGCGTAGATAGAAGACTTGATCAGCACCTAAAATATTCCATAGTTTAAAAAAACAAAATTTAAAGTTTATTATTTAAATGACTTACCTGTTGTAAATCAACTGTGAAAGTGATGTAAGTAGGATCATTTTTGCCAAGTTCTTTATCTTTCTTTTTTGCAGCATAAGCTGAATCGGCAGCTTCTTGATGTTGTTTTAAAAGTTCTTGCACCTGCACCTTCCGATCGTCTTGAACGGTTTTCAGTTCCATGTTCAAAATATCGTATTTCGTACATGTATCTAATTTTGGTTTTTTTGAACTGGATGCCTGTTTTGTGAAATTCAGCGCTGAAGACTTTTATACTCACTGCTTGTTGAACTTTTTCGCAGTACAGTCTATACAAGGTACTCAAATTTAGCTTAGGTGCAAAATATTTTTTGTCCGAGTGTCTGCGGGAATAATAGGACTCATACACTGGAAAAGAATCTATATGTTCTTTTATTTGTTTTAATTTATCCTTAGAGGTCTTGTCTGTTTCTATGTATCTTTGAGTTAGTAATATCATTGGTTATCCTTTTCGGTTCAGTAGCTTTATCATTAGTATTTATAAGAGATGCACAGTACGCAACTCATCTGCCATATGATTCCAATGACCAATAGTTTTGAAACAGTAATTTTCGAGCATCATCATCAACTTTTTGTATGCAATGCATTCTGCAATCTTTCAATGCCTTTAAAGATTTTTTTTTAACTTTCCCACGTAATGTAGTGTATTGCTGCCCTAAATTTTTCTTCAACTTTCTGTCAATTCTGCTTTTTAAGGAATTTTTGATTTTTTACTTTGGTTTTGGATCCAAATTTTCCTGATCTACTTCATTCAAGTCTATATCAACCAAACTATTTGTTGGTGAGTAATTGGGATCGTCACTATTGTCACTTTGATCAGTATTATTTGCTTCTAAACTTCAGTGGGTATAATTTCATCGAATGGAAATATTAAAACATTACTGCTGATAACATTGATATAATCTGGAGTTAGAAAATCCACCGCCAACTCTGTAATACAGGATACAAAAATCATATTGGCAATGATACTGGATAAGATATTCATGCTGACATAGAGCTAATATAATAATAGCAACTATTATAACTATATACGGTAACTGTTAATTTAATAGTTCAATAATACAGCTGCCACTGGCATAGTATTTTGATATAAATAAAGTATAAAATTATAGTAATTAATTAGAGAAAAAATAAGGTTAGAATGTCTTACCTTTTTCTGCTTTTTCTTTGCATTGCACTATTATTGCTCTCAAAGAAGTATTGGCTTATAGCGTTTTAACGGATGAAAATTTACAATTTTTTAATTTCAGTACAAACATAATCTCATTATAGGTCAAAATTGGCTTAAGTCCTTTTGACTGCCGACTACAGAA
This sequence comes from Ignelater luminosus, assembly GCA_011009095.1. Lineage (NCBI taxonomy): Eukaryota > Metazoa > Arthropoda > Insecta > Coleoptera > Elateridae > Ignelater > Ignelater luminosus. Next base: position 1,051,165 of record VTPC01090244.1, on the reverse strand, counting down.
TTTGTACCTTTCTGGTGTCGGATGCTTTGGGACTTAGGCTTACTTTTTTTCGTTTCAACATTCTGACACAATTTGAAATAAAGCTTGAGACGGTCTATAACGAATTCAAATCAAAAAGTTACGAATCTTCTTTAAATGTTGGCAGAGGAAGATTATTACACATAACATTGACTATTGATTTGCTTCCAGAACTGATACATGACTGATTCTCTATACCTTTTTCTTCTTTTCCCATATTGACGAATAAAATCATTGTAAACTCTAGAAATTCAATTAAAGTTGAAGACAAGGCACTGAAAATCCAAGTGACACTTATACAAAACGTCAAAGTGTTTTAAAGATTTTCTCTCTTCTATTTCGTTGCTAAATGTTATGATGTGTATTTTCTAATTTACAATTAATAAAAATACACAATAAGACACGTTTCATAAAACTTAAACTAGACCCAAAGTCTACTGTCATATTTAAAACATTCCTATACATAACGGTAAGCTTTAAAGAATTAAAGAATTATGTGATTGAATTTACAATTTGGAAAAGTTTCAACTTATTGATTGATAATGATAAATGGTATGCTAACGATGGCATATTTTATTGATTACTACCTTTTTATGGATACCCAGTATATAATTGTTATTTCTATTCTAGGTGTTCTTCATTGTTTTTTTGAGACAAAAGAATCAACGATGTGTATCAAACAGCAAAACGTAGAAGAAACGTGCCAAACACGGCAGTATGTTAAAATTTCTATAACCATATCTGCAGAATATGTAAATATTTTATTGTTAACGTCTAAATGGTTTCAACGCCATTAACATTTTCTTTTCATATTCATATAAAGATATATTCAGTACTTACTTATATAACATTTTTCCAAGAATTGGAAATAAGGTAGCAATATATATTTTGAAAGCTACTCAAGGGAAATATAATAAAAGGAATTCCGCCTTATTTCATAATTTATTACTTTTACTGCTGAGGAAAACCATTGTTGAATAATAATAGTTAAGAGAAATATGCTTAGATTCAATATAAATCTGAAACCTAGTATGATAATGTTATTCTGTCATTGTTGTCAATGAAAGCATTGCTAATACAATTTCCCGACCTTACTGTGAAAATATCTGAAGGTGAACGTGGGAGTGATATTTAATGCGTTACAAATTTCACGACTCCATCGCTTGTATAATTTTTCTTTAGTTTCTAATTTTTATGCAAACTGTTTTAGTCGTTTTAATAACAATTCTAAATTATTTATCGGCCAACTATTAAATGAAATTAAATTTCGAATATTTTAGTTTAATTAGTTTAAACATAAAAAAAAAATCTGGAAGACTTCAGATTATAGAACGGACAATTTCGAGATACAATACAGTTTCCAACAAAGTGATAAGTGAAAAAGAAAACATTTCAAATAGATTTATTCCATCCCAGGCTTTTAGTTGGCAGCCTTGGGTGTGATGAGGAGTAAAAACTTAAACTCTAACAATCAGTCAAAAAGATATACAAAATTTGTATCAAATCGATGTACAGCATAACGTGAGCTAAAATGAAAATGAAATTTTTAAAATCACTAAAGGAAGCCCCCACTTAATAGATCACCAGCCAAATCTAAAAAATCAAGATCTAAAGCACGTCCCAATCAGATCAAGTTTATCTACTCCATATATGTACATATATTGTACACTATTTCTTTTAAAAAGTTCCTTTCACCTGTATTAATTTCTTTAAAAAATTAAATGTTCTTATTTTATAGTATGTTTCTTAGAAAATATCACAATGTTTTTGCCTGTTCGTTTGGCTTTAAAAAATGTACTAAAATTTAATTATTATCACCCTTGATACATTTTTCATTAAATTACCTCTACTTTGAAGTTAACTTTACACGCAGCTATTTAAAACCTTGAATTTTTAATTAAAATTTAGAAAAAACTTTTTTGTACAAGAGCAATGTACTAATTAATAACATTGTTCAGTAATACACCAGATTTTTAAATTTTATTTTGAGTAAATTTTATTAAATCTCCTGAATTTTTCTTAAATATTCATATTTCCAATAAATTGTTCCGATTTGTATTGATTTTAAAAAAAATTTATTTTCTCAAAATAATATAAAAAGGAGTTTACAATTTTTGTTGTTCAATGTTTTGTAACTTATTATAAACTGTCGCATTATTACATTTTATCTTGCCAAGTAAATTCTTCTTACTTAACATTTTGTTATCTACATGTTATAATGCAGCTGTAGCTTTACCTTAAACTAAGCGTTTTTATTTCTTACGCAAAAGATTGCATTTAACAAAAGGTGGTTATGTATTATGATTTCTTATTTAATAATTTTATATAATTAATATTTCAAATTTTGTCTATAAAATCGATGTGCTAGTTGTTAAAAAAAAATAATTTCAATTTAAAAGGTATACAACAGCTGTTAATGTAAATTTAAAAAGACGAAACAATTTAAGAAAACGAACAGGAAAAATACAGTTTTGAAATACAACTTTAAACTTGACATTAATAAGGGGAAACGGCCCAAAAACATAAGCAAGCCATGCTTAAATAAAAGTTTTTTTAAAGATTTACTTGCGTTAGCTTATGCGGTACAACGTTTCACTTTTTTTTTGTCATCCTTAAAATAATAATTTGCGAGACGGGATAAGCGAAACTAAAAAAATGACAAGCACGCGTTTCAATTATTCTACTCTTGCCGTGTCTCCGGGCTTTTGCTATCCAAGAATTTCTAGCAATAATGAACTGCGGGGAGCATCATTTTTTGAAGTCTGGTTTTTTGATATATTATTTAAACTATCAAACATACTAGCCATGGTGAATTATTTGTGAATTCTGACGTATTTAATTAAATTTAATTCGAACTCTGTCGGAGAATGCAACAAAACATAAATAAGACTTTTTCTTGTTTTTGATTTTTAATAAACAGTTCATTGTTTATTTTTTTAAATACATGATAAATTATCTTGAAATTTAAAAATTTCTTTTCGTAAAAAGGGGGAACTGCCACTCTACCCTGCTTGTAGAAGCCGTTACTATTTATATACTAGATGACAATTTAAATAAATAAATAAAATTATTGAAGTTACTAATTAAGTAATTATTTCTTTAAATTGCCTTTTATTTTTTCTTTCTTTTACACTTTAAAACAGTTTATTTTCATTTAAAAAGTCTGCAAATTAAACAAAGAAAGGCCATTAAAAATACTGTTAAAACTCAAGTATTTTTTAAGTAAAAATACAAAAAAAAATCGAAACACATTTTATTTTGTTTTGATACAGAGTAAAGCCAGCGATGGTAATTAGCATCCCCTCTGATTCAGCTTTAAAAGTTGATGATACACAAAGGATTAAGCAGCTGGTTTAATGGGATTTATTTAAATTTTGAATACAAGCTCTGTAAACCCTTTACTAATTTATGTAAACAATTTTTACCAGAATTTAATTGAAAAGCTGTATCACCATTACTTTACTTTTTTTATTAAGAAAAATTATCCTTTTAGACTCATTTCAATTATAAATTCATATTTTATACTCTTTTTAAAGCGTACTACAATTTATATTTGTACAATTACTTATTTAGTTAACTGTAGTTTGCTAACTAATAATTGTCTACAGGACTTTTTGGTTCACTAGCGCCAGACTGCAAAAACAAATAGAGTTCAGTAAATCCTATGCGCTTTATAAAGGAAGAAACCTTGAAAAGGTCTGGAAAGCGACAAGAAAAAGTACGTGATTGTGTTTAAAAAATAGTTTAACTGAGAATCGAAGACCTGCACAAACAGTTTTAATAGAAGACAGGACTTAAGCGACTTTAATCCCATTACGTGATTCGAATTGCTTTTCTAAAGTTAGCCTTCTGTATCAACGAATTTCATTTCATCATTCCTTTATACTTTTAGGAATATCGCAAACGCTTAAAAGTTAACCTTTAATTGGGCACTCAAAATATAAAGGAGGAACGATATTTCAGTGGCAGAGAAAATTATCTGTCGCAGCCTTATGCACGGTCGAATAAAACCTGAAATATATTCCTTTTTACTCCAACAAGACTAACTTAACTCTTCGCAAGGGCGCTAAGGAATTTTATAAGTTTTTGACGTATGATAGCTTTCGCAAAAATTATTGTCGATGTCGATAATAGCTTTGAAAATGACAGAACCCATTTACCACTAGTTTTCTAGAATATTTAAGATGTCTGGATTTGACTTTCCCGTAAGAAATAGAATCAAAACCTAACCTTGCAAAGAGAATTTCCCCGTTATATACTACTATCGTTCAACGATTTGCAAGAAGCTTTTTTGTTTACTTTATTTTGAGTCATGTGTAACTGACCTGGATAAAATCGTGCCTAAGTACATTTATAGGAAGAAATTTGATCTAAATAACGGAGAAAATTTATATTTTGCGTGCGAACTCTCGGAATGCTTCAAATCCATCACTTTGATATCCGAAACTGAAATTATAGTCGAATATCCCGTGTGCATTTAAAATGCATAAACGAATGATTTATATGACAAGTTTATGAATCATACTGGTGAAATTAGTAATTGATGTAAGCCTAGTTAATTAATCATAAATAATATCTAAATCCACAATATTTGCCTAGTAATGGTGGGATACTTGTACCTTGATTAAATGCAATCAATTAAAGTATAAACCTCCCATTGTTTTAACGGTATTAGTTAGTAAATCCCACTTGTGAAATACAGAAATATCTAGTAAATTCAACTGCGAAATTATCATACTGGATTTATTTAACATATGTATATGATTATAAATTGTCAAAGTTTAATGCAAAATAATTTAATAAAAATAAATTCAACTTTATTTATTATTTGTGCAAGAAGACTGCAGAATTTATTTCGACACAAAATCCATTTAGTCAGATTGTAATGAGTAGAGGTGTTAATAGCTCTTCATCAACAAGAAAACATTCTTGGGTATACCTTACTGATTGTTATGAAATATTCAACCCTAAAGCAGGAAACATTTTTTCTTCGTAAGAAAAAAAAACGCTGTTTGAATTAATAATAAGTTCCTTTTTGGAAGGTGTAAAAAAACCTTTTACATTTTTCATATTTACAGGGTGATCCAAATTCGAACTAACTAGAAGGTATCTCAAAAACCAGGACAGCTAAAAAAAGCTGGATTCACTTTACTGATTTACGCCAAATTTATAAAATTGCCTAATATTTACATGTAGTAATCAAGTTTTTGCCTATTGTTACTTGCCGATTTTATCGAGATTGTTCGAAGAATTTGCTTACATATATCATCAAGCCCCAATAAGAAATTCATGGTAGCAATAAGAAACACTACATTTACGAAGAAAAATAATAACTATTTAAACTCATCGTAGGTTTTGTCTGTATAGCCAGATGAATCGTGTAAATACTTACACATTTGCATTTTCCTGTGCACTTACATTTTTGGTCACCCTGTCCTGAACCTACAGAATTCTTCCAAACCCTTGTACTGTATTCACAAGTGGACTAGAAAATTTGATAGGTTATAAAGAACTTCTCTCTAACAAGGTATTAATAATCTAAATCTTCCTTCATTTTCTTCTAGAATGACTGCAGTAAGATTTGTTGAATCAAGTCTTTCTCTATCAAGTTCGCTAATACGAATAAAAATAAACATCTGAGAAAAAGATTGAATAATGAATTTCGTACCAACTAGCACATTGTTTCCAATCGTTAATTAACCCATTTTCTTACTAGATCTTTCCATCACTTCATTAGCTTGTTTTGAGATGGATGTTCTTTCAGTACGACGAGTTCGGTTTCTGTCGCAATATCTTTTATACCTAGACATTCTTCAAAATTACCACTTTTGCTCTGAGTTTCAATGTTGTTTTGAATAGTCATTGTAGTCACAATTGTCAATTACTATCCCCGATTGAAGCATGAAAGATTGAGAATCGTCGTTATTATTAAACAAAACCATTTTCTAGGTAATGTACCTTCATCATAGCAAATCATTCAATTCCAATAGTTTATTCACATCCTCTGCAAGGATTTTATTCAAAATTGATTCCAAAAGTTCTTGTCGTATCACAAATCAATTTTTGGTAGCTGCCCAAACATAACTTTATACGACTACATTTTTATTACTTCTTATGTGTCATATTTACACTAGCGTTTCTTTTTTCAACGCATCCTTAATCCTGAGGATGTTGAAGTCATCTATTAATCCGAAATAAGTTTGGCCAAAAATTTCTTAATTTCTTTATAATATTAGTGGTAAATTTCGTGCCATTATCAGATGGCAAACTGTCAGGTACCCCAAAAGTCAGTACACTAAACTTTGTTAAATGTTCTTCGTAATTGCATGATGCATGTAGGGTTCTTCAGGTAAGCTTTAAAAATCAACTAGGTCAACTTGGGCTCTTTTGATTGATGTCCATTTATGTCCACAAGTTGTGTATAAATCTCAAAACGTTAAATTCATGATTTCTTGTTGCCATTTTTAATTCTACCTACTTTTGTGACGTTATGATATGATAATACTGGCGGTTTCTGTTTATATTGGACTGTTTCTCTTGTAGTGCGCTCAAAATGTTTATCATTTCAATTTTATAACCTTCACTCCACTGTTGACTATTTTTATGAACGTTTTTCCAACTCTACTCATAATTATAAATTTTGTATACCAAAAACACATTAACAAGCAATATTGCTTATTATGTGAAATAAGCAGTCTCTTTACCGATTACACGAAATACGCAGAATCTTGCTTATTTCCTGTTACTAGGCAATTTCACAAATTTGGCATAATATGCATTTTTTGCACATTTTTTTTATTAACTAGTAAATATCTAACGTCACTATTTCTTATCTATAGAATTACTTAGAAAAGTATCCTTAGTAAAGTTGGGCACTACAAGCGTTTCAGTTACAAATAGATATTAACCAATTAAAATCCAATTTCTGACTTTTGCATACGTGAAAATAAAAATTAAAACAAAGAATCTTTATAAGAATTAGAAAATAAAGTGAAAGATTTGTTTCATCTAATTGCGCATTTATTGCTTCTACCCTTAATTCATGCCCAAAGCTTCCAACTAGAGCTTAGCTTGTAAGTATGTCAGTGTTAATTGTAGCAACCTAAACAAATGTTCATTATGAAAAACAAATTTGGATAATAAAAAACTCTAAAAATTCTGCTTCAGTAACGAGTGCACATTTTACTTAAATGATTCTTTAACCCACAACATTGTCGTTATTGGGATACAGAAAACTCACATGGACTCTGGAATAGGCCCTATACTCATCAAAGAAAATATAAATGTTTTTTTATACTTAAATCTGCTTCAAAATTATATTGACCCTTCAATCAGTATTGAAACTCAACAAGATGAACAAGGCAATCAACTAATAGACGAAAATAGTTTGTTTATCCATCAAGATGGTGCTCTTCCTCATTACATATTACCAGTCGGAGAGTGGCTAAAAGTCATTTTTCCAGGTTAGTGGATAGTGAGAAGAGGGCTAATAGAATGACGAGCATGCTCTCCGGATCTCGATTTCCTTTTATGGGACTTTTTGAAGTCAATTATTTTTTAAACGCAGCCTGAAAACATCCAAGAACACAGAGATGTAGGACCACTGTTGCTTGCGGAAATAGACGCAAGACATTTCAAAACGGAAGAAGAGTTCGAATCAACTTATTTGATGTGAATAGAAAGCTTCGTTAATGGACGTTCGAGGAAGGAGCTGTACCTGCTGTAGGTCAAAGCAAAAGCTAAAGGTATCTTTTAGATTCTCCTTCATCATTTGGTAAAAAGTCTTTGCCCGTTTAGTGTGAATACGATATTGTAGCAGAAGCTCTTTCTTTGTATTTGAATCCTTTTTAATTTTCATTAGATATTTTAGTCTTGTGACCGTAGCAATCTGATGCTGGGGATGAAAACCCTATATTGAACTTTGTTAGAAACAGTTTTCTGAACATCAAATACGTAACTTTATACTGGGTATCAACTATATTGTTTACATCTTGTGCAGTTTAGATGTGTTAAAATAAGAAGGTACGTAAATCCTTTTGGATTTTGTCCTGCGTCTCATAGAACTTCTTGCGAATTAATTTTACATCACAGTTTCAAATTTTAGAACAAAAATATGTCTTCCCAGTGTGATTACATGGCCTCTTAAATTTACTTAAATCTGGGTTTGCGTCTGAATATCTATAATTTTAGGAATGTTAGATTACGTAAAACACAAAAGTATGTCAGGAAATTACCTCTTTCTTTTTTCTTTTACATGTTAGGTTTCATGGTTTTCACGTTGCGTTCTACTACCAACCTTTGCATTTTTTACAGACACTAGGTCCTTCTCAATTACTGTTCTGAACTGAACTATCTTACAAGGTTCATTCAAACTTCTATTATACGCAGAATTCTGACTTTATTATGAAACACCCTCTCTATGGTAGTCAATAGATAAATTAACGATTTATTATGGTAAGACATTGTTTTGGCCTTTTTGGCTGAATAACTGTTTTCCATTAAAATACAGTATATAAATAAAACCAGTTCAATAGAAACAGTTTTTTCTATCTGCAGATTTGGATAAATATTGGCTCAAGTTTATTTCCAATATTCGCTTTTGTTAGGTTGACGATGCAGGAAAATAGCAACCCGGTAGATTCAACATCACCATCTTCTTGGGATGGTAGAATATTCAACTGTCTTTCTGCTTGCAAATCTACCTCTTATACACCTGGCAAAAACTCTTTTGGTAATGGAAATTTAAATGGCGCTTTTGGAAGGCGATACTTACAACTAAGAACGAATGCAATTGCAGCCACAATTAGGAAGGAAACGGAAAATATCAGCACTTGAATTCTCTTATAGTATTTCTGATGGGAACTTTTTTCTTCTTTTTGTCTAAAGATTATCACTTTGCCATTGTTAATTCAAAAATTTTGTACCTTGCAGACCATCTTGTGCTTTGAAGCAATAAATTATAGGTATGTAGTTTTACTGCGCAATTATTTTATTAAATAGACAAACATAAAACTACAAACAAGAAAAGCTTTTCCAACATATTACGAACGCGAAGTTTGTCCTATAAAAGTTACCATAGAAGGCAAAAGGGAATACAGTGGTCTAAAAGGAAAAGACTAAGAAAATACAGTTGCCAAGAATGTTAATCTAGCTTCTAAAATATTTAGAAGCCAGTGGAATCATGAAATGCCGAGTAAACTATACTCTGTATATCGTAATTAGCTTCAATTGGTATTTGTTTAATGATTTTATTTAAGACTGAATAACCATAGATTAAACCAATTAAAATAGAAGAAGAATAATACTACCATCTATACTGCTTTATAATAGTTAATAAAACTATTTATTTTAGTTATAAATAAATAAATGAAATCTCCTTAACGTGCAATATCAATACACATTAATAATAATCATCTGCTATCGTATTCAAGCTCACTGCAAATACAACTTGAAAATTTAATAACGTAAAGGAAACTAACAACTACATTGTGTAAAGCAGCGCCAAGTATCACCAGGGCATAAATATTTTATTACTAGTTAAACAATGCGTCTCTTGGGTTTTTTAAATATTTAAGCGGAAGAAGTACACAAGTTTTTGTTTAACAATAAAAAACGTGTTTTGAAATGAATTCGATTTAAAAATAAATGTTTTTTTGTATTTTTACTTTTATTGCATTTTCTACTTTTATGGGTGTATTAATTTTATGTTATAGTAGAAATTTAATTCTTATTTAAAATAATTAATTAAAAGAGACAATCATTGCAATTACAGGCAAAATCAGATAACATGACTGATATTTTTAGACGGAATACTGTTTGTACACTCTCGAATGCGAGAAAATCTGTCGACTTCCTTACAAATTTATGTAAAAATTTCGAGTACGAACGTCTTTAGTAGTACCTGCAGAGCTCATAAAGCATTTGAAGTACTTTTTATGTTACCTATATTTTTCGTCTTCCGCGTAACACAGTGTATATTCTCTCGGTAGTAATAAGCAAACAAAAATTTGCAAAAATTATTTTAACTAAATTCACGTTAAGAACTCACATTGATAAACCGTTATAAATCTAAAACAGAGAGTATGTGGCAGCATTATAGAATGACGAAAAAAAAAAGTTACGAAAAGGAATTTAAAAATCACGTACTATCATATGCAACCTAAGATGCAAATTCAGCACAAAATTCTCATAAAAATCGTAAAACAAAATCGACGTGTTATCGAATCGTGATCTGAAACAGTGGGTGTATACTGGTTGAAACGTTTCTTTTAATGGATGCTTTTCAGACGCGGAACTATAGTTAAGCGTCTTGTCGACTCTACATTTTTATTGTTTTGCTGTAGACTAGAAGTTTTATCGGATTACTCTAGAATACAACTTGATATAACTTACTAGCTGTAATCAAACGTCTGTTGCTTTTATTTATATAGTTTTCTTTTGTTTTGTTTCGCTTTTCATAACAAAAAGTTTAGTTTGGCAACAGTTACAATTTAGTATCGAGATACAGTGAAGCAAAAGTCTAGAGAAACGAATAACACATTAGTACCAAAATATTCTTCATCATTCAAATGCAAGGTGTTTTATTATTTGTCTTGCACTTTAGCAGCTTCCATATACGGTTTATTTAGAAATGTTAAAGTTTTGAGTGTAGATTGTTTGCATGGATTGTCATGAAAGCCCCTGGGTTCAAACACGCGTGTAAAGCACACGTGGGCCCTGTGCGTTTGACTAGAATCTGATATTGGTTTCTGTATTCGTGCACGGCACATATAAATTCTAATGCTGCATACGACACGCATTTTGATGAAATGAAACCGGGATTTCGAATACTGTACCCTATGATCAAGCGTAGTGCCGATTTTATCTCTACATGCTTCCATCTGATTAAGGCAAATATGTTTACCGTGGGCGAGTTCTACACCAGATAAACGTTGATTAAATCTCCAGTCCTCAAGTGCACAAAGCTTCCATTAACATCTTCATAAAGCGTTCTCCACGTTTGTCTCGTCAGACAGGTAATTGCTATTCGCTTTAAGGATTTGATATGATATTTTTGTTATACATACATACTATATAATACCAACAGAAAAAACGAAAAGCGATTTATCTCAAAATATACTTTTTAAAGCTTTCCATTGGAGAATAACAAGTTATCGATTAGGAGTGATTATATATTTGGTAAAAAGAAAGAACCTGGGGGAAATTTACTGAATTATACGGTTGATGACCTGTGTCAGAAAACACATTATGTGTCGAAAATTGCAGATGTTGTTAATCTGATAAAATAACCCATCGAGAAAATCTGATCGGTCTAAAAAGGTTATGATGATTTTAAAATAATTTTAGGGTATCTTGTCATTTTGATCTCGAAGGTTTAGGATTTTATCATTCGTAAATAATTAATATGTTATATTGATCGATTCGGTACGAGTTATAAAGATGTGTTTTAACTGCACAGGGTGTTTCATATGTTTTTCTACTTTATTATTTTTCATCTCATTGTTATTCAAATATTCTTTCTAAAACTTCATCAGAGTTCTAGAACTTTTGTATAATTGCAATAAATCTTGTTTTCTTTCATTTCTGTAGAAGTAAACTCTCATTATCTAGTTTAGTCCTATGCTATACAGGGAGAGAAAAGACGTATTGTAACTTAATTTTAAAAAGTATAAGATTTTAGAAAATTGAATTTTTTCTATATATAGGGAAGCTTCCAAAGAAAAATTGTCAGCGATGAAATGAAAAAACACAGCACCTGTACACTTTCAAAATTGTTTTTCTCTGAAATTATTTGGTTTATCAAGATGAATCAACTTCACCTTGTCTTTGAGATAATCAACTGAGGTATCTAAAGCTTCATTCGGAAAACAAACATGTTTCTAGGAAAAAGAAATAATTGATATGAGTCGTTTTTTTTCTTGTATTATGGTCAAATTGTTTTTGGGCTGACTTTCAGGCATTTCGTTACTCTTTCAACATATTTCTGACTCTTTTCTTTTTTACCAAGTGTTCAACAGTTATCGTTTCACTTGTTATTGTATAAATGTACAAAACATTGAATTTCCTTAGATTTTTTCTTACGCTAACTTAGCATGATCCAAACTTAAAACTCTTGATCACTTGGTTTTTACTTCTGCAATCTTCTGCAAAACTCACCAATTAAATTCCAAATCCATGATAATACTTTGTGCTTTAACATCTTTGTTTGTCTTGTCCTAGATGCATTTCTAGTTTTGTCGCAGCTTCTGACATAGTAGCTCAAACTAATCAGTAATCAGAGTAATGAATTTGTGGTTTTGGCATATAAACTTACCTTATATGGCATGAAGAATGTTTCATGAGAAAAATATTTCTAAAACGTAAGGAAGGGTTGGATTTATCTGGATTTATTCTCGTTTCTTCCAATTTCTGTAAAAGCTAAAATAATTATAATCTTTTGTTGAATATGCTGTCAAAACAATTTGAAACATTCTTCTGCCTGCTTTATTGCAAATCTTAAATAAAAGTTTCCAATTGTACATAAATATTTTAAAATATATTAGGCCTCAATTTATTTTTTTTTACTTACTAAATAATATCATTTATTTAGTAGTAAGCAGATAACTCATTTGTTATTTTGAAGCTTTTTATAATTAAGATTTTTCTAGATGATATTACATTACAATTCTAGAAGATTAACTAAAATAATGATGTTTCCAGACTTTTGCTAACGTCACGAGATTACGTCATCAGGGTATAACCGCTGACAGTTACTATCTAGATCTAGCTAACAATATAACAATGCATTCATGAATTTATCAGAATGGCGCAGGTGGAGCATAATCTGCTCTGATACACAATGAATGTCCTTTGTAGTTGTCTGCAATAAAGAAAGAACATGAATGGGCTTAAAGTGATTTTACAATTTTATGTGAAAATAATAAGATAAATCAAGTCGAAAATACTTATAACTTATAAGACTTCAGTCAAATTGTTACCTAACAACACAATGGGTTAGTGAAGAATAATTTTTTCCTATTCAAATAAAACGTGCACAAAATACATTTCACGAAACAATTAGCAAGATTTATTACCTTGATCATTTCCAATAATTACCGTTATTGTTCGTTGCGAGTTAAAGTTGCTATCGAACCGTTTCGTTCCTATTCATATTTTCACAATTCGTTTATTCCGTATACAGATAATTGCACTGATAAACCATAGGTGGATCTGATAAATGATATTTAGAAACTGTGACCTTTTCAAACTAAAGTGAACTAAAAGCAGTTTTTCAGCGTCCTAAAGTTATATGCAAAACCCATGCGGCCTATGACTGGCTTTGTTTTTAGGAAGATTGATCTTCCTTCTCCTTAAAGTATTGTAAATATGTGCTCATCGTGCGTCGACGCTTTAAAGTACTTCAACTTTTGTTTGGGTTTATACAAGGATATCCAAAAAGGAAATTAGGTCACCGGTGAAGGCAGCTAAGATTACTAAACGACAATAAAATCTAGCGTATTTGTAAGCTTTATAAAATATACGAAACAGCAAAAATATACAGCAGCAAAATTTGGTTTTTGATTTAGCAAATGCATGAATAAATAAAGCCAGATTGCATTGGAAGATTCATTTGCTAGGGACAATGTAGAAAGTTACTATCATGATGACTATACACATACTATAATATAATGAATTGCTACTACTACTTGATTTGATAGCTCGCTTAATTAAATTTATGATATGAAATTGCTGAGGTCGGGAAATCTTTAAACAAATTCTGATAATTAAAAAAATAACAAAATCTTTTTCGGATCTTTTGGAAGAGTAAATTTAAATACGGGGTGTCCCAACGATCTGACTTTAATTTATAGGAACATCAAAAAATGTTGCTAGAAGAAGTTGTACAAATAGGCATAATTATAGATTATTACAGATAGAAATAATTGAAGATTTAATTTACATAGGGCAAAACATAACTTAGTGTATTCTCCACAGAGTAAACTGCTATAGATTTCACTTTTTACACAAATCTGTTTTTGCTTAACCCATTAACGCCCAATTTTTTTAAAATAAATTTTAATGTAGAAATGTTTTTTGTTATAGAGTAAGTCACTAAAGCACAAAAAGTTTGGGTTAAAGTTAAAGTTACGCTTCTCCCCATTTGGGACTCATGGTACATCAGTGTAAAAATATGCAGCATCCATTATTTAACCTCAATGTGTAATATTTCTATGTATTTTTATTTATTATACCACAATAAACACAAACAAACGGAACACAGTATTATTTATTCAAGAAATACAATAAAGCAATCTATGTAAAGGCCTACATTACGTACATTTAGTGCACTCTGTCCTTGCATTTGTTTATACACAGTCCATTTTTACTTTTTCTCATTTCGTTTGGCACTAATGAATATTCTTTGGGATAAGGCATCCATCTTGAATTTTTGGTATCTGAAAGTGAGCTTATTTGCAAATACGCTACAGTACGTCTTCTTCTAAAATCTAAGATGCTTATCTCTTCATTCACCATATTGTACAATATATGAGCGTTATTCACCGCTTCTGCAAAATTTCGGGATCGTTCACTATGTCTTCTAATTCTCTGAATGCCAGAAACTTAGAATAAGCCATCTTCTATGAAACTCTACCCTGTTTACCAAATAAGACTGCACTGAACCGTGTAGAGAGCAAATACGAATTTATAGTAATGTACAAAGAACAAGTCATAACATGCACGCGTAAGTGCATCGTACCACGAGCTCCATTTGGAGATCTTACTTTTTGTCTTTTAAAACATAACTTTCTTGAAATATGTACATAATTCCAATACCATATTGGCCAAAAAGGTTCAGTAGACAATAGAATAAACATCATCTTGCAAAATAAAAAAACATTTGGATATAAATTTAATTATAAAACGGGAAATATTGGCATGAGTTATTTTTATAAAGAGCGACAATGTTTTACTGAGAATTAATAACATAATAATAAAGAATGCCAATATTTTCCTCTTCTCATAGTTGACCATTGTCTAACTTATGATGGCTGCTTATTTCAGCTGTAAATAATAAGCAGATTATTTAAAGAAACTCCAATCAGCGTGGTTTCCCAAATGGGGATCATGGGTGTTAATGGGTTAATGTATTTTAGAAATAATATTTTTATATGACAGAGACATTTTTATCGTGTACATAATAACCTAAAAATCAATAGATTGTCTCATAGCCATTCATGAGCACCTACAGTTGCATTGTATGGTTTGAAACCTTAACAATCCGGTATAACCTATAACTAAGTTTATGGTTAAGTTCCATTTTCAGTATTGTTTCTCTACCTTGGCTCTTTTGATCATGAAAAGGACAAGTTTTTTTTTACTTCCTATCAAGCGTGTCCTAATATTATTATATACCAATTTTGACTTTATCTACTATAGTGAAGGAGTCTTCTGCTGTTGTGTCAAAATTTGATCTATACACCTAACTCTTGGTTTTTTGCAATTTGACAATTTCTGTTATTTTCGTATTGTTTGCAATGATTTTCAATTTTTCCCTGCACAGTTTGTCTAAATTCCGTTCAATTGTTCGTTTGTATTTCAATAGCATTTATAAGTTTTATTGATTTTCTTGATCTTGAGACTGTCTTTTGCACACGATGCGTCGCATTTGAAACGTGTATAGAATGTCAACGATATTGTCAACCATTAATAACTGAAAATGCAAAATCAAAAAGTTTGTAGGGATATTGTACTATGCTAATTTACTAACAAAAAACGAACTTGGCCAAGATAATTGAATTATGATTATTTCAATGTTTGAAAACGTTGAAGCAAACAAATCAGTCTTTAAAATCATTTTAAAAACTGCCTGAGACATGGCAGTTTAAAATGGCAACCCAGATTTGAATAAATTTGAATTTAAATAAAACCTGCTATAAAATATTAAAATTTTTCTCATTGAGAAATTCAGATATTGAATAACTCGAATTTTTTGCAAATGGCAAATTACATACATTCATGTAAAAATACTTTGATTAGTTGACTTGCTTTTTGTCTCCCGTCAAGTTCGAGTTATCGAGGTTCGACTGTAGCAAAAATTAACTAATAAAATAATAATTGGTAGAGGTAGAGATATTATGCATTGTATGAAGAATGAAAGATTTCAAAACATTATATGGCTATACGTGTCTTCTTAAAATTACAGTAACATACAGGATGCTTTAATTAAAACAGTAGAACGATTCATGTTTGGTTGAAGCGAAATCCAGAAATACTTAATTTTCTACAAAACAATTGCGTACTAGATTTCTGTTTTGATATTCGTAAAAGTACAGTGACAGAAGAAGATAATGTGCCAAATTGAGTATTAACAAAATCTAAAACTTATGCTACCAACAACTGTAGAAATTGCGATTTCAAGTTATCTATTTATGAACAGCAAAGCTGTTATATTTTCCATTTCCGTTTTATTTTCAAATAAACAATATAAATGGGACAGTTCTTTATTTCTTTCTTCGCTTTATTTACAAATAGCAAATGATAACATAACATTAACAATAAAAGAATTATTTATTAAGCTTTTATACATTTGCATGTATTCCACCGTAATAATGTCTACTAACAATTAATGAAGAAAATTACAAACTTTTTTAGCGAAGTGGATTATTAAAACGGACGTTATTGAAATTTTCGATAATTAATGACATCCAGATCGAGTTTTAATGAATTATTAAAAATATTCCTGATGTAATCCTACATAAGCTGTAGGTGTTACAGACTTAACTTTTTTAATTGGTAATTTCATTTTTTCGCAAAACAAAAAATGAAATAAACTGAACATTTGACTGAAATAATCCTGCTATGGTTGAGAAAATTTTAAATTTTCACAGAATATCCCAGGCTTTTTTCAGCAAAATCACTATGAGAAGAAAATTATGTAAGGAACCCTGTTTTCAGGAAAACTGCCTTATATAACCAGAACATTTCTGCCTCATATATCTGATTTATAAATCTTTCTTAAGTAGCACTTTGTCGTAGTTCCAAGAAGTAAACAAATGAGAACACACAAGAATACGGAAGCATTCCTGTTTTTGTTAACAGTATATGCAAAAATACGTCCGTGATAATAATATGTACATATAATAATGCAAAATATCTATTTTAAAAAGTTATTATTAACAGTTTAATGATAATAACGATCCCTTTAACTACATTTTATCCTTTTCGTGCCACGTACTACGCACGTGCTTCATATCCTTTTATCGTCGAGTTGCGAATGGTTCGTCGCCCATTTTCTCCGGTATCAGAAGATCGTATATGACCATTGTGTGTATTTGTGTTATTACCACAATCCAAATCAATGAGTTTTAGAGTTTTAGTTGGCAATTTTGAACAAATGTTGTCAACATCCCCCCTTTTTTATAGTTTACTTTCTATCATATAAATTCTAGTCACGTAACTCTTGAAATAAAAAGGACCTAAAGTTGAAAGTTCCTACAACTAACATACTAATATTTGATTTTCTCTTTTTTTTATTGAATACTTATTCAAAAACAAATTCTAACTTTTAATTAATGCAGGTTGTTTCACGAAAAGCAAAATTCCGTAAGAAAACTGCTATTAATGGAGTTTTTTATGGTAAAATAACAGCAAAGTTTTTCCAAGTAGGACATTTGTTTTATACTCGGGTTGATCATAAAGTTTCCAAAGATGATATTCTTCTAAGTAATTCAAGGGCCAGAGGTTGCAACATTGTAGAGGTTTGGGAATTTTTCTGCTTTTATTGCAATTACTAAATCGAAAGCTCAAAGTAAGCTATATTTTGGACTTCTGTAAGTATTAAATATGTGGATTCTAAGAAGACAGACAGATCTTAATTCAAAGTTGGTCCCTCCAAAACAAAATTATTTTTAACATAAGCTATTGAAAAAAAAACTCTAGAATTTCCTTTTAAAGATTCATAGGATATATTCAAATTGGTCACGTTTGAAAGAAAACTCAAATTATATTTCCAACAAGGCTTTACGTATGTAATTGAAATCCAAATGTTAATCAATGAAACGGTTTGAAAGGTCACTACTCCTATAGAATTATAACTACATTTTCGGATAAGGGTTTTGAGCGTTTGTGTTGGGATAGATAATAAGAAAAATCCATCATCAGCAGTAAAAAGACAAGGATCTTGCTTGAGCCTAATAGTAACTAATAGATTTGTGCAAGAAACTAACCTTCTTTGACTGGCAAGAAATGTTCATATATTTACTGAAGATATCTAACAATCAAATATGTAAGTGCTGTTTTTATTCGTCTTACTTAAAAGTTTGTATCTCTTCCACTTAATAAGAAATATTAATTCGAGTACTGCCATACTTAAAAACGTGTATTAGACTTCAGATAGGTTTTTATAGTCGCCTTTCTGGATAATATTGTTACATCTTTTCGGTTCAATCAGAAATATCTCAAGTTGTGAAAGAGTCATTCATTTTAAATTGATAGAAAACCTTTGACTCGGTTTGCAAGTTATCAGAAACTTCAATTCCTTATGTCTAAAAGATGATTTTTCTTAATTTCTCCAATCTGTATTGATGCTCAAGAGAAGACATCCCAGAGTGGTGTCCATTGCAATCTCAATTTAAGAAATAGCATTTTTAGCTAATAGTTAGAGTCTTTGTTCAAACTTAAAACTAATTATTAGATTTCCGTCTAAATATCAATTTCATCAGTTCTGGTTTTAGATCAGTTTGCCCTTTTCATTCTGATTTTGAACAAAGCTTAGATGCTTAAAGATAGTGATACAAGAATGGACTCGCATAAAGTTTGTAGTCCTTGTTTGAATATTAGATCATCATTATCATTGATCTCGGTGATTCCATGACATTTAAGTCTGTGACAAAAGGAAAAATTCTTGCTGACTTGTCAAAGAATTAAATATATTGGTAACTTTTAATCTCCAATTCTCCTTCTTTATTGTGGTGAGTAATATTTTCTCAAATTGTTTTATTGTTTGTTTCAATGTCTATCATTTAACTTATCGATATGTGCCTATATATCTTGATATAGTTTTGAGTGTCTTGTGCGATATTTATATTTTTGACAGCTTGACTCGCTAATCTATAGACTCCATTTGTTCAAAACTGTTTGATGGGACGGATGGCACAGTGGCAACCATCCCCAAACAAACTCTTTGCACTGTTTTCCAAATAACAGGATTTTTATTATACTCATTCTGTATCCCAAAACACATACTTGGAAAAGACGAATGAATTTCTGTTTTAATAACGGCCAAAACAAATTAATTGTGTTAGCAGTAAAGCTATTGTGATTTTGTATTTATTTCTCCTTTTGTTTAGATATGCAATGGTTCGAAATCACAAGAAAACGACAAATAGAGACAGTGCTTTAGCTCAAGTTATATTGAGGGCCGCCTGGAAAGTTGCACCAAATCGTACCCTAACAAGATATTGTAGAAAAATCCTACTTAATGTGCTAATTAGACCTTCTACAACTATTGGTTATTTTCCTAACAGGCTAGTGTTTAGCAAAGAACAAGAAGAACTTTTTGCATTCTATCTTTTAAGAGTTTCCAAAATTCATTTTGGTCTTTCCCCTATTGAAGGACGTGGCAGTTAGCGATAGCAAACAATTTCAAGGTTCCTAAATCTTGGAAACAAGAAAATCTGGCTGACAAATCTCGCTAGGTTTCCAATTTTAATCGAACAAATGTGGAAGCTTTTTCTGACAATCTAGTAAAAGTTCTAAATTGCTATAACTTCCAGGCTAATGACATTTGGAACATGTAAGGGACTGAATTAACAGCAGTCCAAATCCCAAACAAGATTATCTCAGTTGAAAGTGTTTTAGTTTCAGTAATATGCTACAATTAAGCCCAATTTTTTTCAAAGCCTTGGATAAATTTTAGAGCTCATTTTATTGCGGAATGGATGAATGCAGGAACAACCTTTTTGCATTTTTGATTGATGGTTTAAATTTTACCAAAGGCAACGATGTAGTGACACTTTTCTTCCCACCCCATTGCTGCCATAAGCTGCAGCCACTGGGTGAGTCGGTTTTTGGATCTTTTAACAACTATACGAATTCAGCATGTGGTGCATGAACCTTAGATAATCTAGGCAGAACTTTATTATCTAATATTCCTCGCATTGTTAGTTTTAACTTCTACAAATATTGTCAGGTTTCAGGGCAACAAAAGTTTCAGATATAACAGTTCAGAATGACTGTTAATACAACTTTCCAGTTAAAATGGGGTGCATGCTATTAACAGAACTTTGAACACTCTAAACAACTTTTGGTCTCGAAAATCAAAAAGGAATAACGGACGTAAACGTGCAACTGCTATTTTGACCGGTGGTCCCGTAATGAGAGAATTGGAAAGAAAAAGAGACAACAGGCAGATAAAAAGGTTTCTAAAAGAGCAAGTGTAAAAAGCCTGAAAAAAGTAAATTTAAGAAAGTAAAAGACTCAGTCTGTTTATAAAATACAAAGAATAAACTATAAGCCGAAATTTCCAAAAAGATAAAAAGAAAGCACATCCTTTAGCATTAACTTTCACCACTGACAACTCATCTTAATGTGGCACAGGTTGTTACATTTGTTTCATTTTTTCTCAAAAATCGATAAGAGATTGTTTAGTCATTTTTAACTCGAGTCCGTACATTCAAAATAGTTTAAACCCAACTTTGGATGCCCGGTATAATAAAATTCGCTGTTTTACTTTTACAAATATAACTACATAACAGTATGTATACTAACGAGTATTAATTAGAAATATTGGAACTTAGCTAACCAGCTTTTTACTATAGCCGTATTCTTTTTCTTTGTTAGTATTATTATTGTCTTTTATTTTACAAACTTTATATGATATAGTTTTATTTTATTATTTATCTGTTATTGTATATTAGGTGTTCTAGTCATTGTTACTCGAAAGACTAGTCTTGCTGAACTATCTCTATCTCTATCACAATAACTAAACTATTATTATTATTAATTATTTAAGCCACTGGCAACTTTTAAAACCGTTTTTGTTTTCTTTTGTTCCCTTTGTATAATTCCAAACAAGATTTAAATTTACAAATGTACTATTTGAATAAACTAAAATATGGTAATTAAAGAAAACGTTCTTATAATTTAGCAAATGGCCTTTATTCAAGATTGATGCCATCAATAAATAAAATTCTAAACGCACCTTCTGCTTTTCATTGTTCTTAAAATATTACTGTAAATTATTTTTATAACCGCAAACATTTTAATTTTCTGTCTTTTATGATTTATAAAGCCGTAGGTACTTAAAAAAACTCCACCATTTTATTTCGGGAGAATTTAATTTTTGTCGCCATGTAACAATTTCCTTTGAATATTTCCGCTTTTTTTCTTTCAGGATTTCTTTTGAGAAGTAATGCTTTTTTTCTGTTGGATGCAAAAGATTTACTCAAAAGCAAAGAAGAATGGTATTAATATTGCTAAGTTATTTTTAAAGGAACGACGGCCGGAGGAAAACATTGCTGTTTAGGCGTTTCACATTTTCACAGCACAGAAAAGATTTATTGTATTTTTAACGTGTGTTTCAAACAGGCAGTCTTGTCAGAATGAAACTACTTTTACAGAATAAAAAAAGAAATATTTTTAGTAAAATTTTACAATGCTTTTGATATAAATTTCTCTCCAGCTAGTAAAGATCAATTTAATAATTACTGTACTATTGAGAATTTGCTTTAAAAGGGTATTAAGAAATTTTGTAATCGAATTTAAATAATAATGCAAATGTTTGATTTCTCTGCAATATCACAAATTGATAGGTAAGATAGAAAATCAGAAAAATCGAAAATCGATTGTGAAAAGTTTCAAGGTTTGCAAACATAAACTCAAAAAACACCACACTCGTAATACATAAACTTAGATGCAATGAAAGTAGCATACAGTCTTTGATCAGTGCATGAAAAGATAGGCTTTAAGGATGTAAATGACGGGGTAAGACCCTTACACTGCAAGGCTTTGATAAAATCTTGATTGAAAAGATCTTGAGTCACAACCGTTTTAGAAATCACGGACTGTGATAGATGATTTTTTATAGTTGAACGTTATAACGAGTCAAAATCTCAATTTTGCAAATTGGAAATGCTGCTTTTTCAAGAATTATTAATTTTTTATATTATTGAAATTTGCAAGTCTTGCAATTTTTTATACATAACCAAGACCAACAACTGAAACTAAATTGGTGGAATTTTTATTTTACTTTTATTTTAAGTCTAATTTACTCAATTAACTATTAAATCAAATCATAAATAGATTGCTTAAGTTAAACAAATACATAATTGTAGTTATTTATTTTATGAATAAAGTAAACGCTTAAAAAATAACTTTCAAAAAGTTTTCCGGTTAATAACGTATAAAACGATGTAAAGACTAGCATTTATTATTAATATAATCAGTCAGTTCGCTTGCTAAAGTTAATATGGATGTCCGTAAATGATTGATATTGCGGTATTCCTGTTAAGGAGGGAAAGTTTGGCAAAGAAAGAGGAATCTGTTTCCCTAACTTTATAATCTTTCGCACACAGTAAATTAATATTTGGCCTAAGTTTAATTGAATTTAAGTTAATAACTTTTATTAATAAAATATTTTTGTTTCAGGTAAGAAGTTTCTTTCCCCATATTGGGTGAAATTGTAACCTCAGGAGTAAAACTGGTAAGTCTACCGTGTTTAACAAATTCTCCTTTTAACATAAATAAGTTCACACTGTTCAATAAAACCTCAATAAACGTCAATCGGGTGAGCTCTTATGCTTGGGTTCTTTTATTCCATCTTATTCTAAAGTATCAAGAATCTAAATTTGTAACATTTATAAAGACATACAACCGGATATAAAGAACTAGGTGCTTTGTAGAGATTGATGGTGTTCCATGCTCGATGGTGGTCGGATGTCCATTTGTTTGTCAGCTAAAATAAATCTAAGATATCAAAAGTGAGATATGATATGTAGTAAACTGTCCACATTAATTTAGTACATTTCTTCCCATTACACTTGTTATTAATCATTTGGTTACCATTAACATATAATGTTCTAAACATGAATGAGTAACTCGTAAAAAACTAACAAATCATTTTTTAAGAAGCAAAAACATTTATTTCGTTCATTTTTTATGTAAACCATTAAAAGATGGTAGAAATCGTTTTATTTTTTAACTGGCACTTTGACATTATAGGTCAATTTTCCATCTAAAACGCGTTTTGAAATTAAATTTATGGAAGTTTTTCTCTTCTAGTAAAAAAGTGTAACCAGAAAATTCAATCTTCGTCTGGCACACTTTGTCATAATTTTAATTTAGGGAACTAGGGAGAGTGTCCCTGATTCTTTTTCCTTGTTCATGATAACAATCTTTCTTCGTAGGCCTGGAGCTTTCTTATTTTAATATTCAAATTTCATATTTCATTGTGTGAGTTTTAATGAACGAACAAGTTTACTAGATATTGTATACGGTAGAGATATTGTAACTACTAACCGTTTCGTTTATCTTAAATAGTGAGATTCCTAAAGTGTACTGAATAATTCAATAAAAATGTTGTTCAACTCTCTGAAACTAATCGTTTTGTGGGATATACTATGCGAGTTAAATCTTGGACACGATTTTAGTAGTCTTTATGAGATTTCGTTTAGCTGTTGTCTATTTTTTATTGATTTTGATGATTTTTGTTTAAAATGGGTTCTAATTGTAAATAATAAATAAATATTTCCATTTACGTAAACGGCAACCAAATTAATGCAACTTGACAATAACTAAATAAAAAAGTGTGGGGCACAGGCATACATCGACTTTGATTTTATTTTGATTTCTTGATAAAACATACTGTGGTGTGGAAGTTACAATTGTAAACAGAGAGAACGTACCACTGATACAGCATCTGTTTAATCTCTTCTCATATAGTCTTCATACACATAAGTATTTAAGTATCATCGCCATGCGTATTTTATTTATCAAAAGTAAATTGTTATCATTCTAATAATGATCCTATTCCTGCTGCTTTCGATATACCTCATTGTCACAGATTACTTGCCTGCTCAGTCTGGATTGTCTTCTAGCCTTAGATACGTGCGTATTCTGCGTTTTGTAAAATAACAAACTTGATCTCAAATGAAAGGTCAATAGCAGCACTTGTTTGTATGATGACGAATGTTAACTTCCTTGTTTTGCACACAATAAAGTACCACAGGTTGAATTGGAAAATAACAATGTCGTAGTTATATCTAACAGATACAAAGAGATTAGAATCTACAAAGACAATAACGTATCTTTGCAAGTCTGATTCGATTCGTAAATAATTGAAAGGAGCTAGTCAAAAGTCAAAAGCTCAAGAAGATTTGCTAATTCAGCTCAACGAAAACCAAGTTAGACTGGTTGAATATCACACGATATGGGAAATGAGATTTAAATCTGTACATTCGTAGACTATTATTAAACAACCACTTAAGCAAAGTGCCATTATTCACATTAAATCATTCACATCTCTAAACTCTAAAACTTTTAAACCAGCACAAAGCAGTAACAGTCTGGTAAGTCCAAGCAAAGGAGCAACATGATACAGAAAATCACATTTAATGACGCAAAGTAGAAAACCATCATAGAAACAGTAACAATAACGATAAATACAACGAGACTCAGGAAAAATCTCAAGACTACAGGGAGCATATATATTGGACCGGCAAAAAGGCAAAATAGATAACAATGAGCTAACTTCAAACAGAATACTCATAGCCACATGAATTAAGGATCTCGATCTCCCGGCTACCTAAAACCACCCAAACTATTTTTACAAAACAATTTGCCATCCGTCTTAGCTCAGGCCAAAAATTTTCTCACATTAAAAAATGTTACTAGCGTACACACAAGTGAAAACTAACCGCGTGGTCTTGGAGTCTGGGGATATTTTGGCCCCTAATATGATGGCATAACAACGAATTACTTATTTTTGTATTTCGGCCCTACTTGGCCCCCAGACTGATTTGGCCTTGGAGTTTCTAGATTCTTAGCCCTTCGGACCAGAAAAGCTTAATAGTTACAATCCCAACAATGTCGAACAATTAATCTATTAATTTAAACAAAGTTGTACTTAAGATTATTTGATATTTGAAATTTAAACCAAATTAAAAGCAATGCGTTTTGCGTTTTGGTTTTTTGTACAAAAATATTTTCTTGACCGTGATATATTTCTAAACGTTTCTAAAGCAGCAGTAAATGTTCAAACGTCCAATTGTACAGAAATGGTTGCCCTATTACAATTGACTTATGAACTCTAAATGCTTCGACACCTTGTATACTAAAGCTATACTAAAGTATTCCAGTTTGCTAATCAATTAGTTTTTGTTTGTAATTAACTAAAAAGTAATCGATGCGTTCTTACGAATATATAGTCACAAATTACTATCATTTTATCAGATAAATATATTCCCATAGTGGCACGTCGCATAAATAAATTTTTGAAGAATTTTTCTAATATTTCTTTTTATTACGCTGTTTAAAAACTATAAAACAAAATTTCTGCGTCAAAAAGTTCCCCTTGCAAAATAAATGACTTCATTCTGAAGTTAACCCCTCAGTAACGTGATTTTCCTACAACCACCCAAACGTTTGTAACATAACGTCATTATGTGTCAAATTAATCTAATAAAACAATGTAATGCGGCATGAAATTTCCCCCTGAATTTGAAGTTTTATAATAACTCACTTTTACTATGTTTACGAAATAATAAAATTTTAAGAAGAACCCAAACCTGGAGACCTTTTGTTCTAAGTTATATGCGAACGTGTGTATGCATACAAATTAGGGTGCCTTAGAAATGTGAGCACTTATTCCTTTAATTTATTTGTATGTGCCACGTCGTGTAAACTGGCTGGACATAATAGCTAAAGGGTTGTTAATATTTCTCAGTAGAGAAAAGTTTGAAACAAAAACCTTGTAATTAGTTATTAAAATAATATATAAAATGAAAAGTTGTTGAATTTGTCAAGGAAAAGCTTTTGTAAAAGGTACTTCTATAGACTTATTTCTGATAATAAATCCTGACGTTGGTAAGGTGATCTCTTTAGCATAATGGTCTCTGAAGAATTCAAGACTACTTTTGCCCGATTTTTTTTTAGGAAATACAAGATTCTCGCTTGAATAAATATTTATGATAAACTTTATCCTTCACGAATTTTCACTGTCGAACCAAATACCGCAAAAAGCTAAACTTGTCATTGCACTCCGTGGGTTTTGTAAGCATTTCACGTGGTACCCCAACCTACGGCAGTTCCATCGATTACAAAACGAAGTGCATTTCAGTGTGAAATTAAATGCTGCTCAAAAGAGCGTTCATTTTACCACCACAGCCTTTTGCAGATGTTCCCAAGTATTTCTCATTATTCCAAATGTACTTTCTATGACGATTTCTGGAAAATGCATCGGTGGATGCTGTAATGTAATAGATTTCTGTGTAGTCAGATTTTTGTGTGAATTTTCCACCTGAAGTTGAATAGAGATTTTCCAATATTTCCTTTTTTAAAATAAGTTTTAATTTCGCCGCCTTTTGTTGTTTGGTTTATTAGTGAGTTGGTAATTGGAAAAATCTGTCTTTTGTCTCAGGAAAAGAAATAAATTAGAAAACTGAAAATTGACAATTACAGAAATATATAAATAATTATTATGTCAGGGAAAAATGTAAATAATCCAACTGTGTTTATTTACTCTTTCAATGTTACCAAAATAATTTTAAAAACTGATTCAAACCTGTAGCGCATTTGATGTTTTTTAAAACTTTAAATGTTGGTTGTATGTTTTATCCCCTTCTTCTAAAATGTTTTAATTTTGATTGACGTGATGAATTAACTAACAAAATAATTGGTATTTGATTTTGGCATACTAACAAAAATAAGCAATTTAAAACTATAAATATTTTAGAGACAATTACCAAGCAATTAATACACAAAATATTCAGTTTTTATTCCGTACTGATGAACTTTTCCATTTCACATGTTATATGTACATTTATGCTTTAAAAATGTACAAATTTAAAAATTACAATTCTATAACTTTCATTTTTTAGATTTTGACTAACTAGATTGATGTCGATACCTCACTAGTGATGATCGCGCATACTATCTTCTATATTTGCAATAACGACTTCCAAAAGAATAACGGTCTAGCTCATGACCACAAGGTAGAAGATAATAAAAGAAGATAAAAGTTTTGTGGGGAATAAATTAATAGATACGAGATGAACAGAATACTTACTAAGGAGTTAGGCGGCTTCCGATTTAAATTCCATCCGTAAATAAAGTGAAAGTCGAAATTCTTCACAATTCAGTCTTGTTTGGTCTCACTTTTATAATTTAGTATTATTGGATGATATACAAATTTTTTCAGGAAGATATCTCAATACCTTAAAAAAGGTATCGAAAAGAAAGTTGACACTTACATCTTACAAGTTACAGAAATTGATCGAGTAAGAATTAAATTAATTAGTAACATAGAAAAACAAAAAATTGTTGCTTTTTCTGTTTATGGCTTTACTTTTTGTTTTGTACTGCACAGAAAATTTTGGACAGCCTCGTTTGTTATATTATCAAAGGTATAGTTCTATCCTTTACTAAATCCATTAAATAACTAACAGATTTTGCATTGTTTTGTGATAGTTATCACTAGAATGAATTTTAGAACAAGTCTAGTGAGTACAATACCGCATTAACAAAATTGGTTTGATGTTGCCTAACAGATGCAGTGATGCAGCATACAATTACAGCCAATCAAAATGATGCTGATAATGTACTTTTGATTAGCTTGCAACAGTATCTTCTTCGGAAATTTTTTAGTGGGTATGTGTCACGTCATATAGTTACATACCTATAGCTACCCGTATTACTAGGAGTTTCTCATATTTTCTTCTAATAACATATTTTGATTATTGGTAGCAATGCAATGCAGTCCTGGAAATTTTGCCTTCCTCTTCAAAATATTTACCATAAGTACAGTCTGCTTTTTAATCTCAGTTAGGTAGCATCCACTTTGTGCATGTATTCAGTGTTAGATAGTTCTTTTTTTATAGCATCTTTTATTTTTTATTGAGTAGAGGTTGTTCTTAAACAACTTTCCGTAAGGTCTTTTCAATGCAGGTTTTTGGTAAATATTTTTTAATACAGTTCTTAGTATACACACTTGCTTTCAATCTTAGGTAGTTGTATAAAGATACAACACTCTTATTGAAACAATTTTAGACATTCAATATACTGTACATTAGGGTGGAGTGAAATCGCCCAAAAAAAATTTTTTTAGATTGGAATTTCTAATAGTGCGGAAAAGTTGTGTATAGATAAGTATAACTTACTGTAAAAATTACAAGATATTTGAATCTTCAGGGCCCCCAGACCTATCGAATATTTTAAGGAAAGTATAATAACAATACATCATAATGAGACACGATAATTAAATCAAAAATCAATTCATTATGAAAAGTTTCTACCCTCTCATAGCTAATATATAAAAGTACAAATCAAAATTAATTTTTTATAGATATTCTGTTGTATATTATAGTCAGATTAAAAAAGACAGTATTTTTCTTGATCGTAGCAACGCCGCAATGAAGCTGTCTCTGGATTCTGATCCGCAAAATAGGTTCACTTGTCACTCCATCCATGCTCTGTAGCAAATGCCCTAGTGGTAACTCATTAATGTGCAACAGACATATAAGCCCTGAAGTGATCTTCCAAGGCACAATTTGAGCAGTCGTATAACTCCTCCTTTTCTTCCTGTATTTACCACTATTCTATCACATCCTATTGCAATCAGATTTTCTGTGGAAATATCTTTATTTCTTAAGACGTCGACAATACCTCTTTGATATTTTGAGATGAGCCACTTGATGGCTATCCAATAAAAGTAGAACCTGGCTCACTTACTACAGAAATATGTTCTTCCATTATAGTACTTGCTACCTTTCTTCTCATCTACAATTGTTTTGTCCTTTCTTCCATCAAAAAATAGTCCAAACAATTTCTTTTCAAGTTTTCTTAAGCAGATTGCATTTGCTTTCCTCTTTCTCTTCTCAACTTGCTTCTATCAGTAACGCTATCAGAATCTGTTTTCAACACAAGTCCAACATCTTGAAGAACAGCAGTTGCTACAGCTGCAGCTGCCCTGTCAGACAAACCATAGCGATCACTTATTTTTGCCATATCAGGAAGACGAAGATGCATCTGCTTTGAAGTGATACAAACCTGAGGTTGCTTCGAGGTTGAAGCAACAGCACCCCAGTTCCCGTTTGCACTTGATGAGTCATTTTCTATAGTATAAAATTTGTACAAGCTCTTCTGGTGATTTGGAAGCAGTAACAGATGATTCTGAACTAGCAGTCACTTGCCTTTCCTCTCCCAGCTGCTACCTTTCAAATCTTTTTGCAAAGCTGTTGTTTCCTTTGGATCCACGTTTCCGATGCACATTTTTCTGAAACAGCGCTCTTTAGCGGGAATCTTTCGTGATTTCTCGCACTTGCAGACTTGCAGTTTGTTTCTGCATTCAATACGAAAATTCGCCAATTTCTCCTGATACTTTTTCTCACTTTGACGTCACTTAAATAGCTTCAAAAGTATAAGGTAGGTACCTGTTCATTATGTGCTCTTATCAGTTGCAAAACCCTAGTATGGAAACACTGTTGGAATTGACGCATTTTTCCAAATATCCTTTACTTTCACTGCAACTATTTCACTTACTTGCCTTGGTTGACTTTAAAACAGTTCTTGTAAACAAATAGAATTTTGCAACATCATCGTATGTCGATAAAACAAGTGCAGATAACGTTTGTTGTGCTCCTAATATAGGACACTTCACCTTTTGCCTAGTTCTAGGTGGATCAGGATCAATTCGTAACATTCTAGAAGATTTGAAGAAGATTAATATTACTTCGAGGTTATAAAGTATTATAGTACATTATAATATACTACATGCACTTGGTATTGGTAACTCTCACTTCCAAAAACACAAGTTCTTTCTACAGAATAAAGCGCAGTGTAAAACGTAACAATATTACACGAAATCTTGCTCCGAACTAAGAACAGAATTCATCGCACACGTTATATAGGGGTTGGTACTTTGTGATGCATCTTATAATGGTGTTTCGTCCACGGAACACGTGGCATCCTGCTTCAGTATAACGAGACATCACGTGATTTCTGCACAATGCGCTGTTGCAGCCAATATGACTAATTAACGAATCTGTATAACAGCAATAATGTAAATAGCAAATCTGCTAAATAAATTCTATTCTGTTTTGTAATACCAAATATTCATTAGTGCTGGGGACCCTATTAACATTATCCAAAACAAAAATTTTTTTTGCGATTAACTAGTACACAAATACGCAAGTTTTTGTCGCTATTAAAATGAAAAATCCGAAATTAATTTTTTTACTACAACCTACTGTACATTCGACTTGTTTGTAGATACGTGGCATTCTCAATACTACTTGAAACACTAAACAGCAGTGCTATTTCATACTTTAAATTTTACTGCAAGTGTATCAGAGAAAAGGATTGTTCCCATTATACTTAGAAGTTTCACGAATTCATATTAAAAAAAAAATTATCCATTACGATCAAATAATAGTTACTATAACAGTGTTTTTCATTGCTTTTTGTACTTGTGACTAGTTAAAAAGTGCTTTTTCTAAGACACGTAGTAGATATTTCTTCATAAATAATCTATGCAACTGTGCTGGTTTCCATCCTCGTCGCTATACATCAGAAGCCTTGGTATAGCCGTATCTAGTGGCGACGGGCTACTTTATCCTGTCGACGTCATTGGTCTACTAAACCGTTTGTAGGTGATGTGTTTGAATTTGAATTATCTAGATGGTGCTTGCTTTTTTGGGTTACAAAATCTAAAAGCATTGATTACATAAAAAGTGAAACAGCCAAGAACAACTTTATTTAGATACTTTAAGAATAAGAGCTTGTGATTGAATGATGATAAACAACCAGAGATAAATTGAAATTAAAATTCAAAAGTCCCCCTGAGATTTTTCACAAAAAAAGCAGCATGATCAAGCCTGCCTCCGATTTGCTCAAAATCACAAGAATTGTCGACTGCGGCATAGGAAATCATCCATTTACACGAGAGTATTTTAGCAACGCTGCCATGGAAATATTGGTGTTTTTCTAAGTTTTCTTCATTAATAAAAATCCATATTCGGACCTTATATTATTGAAACTCTGGTAAGAGCTAGAGACACTTTATAATGGCGTTAAGATTTAGTGAGCAAACATAATTCATCTTCGTCGCGATTTTGCAGCCTTCTTCCTTGAAACAACAAACAGCCAAGCCTGGGTAATTTCTAAAGGGAAAGTGTCATTGGATTCTTTGGTAGTTTGAAGTACACTTTAGACTGTATTACCATTATAGTCGTGCAAGTAGGATACGATTTCCTAAATCCCATTTATTTCTTAGATACTCCTTAACTAGCAAAAATTTGCTTTTATGAGGTTCATTGCTTGTTTCTAGTAGCCACCATTGCTAATACCCTATCTATAAGTTTACATGCATTTTTTCAGACTGTTTTTCTAGAGGTAGTTTATCAGTATTGAAAACTCCAAAGATAAAAATTAAATGTGTAATTCTGCATTAAACGTGATGAGATGGTTCCTTCATTTTTGAGTTTACCTGTGATTTAAGTTAAAAACTTAATTCATTATTCTAAGAGAAGGGTAGAACAAGTCATTCTGCTTATTCGTAATGTATTTGAAAGGAACTTGCAGCCCTCCCAGATATACCAACCACAACTGGTTTTTTGCTGATAATTTCCGCAATTATACTTTATGTACGTAATTTTGTTGACCGTTAACTTTCTTATTTTTTGATATTCCAAACTATATTTTCTTAAGAACTTGGTAATTAATATTTCCCTTGTGTAACATTCAATAAGCCATGAATAGATTCCTAAATGAATAGTTCGATACTGAGTATTTTGTAAATTTATAAATCTCTTTTTATCTACTTACTTTAGATGATTTTTAGATGAGTTTGAGAGACATAAAGCTATCTGTTAATATTCGATTGCTCTTTGCTTTTTTTTTAAATTCCTTTCACATAAAGCACGCGCAATGTAGTACTTAAAAATTGATTTAAACAGCTCTCTGAGCTTTCGCTAGTAGCGAGACGCGTATCTATCTCTTGTATTCATATCACGTGTTCGCGAACACATCACTTGTTAGTCTGTTCGTTCAGAGTATCTGCCAATCCCGGGTTCATTTTGGTTTTATATTATTTATCCAGTACTCGGGACCTATTCAGCAATATCCACCCACTTACGGTCCTGCCTTTGAAATGTTCAACAGCTTGACATTTGATATGCGAACGTCAGATTTTGTATTGAATTGATAGGTCTGCTATGTATCGATTGAATTCAAGTATGTATATTGTTTATATACCATAATGTAGATTTCAGTTAGTGTATTGCATTTGAAATGCGAATGAACACACTTGAACTACATTCAATAGTACCTACTTCGCAGATATTTATGTTAGTTTGTTTGTGTTGCTGTTGTTTATTTTATTGAGGGCGTACTAAAGCGTTTTTTTACGTGGTAGTGACTATTCATATACTTCCATGTTATTGAGCACTCCAAATTATTATTTATATGAATAACTCTTCGTATTTATGCAAATTGAAATACTTTTCTAAATGGAGAAAAAGCAGAAAACAAATCGGTTGAATGCGTTGAAATTAACAATTGACTACGCTTTTTGCATTTTTAACTTTTTTTTCTTTGTTATAGAAGTTTTTAAAAATACTGCTATTTATACTGTAGAAATTTTATAATTTATGTGATTTTGATTAACAAAGTGGCATATTTTAATTGTTGTGTATTGTTCTGAGTACCATCACAAAAATTCTAATTTTACCATGTAATTAATATTTAAATTATTTACTATATTACAATAAAAAAATACAATCTTGAACGTACATAGTTTTCTAAACCTCTTTAGCTTTAGATTTTAGTTAACTATTGGTATCTTTGATTTTCCCAAGGAAAACCTGTTTCTGGTGATTTATCTTTTGGAGACTTCTTTCAATGTTGGTGACCTTTTCGATAAATACCTAAGAGTATCTGGAAACGCATTTCCAAAGCTTAAAATCCATTTTGCAAAACTTCGATGACGCAACTCTTGCAGGATGTGATTAAATTCATCTTTTAATACCTAGGATAGTAGAGAAGAGTTTCTGCAGATGCAAACTCATGGCAGATTCTTGCAGCCCACAATCCAAAACTTTCACTAACTAAGTTTCATTAACCCATTAATGCCTGAGTATTTTCTTGCTTCAAAATCTATTTTTCTTCATAAACCTGTTCAGTTTTTGTCAATATATAAGAAAATTTTATTAAGAAACTTTATTGAAGGGTATCTTCTTTTCAAACATGTGATATATTACAAGTATTTACAATCAACTTGAGAGGATATATGATAAGTTCGGAAACAATGTTTGGGATGCAGCCCTACATCACATATGGAACAAACTTTAGCGCACTTCTTGCAGTACCTATGTACATTGTGATCTTTTCTATCAGATCTCTCTTCTTGCAATATGTCACGACTACATTTTGGTTTTGGCCCCGAAAAATATTCTGGAGCTGCGATTCACTTGTTGACCAAAGTTCTATTGACGCAGAAGCGGATAAAAGGCTAGTACCACTTTTTAGAAAAAATGTGTATACGGCAGTGCACTCTCATTTTATTAAATAAATCAGCAATATTCCTTTTTCTTTCTTTGACCACCACTTACTCTATCTCTTCACAAAGCGAATATTTTCTTACCTTGATCTTACAATATGTGAAAATTTTCCTTAACGTCTTTTTCTAAAATTTTTAAAGAAGCTTTTTTTATCCTGCCTGGATAAATTGTACCTACGCAGTTTATGTTGTTCTCTTTTAAGATTTTCAACAAAAACAAGGAATCGAAGAAATTATCAAGAAGACGGTTTTTCACTTACGGATGATTCTAATGTTTTACCATTCTTTTTATCTCCAGAACCACAAACTTCAATATGTAGCCTTCAGACGTAGAGTGACACCAAAATACTCTATTGACCTTCCTCTAATGAATTGTTTCATATAGTAATATCTACAGTCTAACCCCATAGCCTAATTTAGCAAGAAACAGTTCCTTAGGGGCAAGGCAAAAGACAGCGACATGTAGTTTACTCTGTCAAGTAACGGTTGAATCTTGTAGTAAGTCATTGTTAGCATATAGCAAGTACTGTTAACATTAACTGAATTGAATGCATCTTTCAGGCAGATACGGCAAAATCATGATTTCTTTTAAAACTTCCTTGTGCATAAAATCTTCCGAGAGAAACATTTTGAATAGGTCTACAGACAATATATTTTTTGCATGATGTTCTGGCATTTTCTCTATTTTTATTCTTTCTACTCTGGGCTTCAGTCTTCTTTTTCCATTTTCTGTCGTTTCCTTACAGCTTCTGTCCTGAAATACTTTTTTTCTCCTTGCACCTATTAGCAATGATTGAAAGAAGTGCATCTCCTTTACTTAGGTTTAGCTCTTTTTCTTTACCAGCTTCAAAACCCGCTGCATTGTCTTTATCACTGCTTTCGTCATCTTTTGGTGGCAATAAAACCAAATCAAGATGGCTGCAATCTCTTACGGTATCAAAACCATCATTCTGTTCGTCCAACTCTGCCAAATGACTGCAAAGCTCTTCCGCATCTAAGAAGACGTTTGCATTGTAGAATTTTCTTCTGCAAAAAAGGAACGCCTATGATATCAAATTTCATATGCAAGATTTACAGGCTATTGGATAATATTTCTTCTAAATTGTTGTTTTTGCTATATCCTAGTTTATTTGACTAGCAGGCAACCTATTTCTGTACTTATATACACAATAAGATTCAAACACAAAGAAATAATAAACATAACCTTACCTTAGTGACATTTTTCGTTGAAAAACAAACTTGTAGAGGCTTGCCTATTATGACTTGTAGAGGCTTGCCCTTTATGAAGTGAGATTTGACTAAATAAAAGAAGTTAGGCTAACGAGAGTATATTGATTGTTTTTCGAAGTATTCTCCATTTTGTAAAACAGTAATTCCACTCTGAAGTTGGTGTAGTCAAAATGGCTTTTTTTGTAAGCTTCAACTGCTGCTTCTGGCGACTGAAAGCGCTTTCCACGCAACTTGTTCTTGGTTTTCGGGAACGTGAAGGAGTCATTGGGGCTTAGGTCAGGAGAATACGGTGGGTGATTTAAAATCTCGACATAATCTGCTTCCAAAAATTCAATTGTGCGACGGGCGGTATGCGAGCTGGCATTGTCATGGTGAAGGAGAATGCGGCGGTTTGCATTAGTTTTTTGCAGTTCAATGATAACCTGCGGTAAACAAACAGTTGTATACCAATCTGAATTAACACATCGTCGATCTTTAAGAGGAATGGTGGCAACATGTCCAGATTTAGCCACAAAACTAGAGCGACCATTTTCTTGGAAACGCTGCGGAAACAAATCACTTTCGTTGGTTTCGTTTCACTTTGAAACATCCACACAGCTGATTGAGTTTTGCTTTCGGATTCATAGCTATAAATCCAAGATTCGTCACCACTTACGATGTCATATACGTGATTTGAAGCTGATCCGTTAAATCGTCGCAAAGTTCTACAGCACCAATCGACACCAGCTGCTTTTTGTGCGTTAGTGAGAAGATGTGGGATCCATCAGGAAATCAGCTTTGTGACACCCAACTCTTGGTGCAAGATCTTTTGTACTGCAGTGCCTGAGATGCCTAATGTTGCCTGAATCTCTTACGCACCACATCAATATTTTCTGGAATGACTGCTGTTTTCGATGGACCTCTGCCATATTGGTTACTAAGACCAATAAGTTCGCGCTGAAACTCTTAGTGGAGTAAACCTGGATATTGAACGAAGATTTTTAGAAGGTTTTGGGACCCGGTAAAATGGTTTGTTTTGATGTCAATAACAACCACCTGAGTTTCCTATGGCCTACTCAAACCGGAACCATGTCCAATATCCAAAAAACCGGTTTTTTGGCCTTTTTGGCGGTTTTACGGGTAACGTTGTCAGTTTTAATTTTTTTTGAAGTACTTTATTCGCAAGATTACGAAATTGAAACCCTTTTATTGTCAATGTCCAAGAAATCTTCAGTTCAAATTTGGTGATGATCGGACCATCCCCCTTCCCCTGCAATAGATATATATGTTTTTTTTTTAAATTTAAATTGAGCTGCTTTGGCCAAGTCTCAACCGAATTGGGTGAAGTAGTCCAAGTTGTTTACAAACTGCATACCAAATTTTATCCAAAACTATGGAACCATTCCACCGGAATTCCACTTTTTGTCCAATTTTCAAAAATTTTCAAACCGCTGCCAAATTGTCCCCAGAGGTCGTAGCACCAAGTAATAAAAACCAAATTGTAGGCTTTTGTATGTAGTCTGACGTGATATAACTCAAATTTGATATCTGCATACTAGCGATATACTGCTGCCTCATCTCCGTACACAATTTCTTTTTAGAGTTGTAGAAAATTATGGCACGATAATTTTCTTGGGTCAATTCCATTTCTTTTCAGACTTGGTTACTTCAAACTTTGACAGGACTCGAGTCGATTATCGTATTGTGTTGAAACAAACAACATAACCTAACAAGTATGTGATCTGTCAAATGGCACTATAAAAGTTTCTCCACTAGTCCACGATGCGCACCTTAAATATATATAAAAGTTTGACTGATACGCCCCCTTTCAATGAATTTCACTTCATAAAAGGCAAGCCTTTAAAGTTTATCACTGTTTTCTACCATTTTGTTCAACGACAAGCAATAACTAAGACTACCACAATGTAAAAGCACTGAGAAAATTATGTGTCAAAGTATCACAGCTTTTAAAATTACTTTTGACAGAAACAAACCATAACCTACGTATGATATCTCATATGATAGGCATTCATGGGTTAAATTTCGTGAAACAGTATTGCCTCATTGTAGTTTCATCATGTCGGTCAAATTTTGACTGAATAAGTTTACCTCTTTATTAACTTATAAAACCAATGCAGGCTCCAGAATCGTTTTGGAATTTTGGGGTACGAAGTAGCCGTTATACGCGACTTTTGGTGTGTTTCGTTTGCTGTAACGCAACTGTCTAATTAATTGCTTGAATTTTTTATTTCGGCTTATTAACTATCGACTTCTAGTTTTGTATAATTTGTGTCTAAAGCTAATTATTTAATTGAGATTTTTACTTTTCTAACAGAGATTTTGATATTCTAACATTTATTCCTGTTTGGCTTGAAATTTTATTTTTAGATTATTTTCATTTTCTTTTATTACATTATATAGTTACTGCTCACAAACTTTCCTGCTTAGCAGTTTTTTCTGCATAAGTAGTTCATAGCGATTTGATAAGCAAATCTTAAAGAAGTCAATTAACAATTTTGAGTGTTACTGTAGTGTTTGAACATACATACCATGAACAGAATACAGTTTTGCTGATGAATATTGAAAGTAAGAGAATTCTTCAAATGATCTTTCAATAGAATGAATGGTTGGAGATGGATATCTAAAAGTTTCAAGTAGAAAATATTTTTTGATTTTTTTTGGCTTACCAAAAAGTGAGTTTGATACTTACAGAGAATTGCATGGATTTGATATAGATCACGAACGTCTTAATTTTAGAGTAGTAGGTTTGCTCCTCGCGTTGGGCGCAATTTTAATGAAATACCCAAAAAGTTTATTAAACGCGAAAATTTGTAGTTTCTTGGCCTAGGAAAAGATATTTTCTTTAAGTCGCAAATTTAGAAAGTTGACTTCATCCCAAGATTCTGTTTTTCCCTTTTCTTCTTTGCTTAGATGACAATACTTGCTTTCGCTTTATTTCAGCTAACTGTAACAAATTCTTCCAATCTAGTTAACAGTACTGTGGCCTCCTATGACCTCAACTAACTTCTAAAGGAGCAGAAATATCAAAAGCCAATTTGTCTAGGAAGGGCATAAAATGTTTAGAAACATTTATTAAAGAAAAGTGTAAATGCAATATAAAGCTAATTCACACCGGTTTAGACTCAGTTGGTGGTCTTATGCTGTGGGGAAGAAATTGCAATAGAAACATTTTAACCAAATTGATTTAGAAAAAGGCGACCGATACACTTTTACTTTTAGTTTAATTATTCTACATATTTAGAATATTTTTAGACACTTTTGTAAGGATCTTACAAAATTGTATTTTTTCATGAAAAACTTACATTTCATCAATAAATAGTTTTGATTTTCACACAGTTTTTTCGAAAGATAATCTTTCTCTGCATATTTATAGAAATTACTAAAGTTAGCTTTAGAAACTTCTAGTTTACTACTTAACCGTATTTTGTATAAAATTTAATGCTTTACTCTTGTAAAAACTAAGTCGAACTAATTCCATAAAACCACGTTACCTCACAGTTAGTTGATAACTCAATTAAGTTAGTCAGCCTATGGATAAAGTTCGGTTGAAATCCGAGAGGTAATGACATCCCTTATGTCAAACTTTCGTGAACAAGTCCATTACCTACATCCTTTTTAGTTATTCTATTGCACTTCTAATTAAACTATTTAAACTAATCTAAAATCTTTTTTCAGTTGCAATTTTGCTATTAATAAATCATATCAACTTTAAATGAATCAAACAATAAATTTAATCGTCATTGCGAGTGAAATACAAAAAGATTCCGCTGTCAAAAGATATCTGTTCTCATAATTTGTAGATATTCATGGATACATATTTAAAAATCATTCATTTACATTTCAGATTTTAGAACATGTAATTGCAAGAAATAATGAAACATTTTTGTTCGAGATTGGATTATGCTGCTACATAAAACCAATACTGGTTTTCAGAGTTTCAATTAACGCAGGCAAACAGTATTTTTAATTAGATGCTGGTAGTGAAAAGAACAAATCAAGCTTTTTTCTGTTTTTTTCCCTGTATTTCAGTAATAAAAATTTTATTCGGAAAGATATTTTTAAATCCAAAAGGTGTAGCACCTTTGATATTGAAGCGTAGATATGAAACATAAAAAGAAACCTCTTTGTTACATTATTTATAAAAGGAAACACCTTATTATAGCTCAATGTATTTTACGAAATTTTTATATAGACTTTTAAATTTTGATTAAGTCTGACTGAATTTAAAGGAATGGAAAACTAAACGCGTATATGATAGAAAAATCTTGTCTAGATGATGTTTTTGAAATACAGGATGTCCTTGTTTTATTTAGAATTTTGAATTTTGAAAAGGAAAAGTCTTAAATAAAATATGAACTTTTCGTATATACAGAAATACATTTTTGTTATCATATTTTTGATATCCATATATTTTGAAAGGTATCCAACAAACTTGCGTTTCTGATTTTGAATACTAAAGTATGATGCATTTAGCGATATACTGACATGTTCTCAATAGATCAAAGATTCAAACCATAATACTTGACTATTAGCTATGAAAAATTGAAGATCAATTTATCAGAAGGAGATCAGTCTGTTGATGCCACCTTATTTTCCAAAGGATCGACTAGCAAAAATTTTAATAACAACTGGATTCAGAAGAAGCTAAGAAGCGTCAAGTCAAAAATCTAGTTTCAGATTTATATTTAATTTGCAACATCTATACTTTGCCATATCGATTCTTCACTTTTGTTATG
Organism: Ignelater luminosus; assembly: GCA_011009095.1. Lineage (NCBI taxonomy): Eukaryota > Metazoa > Arthropoda > Insecta > Coleoptera > Elateridae > Ignelater > Ignelater luminosus. The sequence goes on along the minus strand of VTPC01090244.1, from coordinate 1,011,433 downwards.
AGAATATTAGGACAAGTTTCTTTCTAGAAAGTATAAATTTTCTATTTACCTAACATAAACTAGTATTTAGTAATCTTACACGCAACACCCTGTATAATGATATTTAGAAAAATTAGTTTCTGAAGTAGCTAAATCAGTATGAGATTTTATTTAATTGAACAAGGTAAGATCTGATTCAAGTAATTATTATTATAAAATATAACACTAATGAATACACCGAAAGAAATTTTGCGCAAAATTTAGAATTGTGGAGAATTTCAAATTTATTGCAAAATATCAGAAGTATTCAATAAATAATATACTGTTAAATTCGAGATAAGCATAACGTTTCGCCCCCTACTGGTATTCCACATCCCAACTCGTTGAATTTTCGAGTTGATTCTAAATCCAATATGCTACTCCAGTTCAGGCGCGATTGGACCATTTTAACTCTTATTTGAATTTTGCTCTTTATAGTAATAACTTACGATTATTCAAATTGTGCTCTATTAGATTTCGATTTGAAAGTAGTATTCAACATCTGCGTTTCTCAATCAAATTTTCCCAAAATATTTTTCCAGAATGATGATTTTATTTTAAAAATAGCACTTTACATAGGAAATTTAACGATTTGATTTGTAACATTACGAAATGAAGTACGAACGAAATCTTTTCGTACCTAATGTAGGAAATGTCACCTTAAAATAGATACACATTATACATACGTGGAACAAAATTAGTCTACCATAATTCGTCTAATAGATACAATCTGTTATAACAACCCCTGCGTTTCTTCGTAAATTAGTTCGCTATCAAGCGATCTAAAGCGACAGATGGATCTACTCTCTTGTATGTACGCGGAACCCATTTTTCATCTGCCACGTTATATTAAGAATGGCTTTCTTTAAAAATATGTATGGCGACAACAGAAATCTCTAAAGAAATACTATACAAATGTCCTGTGGTATCTTTTTTATTATTTACTGCTGATATTATCAAGGAAGTACACATAACACAAAGAATCGTACTTCTTACCATCCAGGCTGTATAAATATATTTATGTAGAGAAAAAAACAAAAACATTTCCGTAGAATAGTGGGTTTACATCTTTTTAAATTTTTAATATGTGATTTCGTATTTACTATTTGGACAAGAGTCATCTCAGGATTTTGCACGTGATTATCTGGTTCACTTAAATTTATTTAGTTTCATTTGCGATACCAATCTGTCTTCTAGTTTTCGTATCAAAGCTAAATTCGAAGAAAAAGAAACAAAAGTTGAAATACCAATTTTTAAAGCAGTTTTTGATTGTCTAATAACTAACCAAAAGTGACAGTGTTTGGTCACATCTGGCAACGTCGTAAATTATTAGCAAAGTGTTATGGGACACCTGGAAAAGTCGGAAGATGTTTTGGCTTTCACAAATCAAGTAAACCTAGAAAAGTGTTACTTTTATATCTGGACCGTCGCCATTCTAACGAAGATGAAGAATCAGTGATCTCTTCAAAACAGAAATTTCTTTATAAAACTGAATAATATCTGGAAATACAATTAAAAACTTTTTCGTAGATATAGATATTGAATTATTTGTGACTTTTTGCATTCGAATTAGTCAGAATAGGTTTTTTATGAAGTAAAGTGGAGTTTGAAGTTGTAGCTTCAAAGCAACATTGTCCGATTATGGTATATTAACTGCTAACCTTAAACATTAGTTTGAGAGTTGTACAATGACGGCATCTTCTTTTCTCGGAACCGATGGGCCAGTGACCCATAGTGTCTTTTCTAGTAGCTAGATCAGGTCTGTTTTTGACGGGATAAGTTAGTCTTTGTATTTTGAAATGAAGGTCTTCCTCTGTTTATGTATTTCCCAGTTTTATTCAGTGATTCCGACAATTTTATTTAGAATTTCTTCAATGGCAATGGTTTCTGCTGCAACATAGCACAATCAGTTTCATATATCAACCAAGCATTGACGACACACATAGGTAAATAAAAATAGGGTTTTGCTCGACTTGGACAGAGAAATTCTATCTGAATGTACCAAGACTTTGGATTGCAAACGTTTTTAAATAAATAAGTAAATCCAAACTGCTGAAATAATTACCAAAGAGCACTACTGAGTCACAACCACAGAAGCTGCTACTCCTAAATCGCGTTATTTCTCAGAGATTTTATTTGGAGTGTTTCTTGTGTAAAACCCTTGGTGAATCATGAAATTAGGTATCACACCCGATACTCGAGCTCTAATAAACAACTTAAAATCCTATTTCTGGGGCCTGTTTTTAGGTTCCCTGCAAATGGTTTTGTGTACGGGAAATTGGGTTTCTATTTCAAATTTTTGGCACTTTTTTTATTTTGTAGAATCTATCTTTTGCTTCTGATGCGATCTTTGTGTTATCGTTAAATTGTAGATAACGTCTGATTTTTTTGAAGCGTCTCAAGAGGCATTATATTTGCTACTTGCAGAATTGTAGTGTTTCTTGCTGGAAGTTGTATCACACCTACTGTCAATAACATAAATACAAAATCAGTAAATTCTTTATTGCTCAAATTTATAGAAGTACGTGCTTGCTGAGTATTGTATAGGTTCGTTTGTTCTACTCAATCAGCCATTAGGTCCATAGAAAAGAACTTGGTAAGATATTCCAATGGAGTTAGAACTTCTTCAGACTTTCTTTCACTACTGGAATCTTCTCTCTCCCTTTTCTCGAAGTTTTCCCGCTTCAGCTTCTTCATCTGCCTTATCCTCACTGTTTGTTTCTAGGATTCCTTTCATATTATACTCTTCTGTATTTTGTCCCACTACCTCTTCAGCATTTTCATTTTCATCTGACGCTATGATCGGATACATAAAATGGATAGTAGGTATAGTGTCTAGATCGCTTAGATTGTCCATATTTCAGGGCAATAATTTTGTATATGATTTTATTATTTTCTGTAAAAATATATTACTAGTACTAATATCATCATAGATCAACGTTACCCTGAAGCTACATTAAGATTTCTACTAAAATAACTGTTCTAATAGAAGCTTACCTGAGTAGTATCTCATACAACAGTATTATAAATTGATGCCTAAAGTACACATTTTCAAGATATTACAAAAATTATCGCGAAGAAACGTTAATTCTTCAAGCACTTAGAACCTAACCTCACAACTAGTTGCATTTTTTTTTATTCAATTCTTGTTTCACAGATGGAGCAATTTGCTAAATAACTGTGTTAGGATTGTAACGTGAAGTCTACATTGAGTTTTTGAGGAGAAATAACATAGCTGCAGTTTGGAAGCAACAAACACCGATACAGGATTAAAGCGAAGATTGCAATCCTTTCTTTGCTTTTATTATTGGTGTATTATTGTCAGTTATCAGAATATACTTACAAATTACATTAAATCTTTCGTATTACAATCTATGATATTTTATAGAGAAAGAAAGGTAAAAAGTGCAAAATTGACTGTAGTGTCCCACGCTTTTCAACATTCTTCGAAGGTTAAAATTTTTTTAAACTTATATTGTAAAGGTAAAGAATTTTGCTTATGTCTAATTCCTCTTAAAGAACCTACCACAAAATTTCCGTTGGAAATTTTTAAAACATCATTATTATCTTTTTCTATGGAAACGTACAGAACCCCTCTTTTGTATGCACTAGTAATATAAAAAGCTTGTTGTTAGTTTACAGGACATCAATTCAGTTTGCTTACGGTTCCTCAACAGTTGTCACAGCTTGTTTAATTTGGTTAATCTATTTGTAAAGTGTTATCATTTTATTTATTATTATAAACACCGTTACCTAACATTAATCACCTTTAACGTGGCGATTTTGTGATATTTTTATTATTAACACATATAATACAAATCTCTGTAGATGTAGTGAAGTAAAAAATGAGATTTTTGGACGTTTATTTATCGAATGCTGTTTGGAATTTTCTAAATTGTGGTTTAAGTTTCTTACTAACAGTAAGATACATCTAAGTAACAATTTACTATTGTAAGCAACGAAACTTTTCCAATTTATTGGCTGTTTTTGAATTTTTTTTGTTAATATAATAGAATAAGATCAACTATTAAAAGTTTTCTCGGCTTGTCTTTTTCAAACGAGAGTCTCCAGTTCTTCTAAAGTCTTGTGTCTGAGGAGTCTAGAAAGTTGCACGACATGCATGGGTGCCATCAATACTTTTCTTGGTTGTGTACAAACTATCGACTTTTTTTGCTTTTACATGATGAATATCAAAGAATACGTTTTCTAGGCGAATTCAATGAAGCAAAACAACAAAACAGAACAAAAAAGTTTTTTTTAGATTAAAATTTCTCTCTGCAGATCTCACACCATTTGATGTACATTTCCATGCTACTCCTTCTAATCAAAAATATAAACGCTAGTAATCAAAGCTCATTTCAATAGCTTAGTGACTTTCTTTTGAAATTGTATTGCGAAAGACGAAAGAATTAAAAACTTCTCTTCATCTGTACTGAGATTTGTGTATATTCTTTTTCTTCTGGTAGGGATGCCAGATTCTTTGCAAGAGAAGTAAGCAATTACTGCAGTACTGCATAAGTCTACCTTATGTAAAGTAAGAATTCTTATTTATTAGCCCGATTGGTGGTCGCCGCAGGCAGCGTTGTTTCTACTCCAAGAGGTTTAAGTTAAGAGGAGTATTCTAGATAGAAGTGCAGGCATAGGGAGGGCTTAGAGATTAAAATTTTAAATCTATACATTAGCGGACAAAAATAGATAATAAAAATTTGTTTGGTTTTTCAGAGTGGAAATGTAGTATCAGAGCCACCAAGTATAAATATTCATTCGATGTCGTTTCCAGATAGCATCAGGTTAAACCTAACAGGTATTACAATGCATTTATGTATAAAATTGGGAAATTGATCAAGGATGATCCAGTTGGTATAAAATCTAACTGAAAGAATTGACTCGAATCTATTCTCATCCAAAAGAAAAACCAAAAGCAAAATGTTTTCTTTTGTTGTTTACGAAATAAGAATGACATTTGTAAACGAAAAACGAATAAAATTTACGACTCGGTTTGATCAGCCCATACCGCCCCACCAACCGACCTGATTATATAATTTTATACACTCGCATTCTTCATTCCTTTTACGTCTTTTTATTAGCTCAACTTCTGATCTGTTACAGCGGCTAGGTTCGTAAAATTATAATATGCTCGACTACCCTAATAAATTAAAAATGTTGTTTTACATCTCTAAACTCTCGTAACTTTTAATTAAATATACTTTTTCAGTTTTGTAGTAAAAAGTGTAACTGCCTCTCAGGTGAATAAGGACCAAATATGTTAGTATAAAATAATAATTCCGCAACTAGGAAGTCTACAAGTCTAAGAATCCAGAAATTTGAAGAGCAATAAAATGCGGGTGCTAAATAGGGGTGAGTGAAGGTGCGGCTTTGATGAGGTTTGCGTGAGTGTAAGGATTAACTGGAGATGTAATGGTCCTCTTGACTCCGTTTATAGCATCTGTACTCTCAAACCAGAATGCCGAAGGGTTTTCTTAACTACGAAATTACTCCTCTAGAATTTCTTAATACTGCAAGACTTAGGACCTTCTCCTAACTCAGCCCCTTTAAATATTAAATTATTACAAAGTTAGAATGTAAGCTGGGCTTTGTTGCGTTTTCAGAATACTGAAAATTCCAATGAAAGTATAATATTATAAAATCTAGATTAAAACTTTTAGTTTTAATTGTTGCGTCATTCGAACGCGTTCGTGTTCGAATACCAAATTTGCGGGCCTTAATTTGTGATATATCCGTAATTATTGCTCGCAACACAACTGGCATTTTGGTCGGAAAGGGTTTCTTGCAGTTGGAAAACGCCATTCACGTCTAATACAATACAATGCAGATTCTCATCAGAGAAATTCCAAACAATAATCGGTTTACCCAGAAAATTAATAACAGACTTAACTACAATTACATAAGGTTACTCAAATTGGTAAAACCCGGTCTACCAGAGGAAGATACGCAATATTCTTGTGGTTGAAATAGGGGTCAGGTTAATTTCAGTTGTGTGTTTACATAGGTGAGACTATATACATCCCTTATGAACTTCTCTATATATATATATATATAGTTACTTACAACTCTGCCACTACATCATTTTGCTTTCCCTTTCAGAAAGTTTGACGTGCGAAATGCAAACAGACACATTACACCTCTGTAATTTAATTCATTTAAACGGATTTTAATTTAACAACTAAGTGTTGTACAAGTTAAAACTGAGTTAGGAACAGATTATTGATTTACTAGGTCGTTCGTATAACTAGTCATCGTTACGTTGCATCTTTTAGTTGTTAATGATACTTGCTTGACTGAAGTACATTATTGTGATTAAAGATAGGGTAACTCCAAATTTCATAATAAATAAAACTAGAGAAATCGGCTGTTTTTATCATTGATGTTTTCACTTCAATTTCTTGTAACAAGAAAATTTCGCAGTAGAAGATTAAATTGTTGACATGCACCAAACTAGGTTCGAATAGCAGACTTGGGCTGGCACGCCTGTCCGTGAGCTGAAAATATTCTTGAGGTAGGACCAAAACGAATTTATTCAAAATGTTGTCAAAATGTTGCAAGTCTATTTTTTGATTACAGGATTCAGCTCTAACACATCAGCGATAATTTTAGGAATAGATCCTCACCTAATGCAAAACAAAACAAAAGTATAGTAATTTATTGTAATTTATCAATAATGATTTTGCTTGCAGAAGATTTATATCTTAGAAAGTTTGGGGATTCATGGTCTAAAGCATCTTAAGTTTTTAAATGGAGCACTGGTGGTCAGTAAATTCATTACAAACACTTCACCAAGAATCCCAACGTAGGAAATTGTAAATAATTTGGCAACAGAAAAAAACACAACGATTTGCTGAAAGATCAAAATATTGTTTCAACCAAAAGACTTTTTGATCAAATGGTTCATGGTTACAAAGAAGCTAACAAATTCTAAACTCTGCATACTATCTGCATGGTATATTGATATTATGTCACGAACGTCTTACTATTGAACAAAGACATCTATTTCTCGAGGTCCAATTTGGAACTACCAATTTTTGTGTAGTTCATGTACATGTTTACCGTCAGGAGGTCTTTCATTCAAGACACTCAAGCCTCAGAAATCCAAAAAAAACTGCAAAAACTTCAGATTTCTTGTAATAGGATGTTTAATTTCTGTATGAATTAGGTGATATCCCTTATAGACATTTTATTTTGTGTCATTTGCACTTGTACTGAACAAATTAAATATTCTCGATGTCTTTGAAGCTTGAAATCCAATTAAATTCAGTTCAGCAAATCCTTTCATTCACATGACCTCGATTACTGCAAGAAATTATTTAGTAGAAACATAAGAGCGTTATTTTATGAAGGTGGCGGTTTTTTTGACGTTTACTTGTTTTTTATTTTGTTGAACCCGTTTTTTACTTGGTTAAATTCAAGTATGGATAACACAATGATAAATATGCATGTGTACTGTTTTCAAAAGTTGATTTTATATTATCTGTTTTAAAATATAAACCAGTGTTTTGTTAAAAAGGTACAAAACAAAACACAAAACAACTTTCAACTGTTCAGTGTTCACTTTTTTTGCCAACATATTTTTAAAATATAATTAATTGTTGGCTAATGTAAAAATTGTTTTTTAATTATTTACTCAACAATTTAAAGAAAAAGAATAAAAAATTATTTTGTTTGATAAATAGTATTAATGAATGCTTCCTTTTTGTATTTGTATTCTGACTTATATACAGAAGACGCCCACTATTATGTTCAAATAAAAAAGGATGGCGGCAGTTGATAAATAATTTAAAAAAAGGAGTATCAAGAAAATCGCCGCCGATTTTTCCTTCAACATATTTTGATGAATCACTACAAACATATGCTTGTTTTTATGTTGTTTACTTTTAAGTTTTCAATAAATATCCGGAGAATATATAACCTCATTTATCTTCATAGACTTCCGGTACACAAGTAAAGAGATTTTAACAAAGGAAAAAACTAGAAGAAACAAATGTAATATTTTTTATGCTTTTCTTGTTTCATAAAAAGAATAATATTTTGTTGTATATATTTTCAGGGACAAAAAGTTTTACGTAAAAAACAGTAGTAGATTTTACCACCCTTTGTAATTTGTTGCCTTAAGCATTTTCCTTGTTCTTTTATATCTGTGGACATGAATTACATCTACGAAGGGACGTTGGTCTTAGAATGATAAATCAATACTCAAAGAAACGACATTATCTTTATTTCTTTCTTGGACTTTTTTTAATGTTTAGACGAATTAATTAAACCTATTCTTTTGTTCTATGTAGAAAAAGAAAGTCTGTTGCACCGTTTGCTGTTAGTACAAAAAGGTATTTTTTAATTTATTTAGTTTTCTTTTTAGACATTATTTATTGCTTCGAAACGAAAATGAAAATTAAGTAAACAGTGGTTAACTCCATTCGTATTTTATTTTCTGGTGAATTAAAAAAGAAAAGCAATGTTTAATAAATGAACAGATTTATTTGACAAACTCCCGAAATAAATCCTAATAAAAAAACAAAAAAACGCAATTTCACAGGGTCTGTTTGTTTTGATTCTCCATCCTTAATAAATGTTAAGCTCTCTGTATTAAATTGAAATAAAGTTTTTTTTTGGCAATACACCAACCTCTTTATGAGTACATATTACATCTTAATCAAGTCTACTTTTCTAATTCTCCCAATTTCATATTAGGAGGTAAAGATTAATTTGCAGAGACTAATATCAATGATAATTAGGTATGCCGCTCAGTGAAAGGGAATTACAATTTGAGTTTTAAAGGGAAAAAACTTAGAAAGACTATAGATATCGATTACCAATAAATTCTTATGTCTCATTTGGATTCATCTTGTATTCGAAAAAGCTAGACTTCATTAGGTACTTATCTTTGACTTCTTATACAAGTCATTCAAGGATCTTTTGAAATTTCAGCTTGGTGCTGCAGACAGTGAACTGGCAAAATAACAACACCGCCAAATACAAAATCGGAGAGATGTTGCAATGACAAAAGGTGAAGAATGCCAACTATTGTCGGATATCAAGACAAAAATTTACCGTAGCTTGATTCAGTAACATTGCAAAAATAATTTTTTGACAGAATCAGCCAAACTTTTCCTTATAAAACTTAGTAATGATCTCTTGTTAATATCTATTGATTAATAGCGAATAAAAATATGCTTAACTTCCTAAACCATGACCCGAGGGCAGCCAACTGACTAGACGAGGTAAATAAATAATACGAATTAGCGGTGTTGTTTGTAAAATTCTGCAATCTTAGAAAAAACACTTTATAACCCTATTATGCATTATATCTGCATATTTAAAAGGAACACTAACACAAGGCTAAAATATGCACAACAGTGAGAAGCCTTGGAACCAAGACTACTAGAGAGCGTACTTGTAATTCCCGTTTGAACCAATTTTACAACCATCACAATAAATGATGATTAATGTCCAGATCTAGATACTGCAAGCGGTACAACCAAAAGGATTTAAAATAAATGAATTTTAAATAAAAATTTCATAGAGATGCAACACGTGAAATAAATTCCCTGCTATATGTGTGTACATTATTTACAAAAATACGATTCGATTTTGCTGAACAAATAACAATTTCATTAAAAGTAATGGAAAAAACAGTCAGTGTAAAACAATTTAGTAAACAAAGTAAAACAAACGCAACACGTTACTCAAAATAGCATCAATTTGTTTTTCTGAAAATACATTTACAATCGCACTTTATAAAAATATTTTGCCATTTTCACACTTTATATGCCAGTGATCCCACAAAGTAAAGTACACAGCAATCAAATTTGTGTATGTGTATTTGACTTTTCAGTATTTTAAGCATTTCATGCTTGTGAATGAAATGACAAAAATGATTTATAAATCCTGCTAAAATACATATTTACCTTTGCAGACGTGTATATTCAAAGCCACATACAGACCAATTTCATTTTATTGTACCAATTTGTTACTTTACTGTAAAAGACTATTGTTATAAAGAAATACGAGGACTGTCCATTAAGTTTCCGAAAAAATGGCGTTTTAAAAAATAATTGAAACGCATAATTTAAATTTTCACACGTTGAACTGTCTGTATCTTTGTGTATTTGAATAGTAGGATTACCTACATAATTTACTTGTTAATGCGAAGGCAAAGTTGTACCATCTACTTTAAGTTAGAAAGGTGTATGTCAATTAGATAGAGATTTCTCCGTGATCTATGAAGGTTTTGCAATGAAATTAAACCATTCTAAAATCCACCAATTAAAACATATCATGAAGATTATGTAGTTTAACCTCGATAACCCGAGCTCTTTGATTACCCGAGCTTGTCGCTAATGAAAAATGTATTATATTCACATAAAAATGACTTTTTGATTAATCTACTCGTTTCTTTTTTTCCTCCGGGTTCGAGTCATCGAGGTTTGACTGTATTTAATAAATTGAGTTACTGCACTGCTGTAATGGTCGGTGAATAGTAATTATTTCATTATTAATTAATTACAAAAGGCATACAATTAAAATTAAGGTCTCATAAAAATGAGGCCGAAGAGGTTTAAAAGGAAAAGGTCAGAAATACATTACATTAGAAAAATAATGCCAACACAAAAAGTGCACGGATGTTAACAGAATAGTTTTGGTTGTTTTGAATTTCATAATAAACTTGTCTAGTAAATTCTTAGTATTTGTGTATATAGGCCTACCTTTCACAAACTGCCTTAATGTGCATTTTAAAACTATAGTTTATGAGATTTTTCATAATAAATATTATAATGTTGAGATATCATCGAACTTACTATCATTTTGGGTACTCCATCGAGTAAATCTCGATTAGTCTGTGACAGTTGAGGAATTTCAATTACAAGGGCATTTCTATGCTATGGTATGGTATGGTATGAGTCTATAGCGGTAGATAAAAACGGGATACGAAATTTGTTTTTTTAATAAAACTATACAAGATTTACAATTCAAATGATTAAGAAAAGGCCAATAGAGGACAGAGATGAAAATTCTATTTACTTATATAGAATTAGCTGACATATACGAACAATCACTAGAATCAGGCACGAGGTGTCCCCTAAATACATATAGGCATACAGGCAAGATTTGTATTTTTAGTTTTAGTTCACTTCTAGATAAGGTCTTTAGGAGTTCGCTATAAGATTTCTAACAAATTACTATTATAACTCACAAAACGGAAAGTTTTTACTACAGATAAATATATGAACGTTGCCTTTCGAGATTATCCTGATGTCCAGATATCCAGACTTTCTCGTGTTGCAACTTTTTGCTATGTCGGTCTTACTTTTCGACTCGTCGCTACCCAGGTGCTGTTAATTAAGTAACCCCTTAGATGCAAATTTATAATCGTGTTCCAACGTAGAGTCACGACACAATTTTGAATGGAACTAAAGAATTTAAAGTCTGCCATTTAAACCAAAGTATTGGTCACTTTGGCCTTTAAAGTGCTTGTGACGCCGAGACTTAATACTTTGCTGGATATTTGCTTTTGATCATTAGAAAAAACCTTTAATTTTCTAAGTTTTGGTTCTTCTAGTAAAACTTCGGGTTGACAGTTTAGATTTTGTCAGATTTCATTATCACCCAAGTATAGTCACCACAAAGGTAGGAGTTATTCGAATAATGTCAAAATTTGAATTGTTATTGTAGTGCGCTTGCACATCAAGTCAAAAAAGCCCTAACTCTGAAAACTGAAAACCATAGTTTTGAGATATTGGGTGAAACATGTTTGGCTTTCTTCATGTTTCTATAGAATAGGGCATTGTACAAATTGGTCTGTATCACTTATTATACATCAAAGTTAGGGATTTTTTGCTTGGCATACCTATAGATTTCAGTGTAACAAGTAATAATTCAAATAATACCATTAGAGCATTGTTACTTTGCAGGGAGAAATGGTGAATATTAGCTCAACTAATGGCATCATTGAGACATCAAATATGATCTAAAAAGTTAGAAGGGGGGCGATAATTATGTTTTAGAAGAACAGATAATGCTTTGTAACATAGTATAAGTTGATTTTCCACTTTGGCTTTTTACTTGCTTTAATATTGTACTCGAACTAAGCGTAGGAGCACGTTATTATTTCTGAGTGTGATACAGAATAAATTTTTATTTACTTTTGTACTATTTAATTGCAAACAATAACAGCCAATTTTTCTACATTGACTAAAACTAAATGGCGCAGCAATGCCAGTAGATAGGAGAACTATTTTGCTACGCTTGAGCAACCATTCGCAACCTAGAAAAACAAGGCAATTTTACCACTTTATTACCATTAATGTCTTGAACTAACAGGCTACATTGAAATAATTATGCTGGTTGAGAAAATGTACATTTTGTTAAATTACGATTTGTTAATGCAATAATAATACTACTTCAGATAGCTAAAGTATATGTAATGAGAATTTAATTAATTCTTGCTAAGCTAAATTAGAAATTACTAAATTTTCTGTTCGAGTTGTGCTTTTTTGTGTTGTTTTAAAATAATGTCCAAAAATAGACCAATTTTTTTATTATTAATGGACAAAATTTAAACGCATTTATCTACTACTAGAGATGCTTTGAATAATTCAAAAGCTTCGTCTTTCAAGTTTCTTTTTCTTCGTATTAAAATTTCGTCTTCACTAAAGCGTCAAAGAACTCCTCAAGGTAGTGATGCATCCGTAGATAAATTCACGTCGTAAAATACAGAAACTTCACTACTTCTAGGGTTAAATTATACGTCGTATTTGTTCCTTGTAGCCGTTTAGTTCGGTTAAACGTCGTAATTTATCGTAAAGAATGAAGCAACGTTTTCACCACACCATGATCATTTATTGCACGAAAGTGTATCCATAAGTGGTGAAATAACCCTCCGTTAAAGTTATCGGTTTTATAGCAAACGCAACTGGTTAGTTAAAATCTGTTTTAGGTGTTTCAGGTCCTTTCATCGATTGCCCTTAAGGCTTTCTTGCCCTTGCCCCACATATATTATTGTTTCTCACCGTACCATATTATATTGTGCCCCCTTTTAATATTCCATATTGCGAGGTGGTGCTTTGACACCTTCTTTTTCAATTTTTCAGGATAAAGTAAAAAGGGATTTTCCCTTGTTCGCCGACTGTAAGTTATTATAAGATATGTATGTCGATGCACGCTTTAATCATCCCTTCGACGGGGAAGCATACTGAACGTAGAGCAACCTTAAAATACCTACTGGAAGTTTATAAGACCATATTTCTGAAATACTTTACATCGTGTGCATGTTTCGTAGCTTTAAAATTAAAAAAGTAGAAAACAACGTTAAACAAATTTGTTTTTTATATTAGATTTCGGTTACCATTGTATTATTGTTTCAAATTTAGCTTGTTTGATGTCGACCGTAAAATGTTTGTTCATGTTTGATTACTATGTACATTATTTTTCATTTTATGTCAAAATGATTGATGTTCTTTTATATAAAGTTTTCCAAACTTAATTTGAATACTGTGATCATATTATTTTCCTTTTATTTTAACTTCAATTTAAACTTTATTTAAGTATTGAACAATTTTATTTACGTCTTCCGTTATTGATGGAATTTACTTAAAAGATAATTTATTACTTTAGGCTGAAGAAAAAAAATTAGTGACTATAGCAAACTAAACGAAAATAAACATTTTCTGTTTACTTTACAAGAGTATTTTAACGATGTCAGAGTTTTACGAGATTTAGCAGTTATTATGAAAAACAAAAATGATTTTGTTTTCATCATAAAAACAAAAGAAGCACTCCAAAAAAAGAGAATTTTGATGATATTTGCCCTTCGCATAATACATACTATAACGATCTTAATTTTCTTAACAATTACAATTTTCTTTAGAAATTTGAAAGTAGAATTCGAAACCAGAATGGATCAGAATTTACAATTATTTGATTTTTAAATTCGTTTTATTGGATTATCTTATACTTAGAAACTGAAATCAAATTATAATGTAGGTATAGATATGGTTGCCTAAGAAGACTACCAAAATTTTCAGAAATATTAAATTTTTTGGGATTTTTGATATTTTGCTTGGAATTTAATAAAGATTCAAAGGAATTTTTAATATCTGCCATTAATAACTTGATATGGCTATGCGAGGTGGCGATCAAGATTTTCAAGAATATTAAATACATTTTGCTTACAGAATTAAATTAGAATCCGAAGAAATTTTGAATATCGGCTGATAGATAATGTAGCAAGACTACTCAACGTTTCTAAGAAGTCTTTGGGAATATTAGATTTTCTTTATCGAGATTCATTATTATGTTTACAGATATAAATAAAGACTTGAAGGAATGTTTAGAATTTGGCTAAAACTTAGATATGGTTGTTTGTTCAGAATGGCGACCAAAATTTGCTGACACAATTAAAATTAGAATTATTAGAAATTCCGGAATGACCAAAATCGTCAGGAATGTCAATTTTTTATTGATATACAAAACAACTGTTTAATATTCGCTAATAAACAATTTAGATAAGGTTGCTCGAAATGGCAACCAAAATTTCCAAAAATTCTTGTTTTCTACTTCTTGATTATTTAATTAAAGATGTACAGTTTGCTTGTAAAATAAATTTCAGATTCTGAGAAATTTTGAATATAATCGATTGATAGGTAACTTAGATATGGCTACTCAAAGTGGTGACCAAAATTTCTAAAAATTTTTTTGGAAATGTTAGATTTTCTTAATTCAAATACATCTTGCTTAACAAAATGAATCAAAATTTGAAATAAATTTGAATATTTGAATAATTTAGATATTGTTGCTTGAAATGGCAATCAAAATTTTTAAAAATGGCAATTTTGAGATTTTCGATTTTTTAATGAAGTCTGTACATTTTACTTATAGAGTTAATTGCAATTCTAAGAAACTTTAAATATTAGCTAATAGGTGACTTAAATATGGTAATTCAAAATGATGACCAACATTTCCAGAAATATCAATTTTTTGGAAATATATTTTTTTTATTGAAGTACATGTTTCTTAAAAAAACTGAATAAATATTAGAAGAAATTTCGAATAACGACTGATAGTTTACCTAAAAATGGTTATTTAAAACAATTAAAATTTCCAAAAGTATCAGTTTTTGGAAATATCAGATTTTTGACTGAAGTAAATTTTTCTTACAGAATTGTATCAAGATTCGGTTGAATTTTGAACATCAGATAATAAGTACTAACTTAGAAATGTCTAATTAGGATTATAACCAAAATTCCCTAAAATGTCGTTGTTTGGAAACATTGGTGTTTGATTGAAATACATTTTGCTTAGACGCTTGAGGGAATAATCACCTCCAGGATAATAGCGGTCAGTCATTTAAATAATACCCTATGGTGCCATCCACGAAGCAGTAGGGCGTTCTTCACACGAAGTTTCATAAGTGTGCTGACAATTCTGGAAAATGTTCCATGTTGACTGTGAAGTTTTACGAGTGTAATTCATTTTAACGTGTGAAAAACTTAAATCCAGTAAATTATACCTTTGATTGTATGTTCGATGTATTTTCAAACAAAAAATAGACGTGATCTGAGCTACTTCAGCTGGGAGAATTCTGGCCGGCCAATATTACCTCCTATGTAGCTTTTTAGATCTTTCGTTCTTACAAGAGAACAAGACAAGTGATTAAGGCTCTTGGAATTCTAACAGTCTTAAGCTGGCTCTTGAGGTGTTAAAGGCGGTAGGCTCACGAGAGAAGTGGTCCAACAATTTGAAAAAGGTGATTCGGTTGGAACTATTTATGCATGTCCGGAAAATGATTGGATCACCGAAGAGCTTTTTCTTCAATATCTGGAACATTTTTTGTGAAAACAAGTCCACCATATAGCAACACCATTTGCAGTTGCTCAATTATTTAATAAACCTGGAAAGGTTATTAGAGGATTTCGAATTTAACCCCGATGTGTTTTTGCCAGAACATCTTCAAGCTGCCGAAATACATGAAAAAAGGTATACAAATAAAGAAATTCTCTCTAGCAAATGAATCACAACCGCGGCCAAGTGAAGAATCATAATTTACCGAGTTTAAGGCCTACCTGTAGATAAGCTAAAAAAACAACACTCAGAAGTTCTTACATCAACGCCCAAGAGATGTAAGAAGAAAAGTTTGTATTGAATCTTCTGATGAACAGGACAATAACTCACAACCAAAGAAAATGAAGCTTTAAAGGCATGGAAATACCAAAAAATATGGTGATCTCGAAGATGGAATGGAGTTTGTTGAGAATTTGGAAAGACTCATGTTGGCCCAGAATGGAAAATTCTTACGGAGCAATGGTTCCCTCAACATCCCCTACATCAGTAAGTTGTTGAATTTGAGGCAAATAAATATTTTTCTGAGATCATTTAGGTTACACTAAAGAAAATCCGTTTAGGTACAATGAAACATTTTTAATGTTAAGTAAAATGTCAAAATGCAAGTGCTTTGTTTCCCAGTAGTGATTGCCTTGTAGATGTTAAAAATCTCTTAAAGCTCTGACTTCTAAGATAAAGTAAGTTGATTTTAATGCTTTTAGATAAACCAGCAGATATTTTGTCTAAGTACGGTATTATTCAAAAGAATTCTTTTAATTTTTCACCTCTTGCATCAGTAACCTAAATCTACAAAGCAGATAGAAACTGTAAAGAGAAATGTATCAAATTATGCTTCATGGAACATTTTATACAAAGTAATCAGTGAGACAAAACGGCCTTAACCGTACCATTACCATGGATCACTGAAGCTCAAAAATTCTGAAAAGGGGATCGAGATTGCCCCTATTTTATTCAGTTCGATCTTCCGCTACTGATACTATCTTTTATTTCCAAAATTAGAATTTGTTTTAAAGCAATCGTCAATAGAATTAGTTTGAGTTTTAGAACCCTTCAAATGTAAACCATTTTGACTCAATTTGTTATAAAAGGTACGGATTCACAAAAGGATTTAGTATGATATGTGGTGGTTTTAGTTTTAACGACATATTGCCGTTTCATGGCAGCTTGCTGTGCAGATTTTAATAATGTACTTCGCTTGATAGTATTTTGTTCAATAACTCAATTCTAATCTAATCTAATCTAATAATACATTTTAATAATCAGATTCAGATATTAACGACTTCGGCTCTGTTAACATTTTTAAGTTACAGAACGCCTTTTAGTTGTAATAAATATGATAATGATAATAATTTAAGGTTTATTTATACACTGATTAAATAATAATGTATATCTAATCCCACGCCTAGCATTTCACTGATTTAAAAACCAAAGCACAGCTGATTTTTATCTTTAATTACAATTATTTTATATTGAAAAAAATGTTCTAAGAATTCTGTTTCGAGCCCTAGGAATTTTATTTAAATAAATCGGAGTTGTTACGTTCTCTACATAAAAATCGAACATGATTAATATACGTTAAATTAGTGTTGTCGTTTTTAGAATTATTTATGAAACGGAAAGAAAAAGGAAATTCAAAAAAGAACGTACAGGAGAAGACTAACGAACTTAAAAATACAGTAGTAGTAAAAGAGAAATGCAATTGTCTTGGTAAGAATCGGGTTTAGAATGAAGATTGATTAGTGATTGGGGTATACCTACTACAAAAGCTCTTCGTTTAAAAAAAGGGATCAAACCAAATAGCCCAAATATCCGTAATTGATTTGGAAGTCTACTTTTAGATAAACCGAAAGAAAGCCTCTGTATAAAAATCGTTTTGTTTTATAAAGAATGAAAGCCTTGCTCATTAATCATAGAACGGTCTCTAGATGTAGACTTCATTTGTCAACGATGTAACTCGCAAACAATTTAGATTATTTTTGTCACGCCGTGCGGCAGAGAAAAGAGTGGAAAAAGTTGTGAAACTTTTAGCGCAAGCAATTAGGCAGTGGCGGAACTAAAGCCTTTACAAGAAGTACCAGATTTTACTGAATAAATGAGTATTTTAAAATTCTGTTTCTGACATAACTTTGCAACAATTAAAAACTGAGGTTTTTTTGTAAGAAAACAGGGTTGTATTAACAACATTTATTTTATATTAAAAAATTAATGTCTAACTGTATAAGTCTATTAAGTAAAAATAGTGAAGATTGATGATTAAACTTGAAATTTATGCTGTTGAATTAATCAAGTAAAACAAGCTCGACTGGCTTTAATACAGCTTTTGCACATAAAGACATAGACGTTTTTAAGTTGAAGCAGACTAGGAATAGCAGTTTAGTATTTACATTACAATATATTGGAAATCCACATTATCATGGTCAAATCAGTGTATAAAATGTGCTTTCTTGAAGATTCATCTCCGTTCACATTACAAATCAATACTCCTTTTATACAAGAATACTGTTGTTTAATAGTGAAAGCTACAAAAAAAATGGCAGAAGAAACTCTTTAAAAATTTCATTCTAATTGTACTCTCTAGGTTATGGCTAACTGAATTACCTTCGGCTACCAAGTATTTGCGTAATCACCACGACTTTTTGACATTTCTCAAAGCGGACAAAACATTTATTTTTCTTAAATAGAGACTTTGAAAGTGTCATTAGGATATCGACTGTACCTGCTTGGTTCTACTAAATTTTGGCTTTACAAGACCCTTTCGCTTGATCACAGTTTTCACACAATTGATAATAATGGCAAATGCTTAAAACCAAAAGATTCAGAATTTCCAGAAAGACATATTTGACAGCAACACAAGCAAGATTGAATTCGTCGTTCTTATACCTTATTTGGTGCTGAACGTGAAGCTATATAAAAACAAATCACAACTATATTGCTGTGGTTGTTTTTAAGAAGTAAAATACACCATTTTGGCATTATGGCATTATACGTTCTGGGTTCAATTTTTGACATGCATAAAAAAGTCATTCTCTTCCATGAGACTGTTTTGTCCTGTAAGGTTGGGAATACAACACTTTTCTCGTGTGCTTTTACATTATCGAGACTTGCATCTAATTCTGAATTCCATCATTTATTACTGCATCAGTGGTATAGCTCTCGAAGGGTTCTGACGTCTACTCAGTTTTTCATTAAAGTTTGTGTCAATCAAGTTGGCTGTAACGTGAAATCCATGCTCAAAATATTTTAGTTACTCTGCTATACAGGAATTCAAATGTAGCAAAATTACTTTTATCTACTTAATTCCAAATGGTTCTTTTCTTGCATGGGGTAAACTATACAGTTATTGGCCAGTAGACAGTGATTGGCATAGCAGTGTATTTTATTATTTTGCTAACATTTTGTCAAAATTAAAACTGTTTGCAGAGTATTTAGATTGCAGTGGCAACACTGCTGTATCCGTTTCTTAGTTCACTTTGCTACGTTCCATAACCTTAAAAAATTATTAGTAATAGTGCCAGGTCATGTTCACTGATAGGACGTTTTTAGTAAAATATTTACAAAATCCGTTAAGATCGAGTGTGCTATAAGTAAGGATAACTCACAAGGTATGTTTTGCCTAATGAAAATTTGGATTTATTTATGATTTAACATATTCAGAATGAGCCATTTTAAGGTTGAGATGGTAATGCTTTGCTTTGGTTTTATTAATTCACCTATGCCAATCACCGTGTACATATTTGTTATAATATCGAATTATTGGCCATGATGCCAATAACTGTCACAATGAATTTTATTCAGAAACAATGCTCTATACAGTGATTGGTCATTAGTGAATTACACAATTTTAAACTCATCTTTGGTTTAGCAAGATGCCCAAGGTGAGAGAAGGTGTGAAATACGAAAAACAGTACACCGAAGAAAATGTTTCATCAGCATTAGAAGCCATAGAAAATAGAATGTCACAAAGAAAAGCTTCAGAAACATTCAATATACCACGTCAAACACTACAATTTAGAAAAAGCAGCAAGTGTACCAATAAAACTACTTTGGGACCAAGCACTGTTCTTACCAGCGAGGAGAAAAGCATTTTAGAAGAGTGGATTGTTACTAGTCATAAAAAAAGCTTTTCGGTTAGAAAATTGGATATCCAAGCGTCTGTCAAAGAATTTCTGGACGCAAAACTACGTGAAAATCCATTCCATGAAAATCTACCAGGGGACGGTTGGTATAGAGCTTTCCTCAAACGTCAACACCAGAGGCCGTAACTTCAGCTAGCTCTGTGGTTTGTTTTCTTAAATAGAAGAATATTTAAAGATCAAAAATTTAGAACACATATTACAAAATCCCGCTAGAATATTCAATGGGGACGAAACCTGTTTCTTTCTCTGCCCCAAAAACTCTAAAGTTGTAGCTCTTCGAGGTGCAAGAAACGTTTACGGAGTTGAGTCTGCACAAGCAAAAATGAATATAACCGTCATGTTTACCTTCTCAGCAGCTGGTGAATTCATTAATCATATGCTTATTTATCTATATAAAAGGTTATCTGCCGCAATAGTAGATTCAGTATCAAGTACATGGTGAATAGGTCATAGCGACAACTGATGGATGAAGGGGGAATTATTCTATGAATACATGGGTAATGTTTGATAGAGTCTGGTACTACATTTCCTATAATTCTTTTCGTTGATGGCCATTCAACGCATCAGACATTAAAGATAAGTCAGCTCTGTATTGAATTACAAATTATTTTGATGCTACAAGATTGATGTAGCCAGCCGATGTTGCTGCTTTCAAACCTCTTAAGACGGGATGGAAAAAAGCTGTATTGGAGTTTACGAGAAAGAATCCTCAATAGGTATTGACCAAAGAGCGTTTTGCTCCCGTCCTGAAGACCGTCGTAGAGGAATTAGCTAAAGTTGACACCATAAAGAATGGATTCCGGGCCAGTGGTTTGTTTCCATGGAATGCATCAGTTATTGACTATACGAAATGTCTTGAACTAAGAACTAAAATAACTACAGGTAAACATCAAGACAATGATATGCAAGAGATGCCATTCATTTCTTACTTACAATTTAAAAATATTGTCGGAGAAGAGAGAATAAACCTTTTTGAACAAATTGAAAAATTTGACAACCAGAGCAATGATGAATTTATTTTATTGTACAAAATACATAGAGGGTATAGAAAAAATGAGACTACTAATTCGACAGCGGATATAGAAAACGTAGGCAATGTACAATGCTAAGATCCTTCAATGACCGATACTACCAAAAATAAAAAAGAAAATAAGAAAAATTTTAGTCTTAATGATCACATAGTTTGGCCTAAGACTCCTGAAAGAAAAGGAAAAAAGGGGACCAAAAGAGTACCTTTTGTGTTAACCAGTTCCAACTGGAGAAAATTGCAGATTGAAAAGTTAGAGTTGGAAAAGCAAGAGCAAGAAAGAAAGGAAACTCGAAAAACCAAAAGATTGTTAAAACACGATGAAAAACAATGAAAAGCATGGAAAAGAAGAGGGCTATTAAAAGAGAAAAAGAGTTAAATGAAAAGACTGCAAAAGATAAAAGTAAGCTTCAAGTCAAGAAAAGTAAGATTTTAACAAATAATGCAGATAGACACCACCAAGTGGACAACTTTTCAAGTTTACAACCAAGTGTGAGTAGATGGAAAAAAATAACAGCGACTCCAAATACATCTGCAGTTATTTTTACATTTACATTTACCATGCCAATCACTGATACTCTAATGGCCAATAATATAAAAGTAGTGGCCAATAACTGTGTATTTCTAAAATTTCAGATATTTTTATTTGTAATGAATGACTCTTAAGTGGCCAATCGCTGTATAGTTTACCCTACTAATAAATAGCAAATAAGGCATAGTTTGAGAGACAATTCTTGCTAAAGGTGAAATTGGGAAATCAAGAAAATATTTATGCGTATCTTTTAGTCGGCCAGGCCAACAAAGATTAAGCTTCAAATAAAAGAAGTTACTCAATATCTACATCATTCGAATTCATAGCTTTTGGAAATGTATAAATATATAGAGTGGTATATTTATATCATATCTTCTGGCGTTTCTGGTCTTTATGGTAGTTTTAAGATTGAAGTTTCAAACTATAACAGGGACGACCTTTTTTGTGCTTTCTTTCTGACTGTTTAAGATATTTTGCAGTAAACTGCGAGCGGAGATTTTAGTAGAGTGTGCTTATTTATTCTGCTCTTGTTTTTTGGCCCCCATAACAATATCAATTGTGGCAGTTTGGGAAATTATCATACTGAAACAATACTGAAAATGTCAAAAATTCTAAGTTAATTTGAAAGATTTTATAAAAATGATATCTTGTATTGTATATCTACCATTTTAATTTTAGTCGCTTGCTTGAGTAAATTAAGTCATTCTGGAACTCACTAAACTGAGAATATTTAAACAATTTATTTAATGCATACAGTCCAACATTTTTAACGATAAATTAAAAAAATGTATCAGTAGCAGCAGTCCGCTCTACATAATACATACACTATAATTTCAGCTTATAGCATTTCCTTGTGAAATCGACCATGCTACACACCAATTTACATTTACAATTTTTGAGTCATAAAATTCACTGACATGAAAACTATTTTAAATTACAATAAATTGTTGAACTGTTTAAACCGGCCTGCTTGTGAAATGTTCATTAAGCAAAATGAATTCCATGTATCAAATTACTGTAATGCTAGTGTCAAAATTTTATTCACCCAGAAATAATAAACAAGAAGAATAATAATTATTATTATTTTGAAAATTTACATCTTTTATAGAATACTTGATTAATTGTTACTTTTTTTAAATATATCATGTGCGCAGTCAGTCGTGCACAATTAACTGTGATAAGCAACCCGTTATATAATAAGAATAACAATAATAACAAATTACATAAGTCGGCGATGTGGAAAATAAAAATGAAACTAAGATCAATAAACTGTAATTTCAAACGTCGTTCCTTTATCTTGAGCTTTATTTCGTAGGAGAATATTCCAATTTTGAAGCTTCCTTGTATTATGTCGTTTCGTAATTGTCGACCAAAGTAACGAGGGTTGTTATTAATAATGGCCCATAGTTTAACGATGTCTAGACGGTTTTAACGTTAACAATTTGCTGAAATTATAGCCAAAGGTCTCTTTCTCACTTCAAATTAATTCGACAAGCTCCGATTTAATTTTTTTTGTGATTCCTTCATTAGGTCTTCTTAATCAATACCATCCGTTAAATACAAAATGACGACAATACAACCTTTATAAACGTCGCTATAATTTTTTATTTTCTTTTCAGACCCAGTATGTACAAACAAAATATATTTTATAATACAGTAGCCTTTTCAAGCATCTAAAGGATAAAGGAAATGTTAATTACGCCGGTTTGTCTCCTACTGCTGGGCAACCAAGATTGATGGTTCAAGGGAGTCTAACATTATATATTTTGCCATGTAAGCAATTTCCGCGGTTTTTTCTTTATCAGGAAATTATCTACTCCAGTAGACATAAGCAAATTTCATGATTTATCTCATTTTCACACGAAATTCACATTTCTACATAAATTTCCGATTCTTCCTCTACATTTGGCTTATGGATTATGCGTTAACTGCAAGTAGCTTTCCTATTCTACGATTTATTTTGTGTTGATTTATTTTATTATTCCTTCCACATTATTATTTTTAGGAGTTTTATTGGATTTCTTCTTATGTTCTTGGGTAAAAGGAATAACAGAAGTTAATTTAAATTTTGAGTTTATTGAGTCTTCAATATTTAATTTATCCATTACTGCTTGGCGTATTTGCGTGTAATTTTAAAACCGATATTCTTATTTTCCACACGCAAGATTTAGTAATGAACAATTATCGGAGAAATATTTCAACATCATTTCTACGGAAAATAAAACATGAAGCAAGGCCTGTTTAAATGTTGCTATTCTAATTATCTCGTTGAAAATAAACTTAGAAAAGTTTTTGCGATAATTAAGCATACCAGGTAATAATCCCTTAGGTAAGACGCTAACTTGCTGTCTTTTGATGTTCCAACATATCCAATTTCCAATTTGAAACTTCACAATGAACTTAATTAGGTTTAGCCCTTTCCTATAGGGATTAACGAATCTTGTTTGATGTTAATCGAGAAACCGAATATGTTTCTGAAGGTTAACTCTTGCTTTCGATATTTTTGCTTACCATTTACTGACATTTTAGTAATTGTGAATTCAGGGAAATTCTCAATCCGACAGTATTCATGTTACATCTCTTATAAGTAAATCATTAGTGAGGTTTATAAGTTGATGTAATATTTTGCAAAATTTGTAAACTTAAAACAAAGAAGTGATGAGTATCTGAGATACATAACAACCAATGGTTGAAATTTGACTAACTAGGAGATAATCATAATTTTTATTCTTTTAGAATGTTGGTACAGAAAAACACCAAGTTTGACTGCAGAGTGATATTCAAATCTGATGATATCATGACAACCTTATTTTCTCAGATTTTCCGCCTGTAATCGTTCTATAGGACCTCTGGAAGAGCAAGAATTCTCTAGAAACGTCTAGTCTACAAAAACGTGCTTGGGTCGTCTTACTATTAACTCAAATTCTGAGAAGTATTAAAGTTTAGTTCGAACGTAAGAAAGTAAGCATTAAAATCTATATTTTCTTTCTTCTTTTGCTTAAATTATTATTAAATTATGTCTCGTAAATGCTAATAAAGCTTCTTCTTCTTCTATAAGTACTAATTGCAAATCTGCAAAAATAAAATTCCTCTGCAACTTAGTTTTCTTGTACAAGTGGTCTGAAGTCGACACCTTTAACACTGAATAAACATAAACTAAGGAATCGAATCCAAACCAAGCCATTACTGATTCAGCAAATGAATGTGTTGAAACAACAATACCCTTAATAAAGCACACGACTGTTATATTTCCCTTTCTGAAGATGAAACTAGTTGTTAGCAATTTTTTCAAGTTTTGACATTTCTTATGATCTGTTATCACTGGAATAAAATTGATAAATCTTTAGTTTTTTTGCGGTATTTTGGTTCCTGTATTCGAATAATTTTCTCTGCATTTTCTATTGCTGAAGATTTTTAGATCGTATCTCCTTTTGGTTTGTATTGAGTTGATATCTTTATTTTAATTTCACAATAGACTTTTAGACTTGTCATGGAATATGCACCTAATGAATACGTGGATTGTTAGGACATTTGTGTTTCCAATTCTGGCATGTTAAGAGACTGGTGAAGGTTGTTACCTGAAGCTTTATGACTACCACTTTTCCTCTCCTCTTGCTTAAATATTGTTTGGGTTTTGTACGTTTCCTTAGGTTACTTAAATTTTCGCAGGATCTAACTTTTTTCTCTTTCTTGAATAAGCTGTCCAGTTTGTTCGACATCTTTTCTTGGGTCTTGCACGATACTTAGAACAATTTTATGCTCTACCAACTAAGGTTTATTTGATTTAGCTTCGGATATAAGAAAAGTTTTAATTAAATGGTTGCAGTCTTACCTTATACTGTTCAAAGCAGTTCTGTGGCTTGTCTTATGTCAGCTTCTTCAGAAGCGACAGATTAAGAATGGTTACCCATGATCTCAAAAAGAACAACAAATTTGTATTAGGTCACAACCCGACCCTTTTTCTTTTGGCAAGTTCGTCGAAAACTTATTCTTTTGGCAAGTTCGTCGAAAACTTATTCTTTCAAAACTGCATTCTTAATGTCACTTCTTTCATCCTTGGGGACATTTATAGTTTTTGATGTATTAACGTTTGTAGTTTTGAGCTATATTTACATTTCCTGGAAAGCTCCATTTTTGATATAATTATTGTACTTTGCCCGCATCAAATAGTTATCTTTATTGAAATGTTTCTTTCGGCTATTTGTTTGAATGAATCCTTAATACCACGAATATTTTGATTAATGAAATCAGATTTAAAATTGATGTCCTTTATATTTTTACTGCCAGTTTGGCAAAGCATACGCAAGCAATAAGCTCATTAGTGAATATCTAATGGCGTGTTTACCGTGTTAAGCTTTGAAGAAACAAAGTTCTATTGAATTGCTTTATTGGATTATAAGCTAAAAAAAAATAAATTTAGTTTCAAATATTTTGATAACGATCTTTACCGGATCTGGATATTTATGATGAATCGACTATATTTAACAATGACGTAATGCTTGACAAAGTGACGCCGTAACATCATCTTTCATTATTATTCTTTCTTTTATTATAACTAATAATTACAGAAAACTGATGTCACCTTTAATTAATATTAAAAAAATTCTCGAATTTATATTTGAAAAAGATTAAATTAATGAATTCTAAATTAGATTCTTTTAAACCGAACGTAATCGTTGAACAAAAGATATACAAAAAGAAATATATGATTCGAGGGTCAAAAGTAGAATCATAAATTATGGGTTTTAGGGTCGTGTGTCGATAGTCTCATATAAGCGATCCCTCTTTTTATGTTGATTTTGCAAGATGCTTGTGCAGTGCATTTGTTATTTATTCATATATTCATTTATTACTAAGTCAAATATATTCAATCTTCTTATGAGTCAAAAACTAAAATTATTGATAAAATAGTTTTTTGATGTGTTGTGGAACATGTTATTTTTCAGTCGATTGATAATTGATATGAATCTGAAACTTTCTACCAGATTTTACAGATTTTGTTTTAGTTCTTTGAAAGTTGAAATTCTGAAGAATATCTGAGCAAACTAATTACAACTAGTACGGCCAACAATATTATAATACAGAGCGTCCTTTAAACGTACACTAATAATGTCTAATGTGTTTCTGAGTAAAAGTTGTAAACTCTGTTTTATACAAGGTATCCCACTCAAGTGTGGTTTATTCATAATTCCATTTATAACTAAAGTTAAGCCAAAAATTAAAAATGTGGCCCTTTTGGCATCTCGTTTTTCGCTTACGCGTCACTTTGACAATTGGCTATCAAACTATAATAACAAAATGTCATTCATCTTTATAAGACAGCTAACTTTTAAAGTCAGCCTTTCTTTAATGAAGAAATTAAACAATGTCATGACTTCATATGCTTTTGCCGACCGAAGGCTACCTTCATACACCCATATACGACTTTCCATCTTTCCTTATCTTTATTGACCTTCTGGGTGGTGAGCTATCTGAGGAACAAACCAGCTCTATCAAGAGAAAACAATTAATCATCCACGTCATTTCAGTTTGCTTACAGCTTTTGCTATAGGTGCCCATCAGGAGTTATCTTTTGGTTCTGGATGACATCGGCCAAAAAGATTTTATACTCTCCCATGTTTCCGTAACCGTAATAACATTGAAAATTTAAAATCAAGCAAACAAAAAGAAACAGAATGTTTTGCTTCGTCACATTCTAATTCGTAGACTCTATGACTTATGACAGCGCCAACTACTGATAGACATATTAAAATTTGACAAATTTGAGAGAAGATACCAACGAAGAAAATGTACCCACGTGGGTGGTTCCGTAGTGAATTGGCCTGACAGGGGTGTAGAACCCGGGCTGTATGGTGGATGTTTGAGCTCAATGAATCCGTAATCATGAATGTCTGCTTTTGTAGCAGGCGCATTATCATGCAAGAGCAGGACACCCTTTTTCAGTTCAGTCCCGAAAAATTGTGTACATGAGCTTTTGTGTGGATTATGACACTCTTTCCTTTCTTTCGCGTTTACTTTCAGGATCATAGTAAAGCACCATCGTTTCATCTACTGTCACTATTCGGTCGATTATTTGTTTGGGGTTGTCGCCACACAGCTCTAAAAATTCCGTAGCACAGCCGGCGCATTCTTGTTTTTTGGTATCCACCTTGCACTCACTTTACTCATGTGCAGATGATCTTTCAAAACGCTCAACACTTCTTTTTCAATAAGTGAAATTGTTTCAGGAGTGAGCACTTCAACCGGCCGATCGTCATGTGCAACATCTTCTACAGAATTGCACCCAAAGTGGAACTGTTGCACCCAATTTTTTACAGTGCTATATGAACGAGAAGCATCGCCGTATACGATTTTGGACATCTTGTAAACACTCAAAACATGTATTAGTAAAACTCACTATTAATTACAAACTAATGCGTGCAGATGCATGGAAATTTGACAGTTAACAAACAAAAGATAGATTACTGCATACACTTTTTCCGCAATAATTTTAAAAATATGTCAGGCCAACTCATTATGGAACTACCCTCTTAGACTTGGGTATAATACACGTCAAACTGAAATTTGAGAGAATAATCAGAAAGGCAGATTTATAAGGATTGTAAGACAAATATTTGTCTGACGTACATTTTCACTATGACAATATCAAAAATTAAAGGAAAATAGGACCTCACGAATATCGGAAAAAAAAGGACCATACAGACTAGCGTAGTGTGCGTAGCAACTTGTGCACTGGGCGTAAGATTGCCCACACTTTTGAAAATACGACTGCAAGTGGTATTAAACGTCTGGGTGCTTTGGTAAGCAGTTGGACAGCCCTATCAGACAGTCAATCATTGTGGCCAAAATTTTGGCAAGTTACATAGTCTAACTCAGCATTTTTTATGTCATTCTCATCTTTAAGCTAGACTACAACAAAAGATCTCTTAGTAACTACCCGAAATTCTAAAATGAAAGATTCAAGGAATGTGCCTTATTTCCTTGTATTATTATTGTTTGCTATATCTACTGTTACTTCATTGCACTAGTTCAATGAAAAAAAAAGCCAAACCCTGACGATATTCAGGAAAATGAATATCTCTTTTCTTTTGACTTTAATTCTGAAGGACAAACTTTGTTTAAAGTGGTAATTTCTCAATGCTTTGTATACTGAAGCTTTCTTTTTTTCTTTATAAGTACTTATGGATCAAGATGATTTGTATTCGCTTTGCAACGAATGAAATCTGGTTAAAATACATTCAGATGGGATCCTAGTGTGCTTTCAATCCAGAATGTATGAAGCAATCATGTACAAATGAAGGTTTTGTGTAAAATTCAGATTAAGACTTTGATAAGACCAAGACATAAAGTAACTCCGAATTAGGTGTCCATTTTGATCTTCTTGATACCCACTAATCCTTCTTTCTACTAGAGATAATTTAAATAAAAGTGCAATAAGAGCTTTTCAGCTTAGATATCAACTTATCTTCAATCTAATTAATTTCTACTCTACCTGGATAGGGTCTCAGACAGCCTTAGGTTTGAAATGGCAAGACTATGTATATCTTTAAATGTTTAGATTTTTGGATCTCTATAGGCTATTATATAGATTACTAACAGTTACTTGCTTTTACTTTAAAGCTCAATTTTACAATCGTTGGTTAAGTTTATCTAGGGAATTATTTCACTATAATAATTCCCTAGATTAATTTATTCAACGATTGTAAAAGTGAGCTTAAGTTTTCGAAGTCGAAAGATTTTTAATATTGCTTGAGTGCAAAGACCTAAAGTTGCCCCTCGGCGCACTAAATTCTGAAACCGACTCTGCTTGCCTGAGTCGTATATGGTCTTATTCAACTTTTTTACTCCGACTCGTATGAAAAGCTACCACATGGTATTACACGACAGAATTCTGACGATTCACCCATTTTGCTTGGCCGAGCTAGCTGGTCAATTTAACACCTTTGGACTACCAAGGAACGGTAAGTCTATACAGCCTTACTACCACTTGAATACGAAGTGTAACAGCCGACTTTGGTGACAAGTGAAGTTTTGCTGATGAAGAGTTTTGCAATTTTGATGCGTACGATCTATTTTGTCTTGATATATATACATTTTAAGCATTGTTCAAAAATGTAAACAGGTCTTACTCTGTTCAGATACTAATCGTTCTAGGATTGTCTAAGGAGTGATTTTTACTTCCTTTACATGAGGTGTTCAAGTTTGGAATTCTGACAGAACATAATATATCTTATGAATACCAATAAGTATTGAACGTTTCCTTGATGTTTACCTAAGGCTAGCTAATCTAAATTCTAGAAAAACTTTTTTCAGAATTTGAATTACTTTATTTTGAGCCTGTATTTAGGAGACCTATTTTTTCTCACTATTTAATGGTGTTGCAAAAACTATTTTTTGCTGTCGTCAGTACTATCGGAGATATCGTACAATTATGACTAATTTGAAACACCCTGTACAGCTGAAATTATTTATATAAATTCCTTTCCTATGTTAACAAAAGAAGGTTTTTGCTAGAGCTATCTAAGGTGATACCTTCAGTAAAATATATTTCACAAATCATAAATATTGTGAGGAACAAAGAAATTAGCTTTGCCATTCCAATTTATATCTGAATAGGTTAGTGTTCGTCTTTTGCCAATAATTTGTCAATATAATATTATTTCATTAGAAGCTTTAGATGGAATTTCTAACGATACAAATACAACGCTTAATAGGAATATAGAGATGATTCATTCAGGATGTGATTAGTAGGTATAGAGAACCAGCTGCAAAATCTGCTTAGTCAAGATTATTATCTTGAAAAGATTAATTAATTATCTGTATAATTTAAATTGATTCAAATAAATTATTTTGAAACCACTATTTGAGACTGGGCGTTTTTTGTGTATTTTTTTAAAACGTCTGCTTTCTGTTATAACTTCCGTTCTAGCGAGGGCGTATCCTTTTAAAAGCCTCGTAATTATAACCTATAAACCGCATTTAGTTCTGCAAGAAAGACGAGGTGGGTTTTTGAAATGCCTATAAAAACTTGCTAAACTTGGTTTTGAAACGGATTGTTGTAAAAAAAAGAAGAGATATATGAAGCTATTACCTGTATATCGTTAGATTTATCTTATACGTAATTAATTCGCTTCCGTCTTGTTTACCGTAATTAACCATTGTTACATAAGTCTGAAACGTGAAATGTATATTAAGATTATTAACACCCACAAAAGCTCTCCTAGTGGTTAGTTAAGCATATCTGTCTGTGTTTATAGCAGCATCTATAGAATTAACCCATTCGGAAAGTAGGTCGTCTTCGTCGTCCTATTAAGATGCAATTAAGGGCCAACTAGTAGTACCGAGGCTTTACTCCAAGACCGATTTACAATTACAAGATGCCTTAACATGAATGCTAATCTAGCCATCTTACCGGAAGTGCTTTAGCAAAATCTATACGCAATGTCTCAGCATCCAAAAGTGGATAATCGCCAGGGAAATCTACATTCTCGTTACTTACTCTTAAAGGGAAAGACATGGCCCAGACGAAGTTTTAAGGTCTCAAACTGAATTAACCTGTTGGTGGTTCTCTATAGTTCCTCGACTTCATACATTACATGTTTTTATAGTCTCAGATAAATCAACTTGTCGCTTAACTGCCTTAAGAAGTTGAGCTTCTTATTAATGATAAAATCTGAATTTTAGTTCAATTCCATTCGAGTGTGAGTGGTTAAGTTGTTAAATTATTTATATTCGTGTTCATGTAAATTAATTAAAATATTAATTGAAGCCGAAGATAATTTAATGCGCTTTTAGTGGTTCAAACGTTACCGCTTTGATTTAAAATGTATCCAGACTACTGGATTGCTTTTAGTGGTGGAAAAATATTAATCTTGGAATACATTTCATGTTAACATTAATACATTCAAGGAAAGCACTTTACGTTTGTAAACTATAACTAATATCCATATTTCTAGTTCACAAATTAAATGATAAATTTCGTTATTCAATTTATACACTTAAAACAATGAAACCGTGAAAAAGGACAACGCCAAAAATTTTGTAGTTAAACAAACTTTGTTTGCCAAGAGCGGTAATTCCTCTACCAAGTATGATATATTGCCAAAACTCACGAGAGTTTATTTTTAGGAAAATTATTTATCTCTGTAGTAAACTAGAATACGAACATGAAACTACCTGTTTGCGAAATTAACTTAACTAATTACGTTCCTTCTTTATTATTATTATTATTATCAACTGTTATAGTTTTTTTATTTGATCATAAAATTAGATTTTAACTAATTTAGCTATATCTGTGTTCTCTTAG
This sequence comes from Ignelater luminosus, assembly GCA_011009095.1. Taxonomy (NCBI): domain Eukaryota; kingdom Metazoa; phylum Arthropoda; class Insecta; order Coleoptera; family Elateridae; genus Ignelater; species Ignelater luminosus. Next base: position 979,562 of record VTPC01090244.1, on the reverse strand, counting down.
CTTTGCGTCTATTAGAAAGAAAGTTTTATATAAAACACTTTTCCTGTTAAAGACTTTCAAAGATTAATCTTTCATGGTTGTGTAAATAATTAAAATTAGCCGAGCACCTTTTATTATGCACGAGCGTAAATATTCAATTTTATTATAGTTGTAGTTATATAGAATTTAAATATTCGTTATTCTATTATCCTACTGTAGCAGTAATAGTTATTGCTATCAAATATTGATACCAAGACTTTTCATGTACTGTATAAGGATAGCCCTTCGTGTGTGAGTAATTTAGATTTCAATGTGGCCTTAATCTCTCAAAGCCTTTATTACAGTGAATTTATTTCTATCCACCAATTATAAAAATGTTAAATATCTAAACTACAGCCAAGTAGGACACAAAATGTATCTACTTTTGAAAAACGAACCGTCCAATGTAAGTTTGTGTTGACGAAGTTTCTATTTCTTATAAATTTGAAAATATACACGGTGTCTCCTCTCTTTTATAAAGCAGCGCAATCGAGAAACGCGATACGGACTATAGGATTATACGGATCTATACCTAAGCGTTTCGGTATTATTCAACTATTTGTTGTAAAATGCTATCAAATTTCTCAACTGGTCCTGGCATAATTAAGTAACTTTGTAACTTCACAGCTTTAATGAGAAACACAAAATCTAATTCTTCTGGTTTTTAAATAGAACAACTCAACATCTGTATATCTTGGTGTTTTCTATTTTCTAGTAATTGCTGATCACAGCATTTATAGCAGAAAGGCTTTCTTCTTTCTTTCTTTCTTTCTAATATAGTTATCATCTTTTGTAATGAAGGTTTTGCTTTTTGCTAATTCTTGCGCAACACTACATAGATCAACAACAAATATAATACAAAGTACGAACTTACAAAAACTATCAGAACAGCATGACTAAAAATTATGATTACTTAAGTAATGATACATTGACTAATAAATAAGATCCGCTAAAAATTCAAAAAATATAAAACTACAGAATTACCCAGGGCTCGTATTTTGTGTTTCTACTTATCTAAAGAGATTTATTCCTTTGACTGTCCTATATGTGTGCTCCCCAAGTTTGTAAAAATGAAAATGACTAGATTGGAATAAAATCGTCTCTGGACTCTCGTACTGAAAAATGAAAGATTTTGCCACGGTACCAAATGATTTAATGGGCCAATTTTAGATATTCCTTTATATATACATATTCCCGGTTTACGACGTTGTCTGATATCCAAACGCCATTCCTTTCTACCATTCGGGTAAATTCCTGACACTGCCTTTTTTATTCCCAATTTCGAGCTTTGCTTTGGTCTTCCACATTTCCGTCTTTCTGGTGGTTGTCATTATAATGTTTGTTTTGGTAGTCTTTCTTTTCCCATTCGGTCCCAAAACCAAATCAGTTGTTTCCTCTCTATGTCTTCTGATATCGTTCCTTCAATGCCTATTTGTTGTTTGCTGATTTCATTTCTAACTTTATCCTTCTTTGAGATTTTGAGTGACCTTTTAGTAGTATCCATTTCAACTACTCCAACTTTTTTCTTGAACTTTTCGGTAATCCTCTGTGTCTGCCTCATAGGGTAGGCTACTCTTGATCAGTGTCTCATAGATATTAAACTCACGTTTTTTTTGTAATTTCTTTGTTCCACAATATTCCATTTAGACAAGATATGGTCCTTTTTGACTGGATCTCTCGTTCGTCGGTTCCCGAGTGGCCAAAGATGATTACATGGAGTGATCTCTTGATGATTGTCAATGTCTAGTTGAGATGTTTCTGAACCAACACATAGATACTTGTGTTTTGTATCTTTACGTTTAGTCTCCATTCATTATATTAATCTTCTATAAGGTCATGCAATATTCTTCGATTGTGCTTGTCACGAAAATTCCTTTATAATTCTCACATTTGTTTTTATCACCTTTTTTGTAAATTGAGGTAATATATGCCGTTTTCCATTCATCTGGTACTGAGTTCAGGTGTTGACTGAATACTGTAGCTTCTGTGTTACGTTCTTAAGTAATTCTGCTATTGTCTCCTCTGGGCTACTAGATTTTTCGTTTTTGTCGCATCAATTGTAATATTTTCGTTTTGACATGTTCATATCATCTTTAAATTCGTCTCTGTCTTCAGTTAATAAATTCTTGTAGTACTTTTAGTTTAGTTTTATTGTTTGTATATAGACTTGCTCTTTAACTTGTTTCTTGACTGAGTTTCTGAACTTCCACGCCCCTTTACACTTTTTGCCTCTCATATATGTGCCGATCTCTCTATATTTTCTGTCTCACATTTCCTTTTTTTGCAAGGTTTATTACCCTACGGGTCATTCTTTTTTGCTTTGTCATATTGATATTTGTCCTCTTGCGATTTTGAACTAAGCCACTTAAAATATAGCCCTTTTTTACATTTACTGCTGCTTCTATTTCTTCATTCCAGCATATTTTTTTATATAGTTCAGAAGTGTCTGTTAATGTTCCATTCTATGACACTTTCTCAAGCTGTACCTACAATAATTTATTTCCTTTAGCTCGTTGTTTCCTTCCTCAAGCTCCACATTACTTTTGTCAAGTGTTATCATTTTTGCTGTTACTGCGTTGTGATCAGATCCCCAAGTTGCTCCTCTCATCGCTCTTACATCATGTATTTTAAATTGTGTTTTCTGTTTAATTATGACATAGTCTATTATCGATTTTAAATTTCTTGTTGCTTGTGTCCAGGTGTTCTATTCAACTATTCTTTCTGAGGGAAAACAGAATCTTACTTTGTACGTGGTTAAAATAAAATAACTAAGAGACACAAAAACCAGATACAATAGCTTAGATACGTTAATTTAGGCGGCGCCTCTCAATATTTTGCATGCGTCGTCATTAAACTCCACCACAAAAAAGACAAACTCAAAAACAGAGCTTTCTTCAACTAAAAGATTTTTGAAGAGATTCTTATGGCAATTATTTTCCTAAGAATTATATAGCATTTTAAAATAAGAAATATATAAATAACAACAACAAAAGTTGAGGTTTGGGGCCTCCGGATTCGCAGGCGTCTGCATCTCCATTTCAGGTCGTCAAGCCATCCAACAGTGTTTTAAGGCGAATTTTGGCACAGGCCAGACTACAGCCGTTTTCCAGCTCATTATCATTATCATCATCACACCTCTGGACAATTACCAACAGATTTCTTTTCATCGAACCATAGCGTTGAGCTCTCTCCAGCATTCTAATCATCGAGCTGAAGAAAAACTTCAAATATGTAACTTGTAAGACCACGGTTTCCCTCGGCAAATTGACAATGAACATGACGATGATGGTGATGGTCGTATTCTTATAGTTTGCAGATATGTTGTCAGATACAGTATAGGCTTACTAGATGTAGTGGTTGATCAGGACCCAACCTACATTTGAAAAATAAAGTCAAACATCGACAACGTTGCAAATATGTATTAGCATTGTGGTAGTCATTTCATAAATTGAAACTATTTTTCCTACTTTTACTTCTAAAGGACGAGAATGCGTAAAACTGTTGATTTCCTTTGTCTAAACTCTAAAGCAGTATTTCTGAACTCTAACTGTATTACTAAATAGCTTGTAAGTTTAAATTTTTTTTAAACGTTTTCAGATGCAATTACTATGTTCGTTTTTAATGTGGAAGATTAGTATGAAGGAATCAAATGCAAATGGAGGATTTGTATAGATATAGAATTTAGATTAAGACTAAATAGACTTTTTTCTACTCAACTATTTAGAAGGAATACGAAAGAAGAGATCGTCAAAACATTTTCAATAATTTTTTATTTTTACTTTTTATAGTTGAAATAGAACTGCAGTAAAAGCACTTCAGTTCAGATAACATCAACAGGCACTTGAAGGAAACCCATTTCCAATTTTATTAATTATTAATTATTATATTTCGATTTTTGAGCTTCGCCAAAAAGGAAAAATCCCTCTGTATATTTTCCATCCCCTAAAGAAGTCATGTTAGATATCTGTAAAACAATAGCTAAGATCAGGTCTCAGGCTTAGGTTAGGACAAGCAATACCATGCTTTCAAATATATAGATTTCTGGCCTTATGAGGCCCTACGTGTCTCTGGAGCTGTTTGAACTACTTGGGCTTAGACTTTTTAACAAAAGGAAGTTGTAGTTAACTTCACGTTCTTAAATTTACTAAACTGTAAACGTGGCATGCTAACTGTATTATAATATTTTGATCTGTAGGGGTGTACGCCTTCCTGTCTAGAGCTTCTGGCTAATTTAATTGTTTGTTATGGTTGTTTCCTAGACTCCTTAGTTCGGTTCTATTGTTTGAATATCCATTCCATTTAAAAATTCGAGTATAATAACGATTCTTATTTATTGACCACTTTATATGGTAGAACCGTTCAGTTAATAATGTCATAAAAACGATTAGGTTTGACCCCCTATAATGGTGCATTGTTTAATCAGCAGTAAGAATGTATCGAAACAGGTGTATCACGTGTTTCATTAAAAGAAAATCCATGATCCAAAAATGATTAAAATTGGACCTGTTGTTTATATTTATGCTGGAGAGACTGCAATTTTGAACAGATCCAGCACTGCAGCTTATTCGCCTATTGTACTGTTCACTTTTTGTATTTGAACATACCTGATCGAATGTGAATTGTTCTGGCTTGATATTAGGCCGCGATTAGAGTTTAATATGATGAGTTTTTTCGTCTACTTTAATTTCCTGGTTAGAACGATTTAAATCTACAAATTTAAACTGACGGACAATTTATTTTATTTATCAATTTAAACATATTAAAGTTTACCCTTACAAACTCGTTTTCAGAACAATTTTGTGCAATGAAGAAAGTCTTACGGTAAGGCCTGGACAAAACCCAACATAAAATAGTTTCGATGTCTGTGTAAATGGAAATGTACTGTAAAGTGCATTAGTGCGAAATGTTTAAACAGTTACATTTAGCATATTGTATCAATTCGCTCTCTAGCTTTAAATGTTAACTCGTGGTATTTCACATTTGTGTAATGTAGATATAATTAATTTTACTGTGAGAGTAAACAATTTTCTGCAAAAGGGGCTAGAATTTTAGTTGCGATAGTGATTCTGTTGGTATAGAAATGTCCAACAATCTATTATTACGTACTTTATTATAGCAAATCCAGTGTTGATACGGGTAGAAGTTAGTGTTGTCAAGGGCTTCAGGCAGGCTCGAACGATTCTCTTTTCTAGAGTTTTCCGGGTTGTCGCCTCGTGTAGTTCGGTTTGTCGGCATTCTGGTTTTGTCATGCGTTGTGGTGGACTTCAATGCATTCATTAAACTTAATACATTCTCTGTCTGAAACTGTCTGCTGCACCATGCGACCAGACCTTACAACTAATAAACTAAAGAACACGAACCTACATCCCAGAAACTCCGGAAAGCAGAAGGGTTGCGGTTGTTAGAACTGAACAATTTAAATTGAGTGACACTACGTTTCCCTAAATGAGATATTCATGGCCTGGTTGTCGCTTGAAATTTACGCTTAAATCGTACGTGAACATTCATTTTAAACGATAATGGAACTTTTCTTGTAAGCCCTTTTACGTTTTCTTCGAAACGACTAATGAGACAACTCAACGGCAAGCTTGTGTTTTAGGGAGGAAAAAATTATTTTCACTAAAATTTGGAGCAGCAGTTCTATTTCACGCGTGAACGCGTTCAGAAAGCAACGAATAGAAGTACTTATGAAAGAAGAAGTAGGGTGTAGGTAAATGTCGTGATAACGAATGAGTCAATATTACACGATTAGTTTTCTGGTTACCAAAACACTTTTGTATATGTTTCCTTAAGTTAACCTAAATACTGAAATTTGTTTACATTCCCTTTAGCTTGCATAAATTCTTCCACCTTAATATACGAGCCTCTAAGACAGCTTACCGGTAAATATTTCTCTGTTATTTAGTTCCTTCTGAAACTCCATTATTAAGTTAATGTAGTCGAATCGCGTCTAATTATGAAAGTTCTGTATACCTATCTGTTTTACAGTAAAACAAGTTATCCAGAAATTTCATACAGTACGTGCTTTCGAATAATTTCGTGTGCATATAATTATTTATATTCAATAAACAGGGTAAGCAAATGTACGTTTGTTTTAAGGTACAATTTTAGTTCTAATTAAATTTTTCAAATGCTTAATTAAGGAATTGAAACACCTATACGTAATCAACGAAATAAAAGGAATCTGATTCTATCAGGCACCCGATATTCAGTAACCTGAGAAGACTTTATTTAATAATATTGGTAATTTACTAACAAGTGCTTCAGCAGCAGTTACGTAACGTAGTCTGGGAAATACAATACGAGAATTTTCAGTGTGGAAATATTTTCAGAGAAATTGCTGTTATAAAAATAATGATATTGGACAAAAACAACTAGAAATTGAATTTATATACAAAAATACAGTTAGTCTTCGCTTTTCTGCTATTATTGGAAAGACTTCTACTATTTTATAAAAAAAAGGACATTGTGCAACGTAAGACAAATAAAAGTCACACTGTTTATTTATTTTTCAGTGTACAAGCTGCTAAAACTACGATCATTCAGAAAGGGTTTGCAAATTCCAACAAAACGTTCAACCAAATTCAAAAGCATTATCTTGGTGTTTATTGCAGGTTTAGTATCTAATCCAGAGACAATGAATAATGAAAATAGTTTTGGAAACGTTTACACAAATCTCAGACTAGGCAATATAATTCAATTTAGTAGATACCTCTAGATGGCAATTTAAAAAGAATGTTAAACAAAAAGTTTTGAGTGCTGCTGGTGTCTTTTGTGTTTTGCTCTATATCTTTTAAATTCGAGCCTGCAATGAGGTTAATCTGGTCCAGTTTGTTAATGTTATAGCGTACAATATAAAATTTTTGGAGTCATGGATATTATCTCCCAAAAAAGAGACAGATGGAGAGGATGGATTCAAGAAGAGACATAATCTTTGTACTAAAAGCTCAAGATTTATAGAAATGATTAAAAAGTTGTTTTTGGAAATCTAAAGATAAACAACTGAACGAGACTCATAAGTGTCGATTATTGAGAAACTGAGCTGACTTGAACCAACCAAAAGAATTTTGTCGCGGTTGTAGTAGCATTTTTACACAAATCAGATAATGTTACAAATCCAAAGTTTATTCAACCTAAAAGATACGATAAGCTAGAAAACCAGAACCTGACAAAAACTTGAAAAGCCAGCTGGTGTTTTCCATAAAGTAGAAAATACCTGAACGTTCTCCGTAAACATTGAGAAACAGCGTAGTACTGGTGCTCTGCATAGGCAGTTTCTTATCAAAATAATGAAAATACACAATTTGCTAAAACGACGCGTGATCCTGTCCAATTTTGTGGTTCAAACTGGGTTTGATTATTTTGGGTGTTTGATTCTAATAAACTTTCTTTGTAAACAAGAAGATTTTGAAATGCAAAGAGATGTTAAACATTTATTTTTATTTGCTTTATCAGAAGATAATATCAAGCTTATTCTCGTTTTTGATTGGGGCAGTATGGAAAAAAATAATGTCACGGACATTTGAGACAGATCATGTTAGGAAGAAAAGCTTGGCAAAAAGTTCGTGACGTCGGTTACTGTTCTATTCTACGATTTGTCTTGCTCAGAATCTGATGATCAATCAATCAATCAAATGTAGCAATCTGTTCCATCTTATTAATTTCCAAAGAAATCTTAATTTTAGGATGCTCAAAAAAACTTCTTTCATAAAAGATCGAATGAAATAACTGCAGTATTTAAAAACCAAGAAGGAAATAAAGATATTTTTGATCAGAAGGTTGCTTTAGAATTTCATATCGATAGAATCGAATTTACCAGTGCAATGATCTATAGTTTCAAAAAGTCGGTTTCCATGAATTTGTTGCAATGAATTAACCTCTATATCATAACTATACAGAAATCGGAAAACAGGCAACAGGTTGTATGGAATTAGCTTCAAATTCAACATCTGGAAAAAGTCACCAATTGACCTTAAACAAAAAACAGCTTGTTGGACGTTGTGCCAGAACTGTGATACCAATAAACTTAACTAATAGTGATATACGATAAACAATTATGTTAAAAGTTCTCTGTAGAGAATATCCCTTTTCAAGAAAAAAATTCTTTTATTGATAAGATTGATAATGATTTGGAAAAGAAAGAGTTGTCTTGGTTTGATTTCCCAAAATGATAATTCGAGCTCACACAGACGATTAAGAATTGTGGCAAATATAGCTCAAAATGTCATCTGTTTTGGGATCAATTTGCTGATCAGAAATTCCAGTCTGTATTTCACTGTATTTACGAGGGTGGTCTGAAAAGTTTCCGACCTAACAAAGATACAAGACATTTTTTCTGAAAATTGTTTTTTATTTTTCAACATAGTCTCCTTGTAACTCTACACACTTCTCCCAGCGATGCTCCCATCTCTGTAACCCGTCCAAATAGTACTCGGCATTTTTCTCTGCAAAATAATTGTTCACGAAGGTGATTGCCTCTTCATTTGACGAAAATCTTTGTCCTCCGAGCGCAATTTTTAGATGAGGGAACAAAAAGAAGTCGCTTGGGGCTAGATCTGGTGAGTAAGGCGGATGGTCAAGCAGTTCAAACCGTAATTCGTGGATTTTCGCCATGGCAACCGCTGAGGTGTGAGACGGTGCGTTGTCTTGGTGAAACAGGATTTTCTTTTTCTGCAAATGTGGCCGTTTTTTCGCAAGTTCTGCCTTCAGCTTGTCAAGTAATGATGCATAGTATGCTCCTGTAATGGTTTTTCCTTTTTGAAGATAATCGATTAAAATAACTCCATGACTATCCCAAAAAACAGTCGCCATCACTTTCCCAGCCGAAAAAACAGTTTTTGCTTTTTTTGGAGCCGGTTCCCCCTTTGCAGTCCACTGTTTGGACTGTATTTTTGTTTCGGGCGTATAATGGTGTACCCAAGTTTCATCTACAGTAATTAATCGGCGCCAAAACTCGGATTTATTTCGCCTAAACTGCGCCAAAAGAGCGTTGGAAATATTCATTCGAACACGTTTTTGGTCTAACGTGAGCAAACGCGGCACCCAACGCGCGGACAGCTTTCTCATGCCTAAATGCTGATTTAATATGTGACAAACACGTTCTTTTGACATGTTCATAACCTCTGCTATCTCTCTCACTTTAATTCGGCGGTCGTCTAGCACCATTTGGTGAACTTTGGCGATGTTTTCGTCGGTAGTTGCAGTTTTCGGACGTCCCGAACGTTCATCGTCTCCCAAGCTCTTACGGCCACGTTTAAATTCAGCAGCCCAAAATTTCACTGTGGTAAATGATGGTGCAGAGTCCCCATACACAGAATCCAACTCATCTTTTATTTGCGAAGGCGTATTGCCTTTCAAACACAAATATTTAATGACAGCTCGATACTCGATTTTGTCCATTTTCACAAAAAAACTCTCATCAACTCACTCAAACGACTCTTACATAAAAACTGCGCGTCCAAAATGGCTGAAACTTTGGTGAGTAACTGTCAACAGATGAACAACGAAATTCAGTAGCTTTTATTTACGAGTGCTGCCATCTTCACGTTGAGGTCGGAAACTTTTCAGATCACCCTCGTAAAATGCTCGAACCATTGGCAGTTTTGGAAGGTAAGAGGTCATGTAAGGTAATACTATGTCAATGATTACTTCTTAATTGGTTTGCGTTTTAGCACACACAAGGAATGCTTGATATATAGACTTTTAAACCATGAGAATTGCTTGAAATTTCTTTAAAGTAATGAATAGCATATAAGTTTTGTTTCATCTATTTATTAAAGCTTCAACCTTTAAATCAATTATCCAGCATTATCTTAATTATTCCAATGGCAACTTTGTAACACATAAATTCATGGAGTTAATTGGTTGTGGGCACTACTTGATTGATTTTGGAAAACTGATTTATTAAAGAGTTCAATTTATAAATGATTAGAACTCATTTAAGGTTATCATATTGAAGTGCATACTCTCTAGATGTTTAGCGTAACAAGATAAAAGTGTATAACTACATTACAATTGCAAATTAGTGGGTGGATGGAAATGAAATTAGCACAAAAAGAAAATGTATTCTAATTCCTAAAAATTAAATAATGCAAGAAAAAAATGTTCCATACCTTGGGGAATAAAACAGGAGGAGTTGTGAAGTAAATTAGGATTTTAAGTGTTTTCTTGTTGCTTATATTATTTATCACGAGTCGCATCTTTCTCTTTGGCTTATAATAGTGAGATCATAAAATATTTATACACCCCGTTCTCGCCTTATATTCAATAAACTCTCAAGTACTTACTGAGGGTGTTGTGTTTGGCTGTTTGCGCAGACAAGATAGCAACTTCGTATCTGAACAAACAGCCTGATATTGCGAATACATTAGCCATAATAAACACTATAGTGTCTCTATTATACATTGAAGTTTTTAAACGCAATAATTTATTCCCGTTTTACTTTTTTTGTTTATCTAAATAGGAGTTAAACTAAAATATATACAACGACGGCGTTGATTTAAGAACCTTATAGTGAACATCCATTTTTATCAAGCTCCAAATGCTTCATAAAAATTGCACGGAAGTCCTGACCATATGTCAACTTCAAAGTCTGAAGTGCATCTCATACATAAATATATATTAACAAGACTAAAGTAACGAAGTGCAACCAGATATATTATCCATAAAGCTTATTACATCAACATCCAGCACGAAGTGGATGTGAAAAATTCTAAACATAAATATGGAGCGTTGCTTTGTATTTTATCGATTGCCTCCAGACATAAGGACTAATTACATTTATTATTAGTATTAATGATAATGATAATAAAATAAAATTGCCCAGAGTGTATAACACAGTGTGAAGCAAATAGCCATTAATTTTGATTTCTTATAACGCTGTCGCGCGGAAGTGATGCCAACATAATTGTACTTTAAACGCGAATTGCTGCCCTTGTAATTTTAAAGAATTATAGTGCTTTTACTGTCATGGAAGCACTTCTTTAAAATTACATAAAATCAAATAACGTAAGGTATAAAGCTACGGAATACTCTTGCGTAAAAACCAATTGTGTGCGACTGCAACAAAATATTTCCATTCCCTATTGTTTGCTCTCACCTTATATTTCACTTTAATTAGCTTTGATTTTTTCCTTAATCTTCTTGATAGTAGCCACTACTGTTCATACCATATCTATACCATAAGATACTGAACTGGTATTACAGTTTGTAATTAGGATGATTTTCCATTTTTTTTTTGCCTTTCATACAAAACAAATGTAGGTACATTATCAACGTAGAGTAGAGTTAGATTGTAACGGCAGTTGAATGAAAATCAAATTTGGTTTGCTGTGATCCAAAAAGAAAATTGGTTGAATGTTAGGTATAGTACGCACTAATTTTAAAATCTTTGGTACAGATTTTTCATAATTAGAGTTTTTGAGTAGAATATCACATAATTCAGTTAAGAAATTGTTGAGATACGCTATGTTATGAAACTAATGTGCGAGATGAAACGCCTGGTATATTGAAACACTCAGTATATACAGCAGCTCATATTTTGAAATCTATTTTAAGTAATAGTAATATTAATAGTAACTTTATTTCCATAAATTAAGATTACAATTGTAACATTGGAAGCTGTCTTACTTTTGAGGCATAAAATAATAATACATACATAGAATTAACATAAAATACATACGAATATTATTCAAATTGTTGACTGGAATATTCTGTGGTGGAGTACAGTGTTAATTTGATAAGGGATTTCTTTGTTTCGTTTTTAAATTTTTTATTGCATTTTGTATCCTCTATTTGTATCTGAATTTGGGCTAAATTTATTAGATATATAGAAATAGTGAGCATAAGGTCATAATTTCAAAATTAATAAACAGCGTCTTGCAGAGGGATCTAATTTGAGTTTTTGCCATGGAGCGGACAATTTTTTTTAGTTGAAAATGCGTTTAGAATGAATTGAATTACCTCAGATTACAATGCCATGATACTTCGAACATAAGAGTTATAATATATAGCATACTTGCTTTAGCTAATTTTTTGGCCATATAATCAATATGGCTACTCCACGTTATATGATTATCTATATTTACGCCCAGAAATTTTATTTCCTTGATAACTGGGATTGTTTTATGACCGATAGTTACCTTAATACTAAAACTATCATTAGAATTATTGTACGTATTATCAAAATGAACAATTGCAGATTTAGTTGTGTTCAGAACCAAATCGTTCTGTTCGCACCAATTTTTCATTTTACCCACAACTATGTTTGCTGTATCTATTAAATTATTTAGCGAGGGGTCAGCTATAACAGTTGAGATATCTTCTGCATATTGGCATAGAATAGACTCATAGCTTCAATATTTCTAAATAAATGATTAAGATGATTGCAAAAAATTATATACAGTAGTGGGGAGAGGATACCACCCTGTGGAACACCTTGGTGGTTTATTACGTTGTTTTTACACCCTCTATTTCGACAAATTGCAATCTGTTTTTAATATACTAGGCAAACCATTGCAAAGCAATATCTCTAATTTCTATAAATTCTAAAGAGGCAAACAATTGCTGATGATTTACCAGGTCAAATGCCTTGTTTAAATCAAAATAAATTGAAATAACAGTTCTGTTTATTTATGTTAGACTAGATATCATTTAAAGAGTGTAGTTAGCTTATTTATAAATTCTTCACAATTATAATTGGGAGATCCATAGATCGATATTACTAAAAGGGTTAATTCTTTTGCTTTGTAGATCATCATCATCACCACTCAACAATTCGTTTTGTCCATTGGTTATCTCTCATTCTTCCTATATGTCCCGCCTAATTCCATTTTAACATAATTCTTTGTATAACGTCTGTTACCCTGGATCTTCGTCTTATTTCCGTGTTAGGTATGTGATCTTGGAGCTTGATGTTAAGTAATCTGTGTTCCATTGCTTGTTGTGTCACCTGTAATTTGTGGATTATGCTCGGGTTGAAAGCCCATGCTTCCATTCCATATGTCAAGACTGGAGGTATATACTGATCGAAAGTTTTTACCCTTAGTGTATTTGGTATATTGGATTTAAAGACTGTTTTGTAATCATCCAAATGCTGCCCAGACTAAGGAAATTCTTCTGTCCAAATCGGCTTTTAGGTTAGGTTTTGATAGTTCACTTTTTGTCCTAGCGGCTTGGTTTGAAAAAAATCTACACTACTATATTTGAATTTTTAAATAAATGTGAATATATTTCTTACAAAGATTTTATTGGTTATTGAACTACATAATAAATAATCGATGTATTCTGCAACGAATTATTTTTTCAAAGCCTTCCTAGAAAATTCTCTTATTTTCTTTTTAATAGGCGCTATTAGACTTTGCACAACATGTGATAAAATTTTACAGCTAACTTTTTTAGCAGTTTTAGAGAAATCTCTATCTAATTTTGTTGTTCTTCCATCCTTCCTTAAAATTGCTTTAAGTATGGACAAGTATCGTTTGATGAGTCTTAGTTCTGGTACGTTTGGTGGGTTCATGTCTTTGGGCACATAAGACACATCTTGCAGCCATTTCTGTGTAATAATAGAATAGTATGCAGGGACTAAATCGGGCCAGAACAGTGTATGTGAAGTGTGCTTTCTTAATAGAGGAACTAACCTTTTTTCAAGCATTTGTTAATGTACACATCAGTGCTTACAGTACAATTAGCCACAAAAATGTCACTGCGTTTGCCACCCTGACAAATAATTTGCCATATGAGTTTCTTCGCACCAAATTTTGCAATCTCAATTGATGTTTCTGACTCACTTAGAACCTCTCTTGGATAGGCACTGTAAAATTGTTTTTCAGCGATTGTAGCAAAATCTGTTTTGATGTATGTTTCTTTATCCATAACTGTTTAACAGTTCTTGGTATAGCTTTCGGAATCGCCGTATTGCTACGTTATATTGTTGTGATGATATTTTTGGCACTTTTTTTCTTAGGGTAGGTTCTGATATTGTTATTTATTTTAGTTCTGGTTACCATTGACCTGCTAGTGTTACATGTTTTGGCGACATTGAGCGATTTTTCTGAATCGTTGCAAGAATCTTCTTTGTAATGATTTTGTTATTGGATCATCTTTTTCTTCCACTCCCGGTCTTTCTTTGTAAAGATATAGTATTGAGGAATTTCTTTATGGCATTGTATGCGGTTTTCTACAACATCCTACAGTTTTAGCTATCTTAGAACATAGAGCACTAGGATTTTCAAAGTAAAATTGCACAATTTTTTCTCGCGCTTCAGTTCCTCGTGTTGCCATTTTGAAAACAAATGACTACTGTCTACATTCAACAGGTACGCATGCAAACGGTCATCTGATTACTTTTCGTGGGTATAGCTTGCTGTTTTAAATTGATGCATAAATGAAGAAATAAGCTTGAAAGATGTGTAAATTTTTTTCTAACCAGGCCTATATGTCTCCAGATTGAGTTTACATGGCAATCTGATTTTTGAGTAAATTTGGAACTTAGTCGTTTCTTATTCTAAAATGTGTTTTTGGAAGTTTTAAAACAAGCAGGAAATATTATCAAGAATGACATTTTACCCCAAAACTAATAATAAAAAAGTTTTTCCTCTTGTAAACTCAATCTGGGGACATACTATATATACGATTCAACCTTTTTTATATTTTTATTGTCTAGAGTGATTTCATCATGGCTGCGTCCAAGTTCTTTGGTTAGGGGTTGAGTTTTTCCCAGATGTATCTTTAGTCCGTTTTTTTTGATTTTGTGTTCAAATCTGATAGCATTTCCTCCAGTTCTTCTTTGCTATTTACTATTAGCATGACATCATCTGCAAATCTCAAGTGGTTCAGTTTCTTGCCATCTATTGTTACTCTTTATCTTCCTATTTTAATGTTCTAAACAAAGTAAAAAGTTTGGCGGAGATAGAGTCTCCATGTCTTATTCCTCTCTATAGTTTTATTATGTCTGTTTTTTCTTCTGTTGTTATTTGTGATGTTGCATTAGCGTATCTATCATCGACTGTACTGTTGCTTAAAGCATTTAGGATTTCCCATATTTCTATTGCGTCAAATGCCTTTTCATAGTCTACCATTGCTATGCAGTGTTATTTTATATTCATTTGCATTTTCGACTAATGTTTGCATTGTTTGTATGTGATCTGTGGTACTATGGTATCATTAGTATCCTTTTTTAAAGCTCACTTTGTATATCTCTTGCATCTGCAGTTAATATTAGTACTCCTTCACCCATAGTGTTGTTCCTACAATAATAATCTATTAAATTATAATTAGGTGTAATAAAATAATTGATTTCATTGTCACTAACTAATTGAGATTTTTCATTACATAGTAAGATTTAAAATTCTTCATGTTTATATTTTCCTTTGAAGTGTGAGTGTTTTCTAGTCGCTTTTATGGAAAATGACTTTAAAATATACTTAAGATCTGTTGTGACATTCATCGCTCTTTAATATAACAACATAAAACCTTTTCTAATTTGAAATGAAGTATAATTAAAAGTACAAGTGTTAGAGTTTCTTCAGTGGCTTCTCTTAAGAGTAAAGAAAGGCTCTTTATGTGTCTTCGTATTGCCCTTTACAATTTACTATCCTACGTTCATTGTTACACGATTGCACATTGTAGTAGTACAAATACAGAGAGAAAATTGGTTTTTGCTTAATTCCTGTCGACAATACATGAAACACACCTTTATTTGTAAATCTGACGCATTTATCATTTCCCTGCACGGTTGAAAATTGGATAAGTGAGAATTGCGTGGCATTTTTCATTATTTGCACTTTGTAATTAAGAGGCATGGCAGCCATTATTGAAATTAAATAGGGAAGTATTATATGTCACCGTTTTGTAAATGTGCACATAAAAAAGCTTTTGTGGTTTTTCGTGTTTTTTTACCAAACATTCGTTCTGTACATCAATTACTTTTCATCATCTTGATATTTATGCGTTATTACATTTGCGTTTTAACACTTTTTATTAAATATTACGGGGATATTTTATGCGAAAATTACATAAAGTTTAACAAAATTAGTAAAATAACAAATATTTGACAAAAATAAAACCAGAAACATTTTTGGAAACAAGTAAATGTATTGTAAGCATTCATTCAACGATTGTAACCAACGCACACAATTAAACACAAAAAATTCACAAACCAAGTATCCAGTTTAAAAAAAAAGAAATCTCTAAATCATACCTTATACTACTGCCTCAAATTTATTTTCATTCCATTTTTCATTTATCAGATTTATTATAATATTTCTAAAATTCGAATGCTTTCTTCTCGGTGGTTTTCACTGTCTGATTTCCTACAAGCTAATTCTGAGCACATGTGCAGTTTGCAACTAGTCAGCATAATTTCAGTTTAGTCAGCAACTTTAACACCTGCCTGTATTACCTCCAGCAAATTAATCTAAAATCTACTTGCGCTCTGCACGTACGTGCATAGTAACTGAATTGAGAATTTGCTAAACTATTTTAAAATATTTTATTTCGTACAGATTCTAAGAATTAAAAAAATGATTTTTTGTTGTCTTCAAAGGGACACAGCCCTGTTACTTTTTTTATGGTAGCCGCTACTTTTGTAGATTTCGTCAGGAAGCTAGATACTTAAATCATATAAATGATTCTTATGAAAATACAAATTCTAACAATAAGAGAAAAACAAAATTACCATAGCAAGAGTGAGAAACATTAAATGCCAAAACGGTAGCACAAGAAAACCCTGTCGATAAAGTAACTATTTTATAATTTATTTTACATAATTTAAGAGCTTTAATGTAAATATTCAATATACATAATGCATACAATGTTGGAAAAGTACCTAATTTGTATCATGATAAGTAGGGTAGATAACGTTAGCATGAGTAAATATTAACATGGGGTTTTCCGCACACACCTTTTTAATTTATTACTGTTTACAAGTAATAAAAGTAATAAATAGCTAATTTATTAACTTTATATCTAGAATTTTATCGCTGTTAAATGTTATATTTGGATTAAAATTTACAAATATTTAAATTTTTTTGTTTGCTTAGAGCATACATGTACTCACATTAATAAATAATTATTTACTACTTTACAGATCTTTACTGAAATTAATCATAAAGAAGGCTACGCATGAACTTACCAATTCACTTAGTAGCTGAAGATTAAAGGGAAAAGGGTTAACGCTCGAGATTTAATTTCTGCGTTTTCAGTTCGATATCTGCAGGAAAATGCTATACAGGCATTACACTTTTCTGGTGTCGTTTCTTATCGTTGATCAAGTTGTTAATAAGAAATATAAGCGACTGGAAGCGTATTTTTTGATTGCAGTTCAAGAATTTATATCTCAAAAGCGTCACATTGAATGACACATAGCCCGCTTTCAATTTTGCTGCCATTGCCAGAAATATGTGTTTAAAAATATCATTTTAAGGATTCTAAAATGTCAGTTTTGTTAAAAGACATGGTTAGACGACAAACAGGAAATACCGTAAATCTAATACTTTTTCTCGTATTCTTTTCTTTGCATTTCTACAAGATTTAGAATCTTAAGGTATAAACATTCTTTAACATAAAATGATGCCTTTAGTGAAATAAAAATAACTTTTAGATATTTTCCTTTTTGTTATAGAAATCACTTTTTAAATGATGTGATCCCATAGATTGTAAGTTAAATAATTCTGTGCTCATCCAATTTTGCGAAGAGGTTGTATAAAACTGATATATCATTCAGAAAATAAAAAGAAGGAAACTTGGGAATAGCGGTTATAAAGAATACATCAATAAGCAATAAAAATTGGAAATTTTTGCTGACAGATGCCTCAATATTATTATTTTCACTATATAAACATATAAACCTATGATTCTTTTTTATTCTAAAAAATATAAATTTCAATGTTTTCTAATTTGTTTATCTTTACTCATTAATTTTCACATTTGTTAATACTGATTGAACATGACAAGAATTTCGTATTTTTTGATTTTCATTCAGTTAGATTTATTATTATTAAATGTGACGTAAATAATGTACTTTACAATAATCAGAAGGCTAGCAAGCCTTTTCTCTGCTGAATTTCTTCGTTGTGGTCTGCATTATTGGTTTTGATCTAGAAGTCAGTTTATTGCATATTTTATAAATCAGAAACAGTGACGGCTACTACAACAAGAGGATTGTGGGGTCGTGCTCCCCAAATCTAAAAATAAACAAAAAATATTTTAAGCTTCAAGTTTTATTTTTGAAACCTTCCACAAAAGTGTTGAGTTAAATTAGTTTTATCTGGCAATGTTTAAAATAACCCAAGAAGGCCTAGTCGATGAGCATTGTGTGTATTGAGACAACCATGTTCATTTAAAAATGATTTATTGAGTTCAGTTATATTACAATGTATTTTTTAATTTAATTCAATCTTTTATTTGCTTCTTCTATTAAGGTTGTAATTTTTCCACCAAGGAGAACTTGACCAGGAGATCAAGAGAAAAAGGGGGCTGCTTTGAATTTGATGTTGAGCACCAGAAGATGATTTAGCAGTCACCTGGTTTGAAAGGCCGTTCCAATTTGAGTTTTATAATACCACAAATTGTGATACTGAAGGTTGTTTTTATGTTTTCATTGTTTACTCACATTATTGTTTTCTACAATTTTATTTATACTTGTGTACATGTTGTTCTTTCTTTCTTTGTACTTTCGCCGCAGGTGAGTTCTACACCAAACAGGACTGGCGCCCTCTTATCCTACGATAATTTAATTTTAGTTTTGAAGCACTGGGAATCCGCGGCCCAACCGATCAACTGTGACCTGCCACTCGCCCGTTTCTAGTGAATCCTATCCTTGATATTTTTTTAACACCTGGTTACAACAATGTAGCACTTACAACCTAATTGTTTCAACTTGACTCAATAAAATTGTTGTTTTGCATTTTTTTTCAATACTTCTCGATTCACCCTGGTATTAATAAATACAAATACAGAGATAAACGTTGATATTTCTTTTTTAAGAACCGCTATTATTAATTTCTTTCAAAACTAGCAGACTATTTATTTGTTTTAATTAAAGATTATTGCAGCTAGAGATGTAATAACACATTACACATCAAAATTTCTGCCCAATCGAGAAATTCTCAGCATTTCTTTCACAATAAAAGCTAACAAGTAAATTGATGCAATGGAACTGTCTTTTTACACCGGCTGAATACAAAAATGTTTTTTAGGGAAATAAGCAATGATAAATACGTTGTAAAGCTTTATTACAATATTTTGTTAAAATATATCTTTGTAATTCAAAATGAAGGGTGTAATATAGTGTGTGACGTCCTCTTGAAACATTATTCTCATAGGATTCCTGCAGAAAAAATATTTGGACCTTTTTATTTAATTCGTAACAATCTAGCAGCTTTGTACATTGCCATCTTTTTGGACATTTATGTGGTTACATGAGGGAATAGTTTAGTTGTTGAAATTTTTTTCTTTTATTGTTGTCATCTCGAGAGCATATTATGTAGTAGATAAAAAAAGGCAAAAAAACTATTGCAACACATACAGTGCTTTTTATTGTCTACAAATTTACCAAACCTTTTGCTTTTTTATTTATCGACTTTGACATGTAAAAAGTAGTGGAATTCAAACATTTGTCCCCAATAGATTAATTGTTTTGTTGACTGTTGAGTTTCAAATCCCTCAACGGTTTTTATTGCTTTTTCCTATCAAGTGGAAATGAAAAACGTCACCTGAGAATTTATACCTTATCCGCACTTGGGAAAGGTATCTCTTTACTATGTAATATACTCGATTTCATTTTGTGATTAAACCTAATACTACTTGACCTGATTTCGGGATAAGTATAATTTAGGAATACATGCTTGCTTTGATGTACAGGGTGTCTCAAATTCAACTCTTCTGTAAGAGAGACAAAGTTAGCTACTAAATTAGTTGCAAAGTTGCGGAAAATCTAGATTGGCTATTGCAGTCTCAAGACTTCTTTAAAAATATGTCAGAATTTTTCTTTCCTTTCTGTTCTAGGATATACGCCAAAAATCATGTCGTTAATTAATGAGACACTTGACTATATTATTATGTTACAAAAATGTTGGTATCCACCATGTGTCATTTAAATGATGCATAGCTACAAAAAACAACTGACATTAAATTTTAAATCAGTTTAGATTTACAATTCATAATTGTAATTAACCAATTTTCCTTGTCTCCACTAAAATGGTTTCAGAAATTGCTTAGCGCCTCCACCAAATGTTACATTATAACCTGAAAGTAAAATTCTTACAGATCAGATTTGTCTATTAACACTCATGAACAATTTCAAAGGAAAAGGCAATATCATAATACATTGAGCAGATAAAAAAGTATCTCGATTTGGTATATTAGCTTCGTATTTTAAATGTGGCCATTTATCGACTTTCTAGTAGTTTGTTTTGCGCTTTTACAAGATTTTACTTTTCAATTTTGGAATGCATGCATAAAAACATTGCTACATTTAAAGGAATAAATCAATCAACTTAATACGCATTCTACTTCTTTTTATTTTTTAACAACGTGAACGTCAAGAAAATGTTCTTAAGTAGAATTAAGTTGAAGTCGATTTATATACAGTAAATTTAGTTAGAAAAAAAAAATAAACTGGAAGTCCACGTCCAGCTTATAACCGCACAAATCCAACCTGACGCGAGGAACTTATTTATCACCCTCTAGTGTCGCTTGTGTTACCGCCCCCAACAGTTTTTCCACATCATTGTACACCTTGTGCACTAAAATAATCTAAATTATTTTCAAGTTGTGAACTGACAAATGAATACAGTTGACAGCGAAGCTTTAGGTGATTAATGTGTATCAAGTTCGTTCTTTATGAAATTTACTGATTTCATTAGACTTCCATTTTGTACATCGGAAATGTAGGGGGAGAAAACAGGAAACATAATACGTATGCACTTAGTAGGCTTTTCTATAAACCATTTATTTAAAAGAGAATTTAAAAGCCACAAATCAGCTTTGATACATGACTGATTTTCCTCCGTAATAGCCCAAAAGGATTACTTTAAAATTAGAAAGCAAAAATCAGCTTCAAATATAAAACCCATTACACACAGGGGATGTGTATAACAAATTTAAAGTTGTAATTTAATAATCCTTAAAGCATAATGTAGATGGTTAACATTTTTGATTTTTTTTTTACAAAGGTTATTAAGTTTGATTGGAGAGTTCTGTATGTACAGGGTGGAATCTAAGTACACTATATTTCCATTATTATAGAGAAACTGTACGCACCACTGCTTGCTTTTTAAGACGTATTTAGTGATGAAGGAAAAAGATCTAGAGCCTATGTTTTCTAAAGATTTACATGATTAATTAATCTTGTTCTTCATTTTAAATTTTCAAAAATTTTTAACAAGTTGTTTATTTTTGAAATTTATTTGATACAGTAAATAAACAAGACTGTAGAAGTTTTTGCAGTTGTACAAACGATCAGTAAGAATTTTAATAGCAATGAAGTAAAAAATGAAGAAATAAAACCTGTCTACTCTAGAAAAATAAATGCAAACAATCTTAACCAATTAGAAATGTTTGTAGTAAATTTGGACTTGGCATTTATATATTATAAATTTGTCTCGATGCTTTTTTGGGCTGTTGCAGTTTGCTGTTCACTATTAAAAGGCAAAAAATGTACCAAATAAAAAATTTTGGGTTCACAACAAATTGAGGTCTGCAGTTACAGTCCTGTCTTTGATCATCTTCATTTTTGACGTATAAGGACGTATCTGCAATTGCAGATGTTATGTATTTGAAGAAAATATTCTTTATGGATATGTGACAGACAGTATTATAACTTTGAATAGGCTAGTAAGTACATAAAATAGTAAAACTAAATTGAAAACTAAAATCTACATAAGCCACTAAATACGTAAGGCATTGTATAGTAGCGGATTTCCTAAGAAGCAAAACAAGCGCGTGCTTTGTGGCCCCGCACTAGAAGGGGTCTCGCAAACAACTTTTTTTATAGTTTTTCCATTTATAATTTTTGATACAATTTTTTATTAAACAAATTGAAGCAATTGTTTTTTGATAATGTAATTGAACAGTTTTCAATCGAGAAGTATCAGAAAAAAGTTTAATGAAACTGTACAATAAACTTTTATTAGACAAATAAAAAAAATAGAAAACTGAAATATGAACACTACTTTTCGTGTCACTTTTCAAAACACCCGCCAACGCAAAAAACGCCACATCTCGACAGCGACAAGACGTTTGGCCTCTTCTTCCGCGTAAGGAATAACTCTTTCTATTATGATTTTGAGGTAAATGTTTCCAAAATCTGTTCGAGTGGTTCAGTTGAGATAGCAGCGTTTTTAGAACTTGAGGCTCTGTAGTTCATTGCACCTCGTTTTACTATCTTTCTTTCATCCTTTAGATCGGGCAAAATATTTAGGAAGGTCTATATAAGACCGAGTTCTAAAAGTTTGATTTTTTTTTATTTATTTTTCTGTATAACAGAAAACTGTTAACATAACCTTTTTGTATCATCGTACTGATTTCCTGGAAGTGGGCTGATCTCGTCTGTCAGTACCCGACAGATTTAGGTTGTACTGGGCGACTTCTTATAGTTTTGTAGTTGTTTTTTCTTATGAATTTTCTTTCTCTTACGCAACCACACATATTTACCTTTCTTTAGTTTGTTTGAAGTTATAACTTTGGGATTCTGTTTTCTGTTGGACCGCTGTGTTCCTGTGGAATGTGTTTTATGTCGAAGTAGTTTCTTGGACAAGCACACGCTGTTATAGTAATTATTATCCATTACTGAATGATGGCCTTTATCTAGAAAAGGTTCTATCAGGCGGAAAACAAGTGCTTTCAATTTTGATACCTTTGATCAGTATCAAGTTATTTGCCTTTATATGTCTTAATGTTATGAGTGTGCCAAACTTAACGCCATATTTTGCATTTTTCCTCTATATATACCTACCCCTATGTAAAAGTAAAGACTTATATAACGATATAGCTTCACCGGGAGACTATGCCTTCTGGTAATTCTTGATCAACATTTTTAATAGTTGACTAACGTTATTCAGCCTATCGGTATTTTCACTGCTGTTCGTGCAGTTGAATGTACGAAATAATTGCTCAAATCGCCCGCTTGAAATGGTTATGTGTGAAACTACAGGATGGTAGTACCGGGTCACACAAAAACATTTTTTGCAAAACTGAAAAACGAACTTTAGCTTGTAATAAGCAGATACCGATGAACTGTCTGTTAGCGTTTTTTAGTTTTCTACCATAGTTATTTGTACTTTTCACTAGTAAGTCCGCTATGTCTCTGTCCACAAACACTTGAAAATATCCATAGGCGTTAGTGGACTATCAAAGGTGATTTTTAATCCTGCTGATAATTCGTCTAAGTTGAAATCGGGAATATCTTCAGCAGTGTCTACCCATTCGTTACTCTTTTCATTAGAAGGAGAAGATTGTATTCAGTGCTACGGAAATAAATTATTATTATTATTATTATTCTTTGCTTTATATTATATATTAATTTTTAATGTTAGCGATCATAATAGAAATAAGTTGTTTTTATTTTCAGGTAAGCATGGTACCGTTTTTCTCAACACGCGAATTATATGAGAAATTACATAAATGTAAGTATTATAATGTTATTACAAGTATAGTTTGTTTAGTTGGTATAAACAAATTTGCAATCGGGTATGTATGTATTGAGCTAGAAAGGAGAAAACAAAGTCAACTTTATACTGTTGTGTATTTTCTATATGATACACCATTTTAGAGTAAAATGGAATTTTCTGAAGTCTGCAATATCGAAATTTCATATTTATGATTTCTTGTTTTTATAATGCCTCTGGGATAACATGCAATATTGAATGAATTTTTTTACGTGTTTTTTTACTCTACGGTATCTACTGACGTAATGTAAATTTCAATTGTCAACACATTTATCATGAACGCCGATGTAGGGTTGTGCAACCACACTTTTTCACAACAGGAAATATAAACATAATTTTATCGTTTTTGAGATCTACAAACAGTTTAGTAACATAAGTTGCTTTTATGTTTCCTGTAGAAAATGCACCGTTTACGAGTAAAATTAAAAAAAAACAGTAGGAAATTTCTTTTCATTTAAATTAGCACAATTTGTAATTAATGAAGAATTCTCTAATTAATATTTTACTACCAATGCAACTGAATCAACGTTAATGGCACTGATTATTGAAAATCAATGCTCTTGATATATTAGTAATTGAAAATAAACTGTTGATAGTAATGGTTTGTATAATATAACATAAAAACAGGTTCCTTTTCAAACTCAGGCAATGAAAGTAAAGCACAGATTAACCACAGATGCTCACCACATATAGCGAGTGGTGACTTTTCTGGACATCCTATATAACTAATCATCGTTTTACCTTTTTTACTAAAAAAAAATTTTTTTAAATTTTGCCTTGAATATTTTCAATGCAGAACTTTCGAGAAATTGATTTCATTTCTACTACTTAACTGCTGAATCGTATAATCAAATAATCGAAAATGTGAGAACAAAATATTTTTGGAATCTGCATACTTTCTACCCTCAAGAATTTTCTGTAAACATCGCGACATATTTTTTCTCGTCCTTTTTAATGTAAAGTTCTAAAAATTATTGAAATTTATACAGGAGAGAACTTAATTTTAAAATAAAATCCTAATATTCTTCCTAAAACAATAACTTGCTCGACGAAGTTAAGCTTCAGCCAGTTACAAAATACTTTCGAGCGAAGACAATAGCCTATTTTTTATTATTGTATATTTATCAAAGCTAATATTTTTTTTATTAAATAAAAAACCAATTTAAAGGTACATGCTTTGTTTGTTATCTTCTATACTAGCAAACACACAAAAAGTATAATCCGCATTATTGCCGTTTATTTATAATTTCAAATACTGAATTGTTAGGTATATTACGGGTAGGTAAATTTGTGAAATTCTATTCATTTATTTTTTTCCTGAATTATTTCCAGACATTGGAAAGTTACCTTAAAAAAGTAATTAGTTACAGTTACAGTTACCTTATCAAAAAATGTAATTAGTTACAATTACAGTTACTTGGTTTTAAAAAGTAATTAGTTACCATTTCAGTTACTTTGATTCTATAAAAAAAATAAAGAAAAACTTTTTAAAACCCATCAAAATTCAAGATGATTCTAACTAATTTTTCTTTGTATAAGCTTACTGTACAACTCTTAGAATTACACAATATGAAAGCATGTATTTTCTGAACATCATCAAAACTACATTTGAAAATAGATTATTCAAGTAACGCAAAAGGTAACGACCTGAAGTCGTTACCGTTACACGCTTTTTGTAATTAGTTACAATTACTTTACTGCGTCTTTAGAAAGTAACGCGTTACCTCTAGCGTTACTGAAAAATGTAATTAATTACAAGTAACGCGTTACTTCCAATGTCTGATTATTTCCCATAGTAGATAGAACGCTGCATCGGATATAAAACGCATGCAGTTCAACCAATGCAGGAAATTTTTAAATTACCTACCATCGTATTTCTCTTCGAATGATACGGTTTGCGTTTTAAGCTTATACGTATATTTCATGCAGTATTGCAGTGGAGGCTTTTTGTGAATTTTTTACTAATACCCAACGCTGTAGTACTGATTGTTTATTCATGATGCAATATTTTCTTAAAAGAAATGAAAATATCTAGCTTAATCTTTTATATTCGTTTTGCAATTCACGTATTCATATTCATTTTATTAAGCTTTCGTTCCTGATATTACCTCATATATTTGAAATCTAAATAGTGAAATAGTATAGCAAAAAGGTTTGTATTCGATATTGCTTTTATGAAAGATGAAAATTCTGAACTGTATATACTATATATGAATGTTTTTCAATGTTATACTGCAAGCATGTCATTTTTTTGTGGACTTTTTCATTACTCTCTTACTCTGTGTATTTTTACTTACATTCGAATAATTGAGTCACTGAAAATAAACTCAGCCAAATCCCACTTAATCTACAATTTTTTTTGATATCAAACTAATTTTTTTGCATAAATGGAAGATGATTCACAATGTCTAAGATATTCAAATTATGAATTTAATCGATGCATCCAACAAAACACATCACAAAAAATATTATAGGTTAATTAGTGCAAATAAGCGTAGATTAGCAAGGACAGTATGGGAAGGAGCCCGTCTACAATTGTTGCCAAGGTTGTAAGCGGGGGTCTTAACTAGGTTTTGACCAGGTGATCATTCCTGTTCTACATAGGTAAATACGATTATATAGTTTTTAACTCAAATTGCTTTATTGACTGGCAAGGCTCAAATATAAAATCACAAAATATCATCTGTTTCGAATTGCAAAATAGTAGAGTAGGCCATGGTATATTTTTGTTAGTTGACGGCATAAAAAAAATTATGTTTAGATGAAACGCAAAACTGTAATTTTGTGGCAGTAACACGGTTACAAAGATGCATACTTGCAATTTATAGCCAAACTATTAAAACCATACAAATTTGGTGCCTATAATTCTACTTAATTTTACATTTGATATTCCTATCAGAGGTTGGGAATTAGGGTGGGCTAGCCCCCTACGCTAGGAAAAATATGCCACTGAAAAATTAGAAAATCTTTTTCTTTTCAAAATCAGCGACAAAGATCAAACCCTTTGTCCTATAACTCTCTCCAAAGTATACCGTTTCCGAGATATAGGGAGTCAGAATTTCTTGTTTTTAATTAAACTTTGACACCCTGTATCTCGAAAACGGCGCACCTTAGGAAAGAAAATTATATCACACAAAAGGATTAATGTTTGTCAAGAAATGCGCCTACCAAATGTTTCGCTCATTCTCAAAACACATAATAAGCGGCAATAACTTGGCAATAACGATAATATCTCTGTTTTTTCTGATTTTGTTTATTGTCAGTAACATTATTGGGTAAATATAATCAGCAATGTGAAAATACATTTGGCAATATTGAAACATTAGCAAAAAGCAGTATTGCCGAATATTTTCAATAGGTGTACATAATTTAGGCTCCTCGATTCTTGCCTATCTTCTACTTTTTAAGCTATTGGTAATATACAGAGTAAAAACTCCATGGCTGGCTTTACTGTTTCTTAATTTGAAACGGATAATAAGAGCATTAATTGATTAGAAATACTCAAACTGTAGCATTTTATATTAATTAGAATCCACAATAAACTAATTACCTATTTTCCTTTTATAAAAAGGACTTGAGAAATTATCTGGACTTTAAAACGAGATCTTAGTCAATTTTAACCGTTTTCGGACAATGTAATCCATTTTTGGACAGTTTAAACCAGCCCTGACTACTGACTTAGTCGAAACTGACCCCTAGTTTAGGGGTATTCAAAATATAATTTCACCTGTCAACGTTCTGCTCCATCATATGAACCATTTGGTGCGCGGTTCTGAAAAGATAAATTCCGTTTTGTACCACCATTTTTTAAACGCTTCATTCAGTTGTCCGACACTGTACTGCCTCACTAGCTTATTCGCTGCCAGAATATTTACCTTCGGCTATTTCACATCATTAATCGACTTCATTTCGTCCATTAACCATTAGGGTCGCGGCTGCGAACGTGCGCTTTTGGTTTTTCCACCTCAGCACTAAATTCTATTTCATTGACTAAAGAAGAGAGGATTCCTTAGCAGCTCGGCCGCCTTCAGTGGCTAAATCAACGCTGATTTGACTTGACAGATCGTTCTAGTTTTCAATGACTTTGTTTGCTAGCAATTGACGTCTGATTGTGGATCAGTCCAGATCAGTCTGCATTGTGTTTTACACAACAACAACGAAAAACATAGTAAAGTTACAAAATATACTTAATCGTTGTGTAATTACTTAATAACACTACTCATTCAATTAATTACCGACTAATTTGATGATGTCGAAAATTGAAAAGGAATCGTGCGGTTGTCATATATTTGTGAAGGTTTGTGAATTTGCTTTTGTTTTCAAATTTTGATTGATTTCTCACCTTTCTAACTTCTTCTTCTTTGTTTAGCGTTTTCAAATTACCAAATTAGCTCACAGCTACAAGGTCAAAGATTATTTGTATATCATTGTTCACCAGCATGAAATCATCTATGTATGATAAAATTAAAATTATTTTTAAAAAGTTTATGCAGTAGTCGTTATTACATTTTCCTACGTTGAAAAGAAGGAATGAACATTTAAATTCAGTCCGTTTTATTAAATATAAATAAAGATAGATTTCGGCCCGTGACAACTTAAAACCTTCGATTTCACCCATATGGTTGTGTGCACTAACGAAAGGAATAAAAGCTGTTCCGTTTTCTATTAATTCTTAGTCGAACATGTTCTAAAACCTCTTAGAATCTCATTTAAAGAAAAATAAGACACACTGCAATGTAAAAAAATAAACTTACCAATGTAGATTCTTTTTTCGCTTTATTTTGTTACGAATCCTTCTTTCGTTTTAAAAATCCAACTTGATTAGCTACAATCTAGACGCTTATTTTAAGAAATTCTTGATAATTGATCTGATTACAGCAAATGCTTACAAATAGTTTTAAAGCTACTCGTGTCAGCTTTTTTTTAGTCGATGAGCACTAAATGGATTACTCTGTTCTTCTGGGAAAAAGACTTGGTTCACTATGCTATTTACATCCCTTGGGATAGTTGAAATTCTCTCTAGGCAACGAGTTATATATTTTATGTAATGTCAATCATGGTAAATTTTTTTTTCTATAGAGACTGAATAATTATTCAGAATTATTAATTAATAAAATTTTAATTATTGTTAACTCTGAGTCTAATTAGGGCCTTTTATTTAAATAAATTTGCATAAGTTTTAAATGTTTGAAAATTTACATAATAATTATAATATTTAGATAGAATTTCACAAAAAAAATTTATTTATTAAAACAATGATTTTTTGTTAAACTCCTTTTATGGTTAATCGAGACATCATTCTAAATTAAAGGCAGGGAAAATGGTCTAATTTAGTGTGTTAGTGCGTTATTTAAAACGCAATTAGAAGACAACTAGCGGTTGGAGCTTTTTGGTTGAGGACCGATTTACGATCGTTAGTGTGCGACACGAATACTAAGGAGCTTTGGGAAGGATGTACTCGCCGTTCCCTAGATAGCGCATCCGCTAAGGAAACGTGCATCACTAAAACTCTTGAAATGTACCTACTGTCATGAACCACCCAAGTTATTGCCTTTAATGTAACTAAGGAATTGTTAATTTGTTTGTTATTTGCGGAATTTAGAGCTTAATTTACATAATTAATTTAACAGTTTTCGGTAAGTAGTTGCCAATATAATTTTTTTATTTTTATTTTTATCTTTTCAATCTTTACTTTTTTAGAATTTAAATCTTCCCGAGTTTTGAAGTTATCAATTTTGTTCAGTATATTTCTATGTTCATTCTCATTTAACCAATTAGTAAATCATTATATTTTTTGATCGTCCTACATGAATATTTACAAAGTCAATCGGTTGTATCTGAACTAGCATTTTTTTTACTCTGCAAGGGTAACTCTATCGTATTGTTTCATAAACATGTTGTTCAATTAATTTATTTAAAATGCTATTGGGATAAAATATATTTAATCAATAAAAACAGATTGCGATATTGTAAGTAGAAGTAAATGATGACTGTTCGTGTGAATTTTTCTAAATATTTATATAGTCATTGCATGTTATGATCAGGGCCATATTATCCAATAGGCTGATCAGGCTAAATCCTAGAGCAATCACATTAATTCAGCACTGGTTGTGGTTCTTACTATTTACAAATTTTATAGCGGCAAGTAAAATTGTTTCAAAACTTTAATTTTTTTAATTTTAAATGTATACCACCAGCAACGGCCACTAGTTCACTTGGGGAGAACAACTACCACGCACCACTCTATACAGAGCTGGAAACACGACGAAACCAACTAAATAAAAACGGTGTGGCAGGCAACCTTCACTTTATCTGAATATCGAAAATGGGTCAATTTAGAGATATTTGTCCAAAATATAAGTAAAATACAGCAGAGTATTTATCGTGTTATATCGTTTAATAAGACAATGTAGCTTCATGTACGGCTCTTCGACGGCATATGTACGGCAAACAATTTCAAAGTTTTGCTCTGGGCGGCCAGCGGCCACATTTATATTCGGAGAGCGGGGACGCTACAAATGAGGCAAACTGGTATGCGTGGTGGATTAATACAATTAATACAAAGCAAAGCAAAGTATTAAATACAATCGAATAACGTAAATATTTAACGACGAGTAAAATATTGAATTAAACACGGTAATTAATTTAACGGCAGACTAAACTGGAATATTTTCATAACTTTGTTACATAATATTCAGATGTTGAACTTATAAATGCCCATGTAGGAAACATTTCTCCATCATATTAATATTTACAAAAAGCTCACATTTTGTTCGTAAAGAGTTTGGAAGCTGAACAAGCCTGCCATTTAAGAAAAAGAACACTTTTTTTCTAAAGGAGAAATTCTTACAATAAAATAGGAACTTTACTTGCAGAGTGTAGTGTATTTGAAGAAACTTAGTGTATATCTGAGAGTTGTTTCATTTTAGAGCTTTATCTGCTTCCTAATGCTCTCATATGTTAACATCGACCTTACGATGATTTAATAGATTTCAAGCTTCGTTTTCCCTTCAGTTTTGGATTTGCATTCACATTCTTTACTTATTTTATCCACTTTTCAGAACTTTCGATGTTGTTGAGACTGTCTTGACTTGTCTTGTATTTCTTTAAAGTCCATAGTTGATACTTAATTACAGAGCAATATCTCTTTCTAATGTTTTGTATGTAGCAAAACATTTATCAAGCCTTTACTTTTTGTTTCTAGATTTAAGTTAATAGTTTTCTTGTTAAAATAGGCAATAGATGTGATTTTTTGAATTGCGATGCCTACTTGGTTTTGATTTCATTGCACAACTCCTTTTAGCTGTTTTTCACTTTACCTAATTATGGCTTTGCTCTTGAAAGTTATTGGATAGAAGCAATCCTTTGCTTGAAAATCTATGTACCATAAAATTCTCTGTCTCCGATATTTACTTGAAATGTTTTCAAATTTTATGTAATGTCTAAAACTGATTGATAAAATTCTATTCTAATTCTATCGTATGATGCAACTCATATATGCAAGTTCAAACAAATGCAAAGTTGGTTTGTTTTACACAATCATGCAAGTACAATGTTCCGACCGGTATGTTTGAAGATTCGATATTATGCCCAATTTACCTATCGTAGTTACACTCATGGTGGTTTTTGATAGGTAAGGAAAACGAGAGAATATATGGCGTCATTTAATGGATGATAATGTTAACTTGCATATTTTACAACAGTAGTATGGGATTTTGGACAGCTACGCAACTTCAAAGTTATTCTAAAAAAATCTACGAAATGTGTAATTTCTACATAAAATGAAAGGAAAAGTTTTCCATTGGTTATCTATAATATTAGATGAAAAAAATTTTTTTTTTAGTTTCAGATATCAACAGAATCATCATGTTTTGATCTTAATTATTAATCATATAGTTAAGGTTTTTAAAAACGAGTGATAATTTTTGTAATTAATTTAAATTCTTGTAGGTGAGTTTAATTATCATATTATTTAATTAAAATTCGTGTTGGCAACCAAGAATTTGCCTAACGAAAGGAACAAGTTAATAAACTTGTCTTCGCATCTAAATTCTTCAGTTATTGATATCTGAAGAGAAGCAAGGAATTTCTCTTTAAATAACATCCGGTAGTTACTGAAGCTGGAATTTTTTGAAATAATACAATTATCACTAATTAAGCTCTAGGGATTTATAATTCTTCAAGTTGATAAATTAAGATTTAAAGTAACGTTTACCTGTTCTAGTTTCAAAATATTAAATTTAAATTCTAAATATTTTGATTGCAGTTGTTATTTGTAATATCCTAATTAACAAAAATATTATTTTACGTGATGGATCCTTTATGAATATTTTATGTTATTGAAAGCAAGGATATGTCAACACTAGAATCGTTTTAGTGTACATAAAATGTGTTATTAAAATTCAAAATGACGTTATAATTAAAAAAATATATTTTCCAACACAAATTCAAAAAAACATTAGGTCTTGCCTTTTTTGTGACAAACGACCCTCATATTTTTTAAAGTATTGTTTTACGCAACCAGCATTCCATACTTTTTTGTCGGCCGTATTCTAAAAAACTCTCAAAATACGTTTTTTATACCTTTAATTTAAGCTGCCTGTTTTAACCCTCGACTTATCCTTGTGTGATAGTTACGTTGTAAATCTCAAGAATTAAACTTTAAAGTAAACACAACGGCCCTTTCCTTGAGAATTTGCGTACACCTCCTCTTATCTAACAGCGTGAGACAGCCTATTTGGTAAAACGATTTAGGTAAACAGAGCGTTGTTATCGTAAGAACCTTGTTTATGAAATAGCTCCTATTATATCCCAATTTTAGTAAAACGTTAGCGTTAAACACAAATAAACAAAGGGGCACCGTGTAGTGATGATCTTATACAAAGGAAAAGCAAATACGTAATTATGTAAAGCAACGCTGGATACTCGTAGGGTCGATTCGTCTGACCTGTCCTAACCATAGTGAAGGTTTTATGTCTGTCGAATGTCCTCATTAACCTCGTTATAAATTATGCTGTAACATAGCCCCCTGGTAGAATTTCACTTATGAAAATTAACTGAAAAATTTTTAATGAGGTTAAGGTGAGGAAATTTAGAACCTACAAGCTTGATGAACGTATGACACCTTTGGTACTTTAACAACCTTTCGTAATTTTCTCAGAAATATCAATGCTTTTTTCCAAATAAGCGTGTTTTCAAAATATATGCTCTAACAGACAGGTACTTAGGTTTTTCACGAGAATAAATTGAAAGCTTAATTGAATTCCAGTCTCTCGTTTTCAAACCGCCCACTTGAAAGAGACAAAACATGCTTGTGATATGTTCGCACATCAAACTAATCCTATGAAAACCATAGAACTTAATACACCCGCATTAACTCGAGAAGCCTACTCATAACAACTCATAAATATTTATCTTGAAGTTTTCCTGGGCATATTTTAAAACAGATTTCATACAAGGTGTTTTAAAAATCTTGCCTCTTCCGCAAAATAAGTTATTTATTTCAAGCATGATTTCTTATTTTTAACGCTTTAGGGTCTCAAGATTTTTTCTAAATTTTCTTTTGATTTTTATCAGGAATTGCGTTTAATCATAGATTTTTTTATATTATGCTTTTCTTGCGTTTTGTTGTGATGTTATTTAATCAAATAAGCTGGCAATCCCGGCCGTTTTTAACTACATCTACTTTTCTCTCTCACACTTCGTTCCCATAATTATCTAGATTCCTCCTTTATTCGTTTTCTTGCTTAAGTTATTTAAATGTCTTTTGTTTTGTCTTGAATCCTTGAATTATGGGATCTACATTTCATTTTTCTCTTTATCAATGTGCTTTCATTGTCTGCAAAATGCGGTACATGCTAAAACATTGAAAACTAACTGTTTTTAGTGAGCATTTGTCTAAGACCAAACTGCTGTATAACACAGTGTGCTTGGATGAAAACTAGTGTATAATAATGGTTTAGATTTCTTCTTTCGAGATGGAAAAATCTTTTATTGACAACTCAGAAAGCTACGTTATTAGAATTAAAAACAAGAAGTTCGCGCCTTTTTTTAGTGCTGTGGGGTAGTTCAGTGGAACTTTCTTCGTACTACGTATTTTATCTCTTTTTTTATTTTGGATGACAAGTGATTTTTACTTTTGGGCGGTAATTATTACTGTATTAGTTGCAGCTTTGGCGTAATGTAACGAAGCAAGATCTGGCTAAAGGGTGCTCTGATAATAACGTCCTTGCCATTTGCCTCATCATCTATAGTGTAAATGTTTTTTGGACTTTAACTTGCTTCTCCGTAATCTTGATTTTTATGTAACACTCATGTCTAGTAAGCGTTTTTTAATTGTTTTTACAGTGGAATTTCCTGCCCAACTCACGGTAAGACTTTGGAACACGACCAGCAGTTGCTTTCTTCAGTTTCCTTCTTTCATTCGAATTGCTTCAAATTTCTCTTTTTCCCTGAACCTAACTTCCTCTGTAATAAAATATTATCTTCGTTTTTTAAAATGTGATACACACTTGAACGAAATGTTTTACTCTTATAGTCACAAAACCGCGTATTAGATTCCTGCGACTTTCTTCATTGACAGCCATTTTTTATAAAACTCACAAACCATTATTTATTATAACAAATGACATTCCAACCATGATCACAATCGGTTATAAACAAATTATGTGCAGCAGTCTACAATGTTAACATAACTTGCTAATTTAAGCTTAGAAATATGCACCTTATACAACTCTAGAAGAAATTAGATCTCCAATAAAATCTCTTCATGTTTTCTAGTACCAAAAAGGCAGTACTAAAATATTGATGGTTTTCAGTGTTATTCTATTAGTATTGAGAAGTTTATCTTCCCAATTTCCTTAATCAAAAATGAATTCACAATGTTTCCGAGATTCAATGAAAAGTATAACGATTAACTGTCAACTTCATGTTAGTTGTCACCTGATATCGCTTCCCAACTTACTATTAGATTTTTAGTATTACCAATAGTACACATCGTCTTAATTTGGTAATCTTCAAGAATCCCAACTTTAGAGACGTTTTTATATTTGAAGAATTATTCCGATAAGCACCAACAAAGAATCATGGTTACATCAAAAGCGACTATAAATGCGATAATGCAACTACCGTATGACTTCACAATGTGTAAAGCGACTTTTTCATAACACAAAGAAAGGCAAGAATATTAATTTGAGATAATTTATTGAACTGTTAATAATTATATGTTTGATACCATGGCAAAAAGCCCAACAGCCGTCTTACCTTACTCATGACTTTTTTACTATCAGAGTTTACCATCTGCTTCTTTGGTCCTTTAAGATCCTTTGAGTATCAGATTTGATATAAAAATTTACATTTCTGCTATTCCTAGGACTTCAACAGGTAAAGTAAAACAGTGAAAATTGATAATCTATAGGTCTACTGAAAGAGGCAACTGAGAAAGTCATAAACAGATTATAAAAGCGCAGATTTATGAGTCCTAATATGGCATCATCAATGTTACGCATGCGATACCATCTTTCATTTATTATTGACGTCCAGCAATTTACTCAGAGTGAATAGTAGATTTTACATTTTTTGTTTATCAAATCTGAAAAGCCTGAACAGAAAAAGAAAAAATAAGTTTTTCATACAATTTAATTAGGTTACACTACTTATACTAAATATTACTTTTCAAGGAATTAAATAGCTCAATCCTCAAACATAGACAGTTTAAGTAAATATTTAAGTTAATAAATGTGCCCTAAATACTTGAAGTATATAATTAAAAGCGCTTTTTGCCACTATTTTCTAATTTAAAAAAACGAAAATCTGTATCATCTTTAAGCTGTTTAAGAAGTAATTAGAATTTAAAATTACGTAGCTCTAAATCTCATAAACGTGTATTTTAAATTTTTAAAAAAGCTCTTGATCTAATTAAAAGCAAGATTATTTAATGCTTTTAAAAAGTTTTTTCTGCTTTGAAAGATATTAAAAGCTCGTTGTCCATTTAAGCATTTCTAGTTAAAAAATCTCATCAATTTTCAATCAAATTATGTTACTATGCAAATTAATCATATTTTCACAAAGAAGTCCGCATTGCTTTATAACGAAAGATTAGCTCTAATCTTATACTATCCTGTATTATACTTCACGATACTACACTTCAGATATTTAATGTAATTTTAATTTTTGCTGTACTTACAAGGTATTTTTATGCAATTTAATCTATTTGTTACTGTTTACAATGATAGTGCGATATACCGTGTGTCTCATATACATTCTAAATAGATTAATGACGTATGAAGACTACAAGAACAGCTTTTATGAGCTTTGTATATAATGAACTATTGCTTGGTTTTCACGGAAAGAACTATTCTCCAACTTCAACCTAAAATTTTAATATTTAAAGATCTTTAGGCGTTAAGTACAAAATTCGACAGAAAGATTTTGTTAAACTGAATTTATACAACATGCAGGGTGTCTATTTGAAAACTTTCAATGGGCTATATTTATTTTTTAAAAAAAGGTATCGTAAAATGCTCAAAACCGTTTAGATAGTATGGAGGAAAAAAAAGTGACCTAAGAATCTTAAATAGCAACCCCCGCATGTGACACATCATTAGAAAGCTCTTGAGAAATGCTTTTCGTTGATACCACACAAAGATAATTTTTGGTAAGTAATTATTAACTGATTCAATAATGAGGTGTAGGGATCATTGCAAGGTATTTAATTAGATTAAACAAGCCTGATACAAAAAAAACATTTTATTTAATTGAAAGTTTTCAAATACACACTCTGTATAACCAAAATCTCGTTAATTACATGGGAAATCAGTTACAGGCTAATTAGTATAATAGGAGTAAATTGTAGGAAACTTAGAAATAATATTAAGAAATTCTAAAATGTTGAAAATTAATGTGACCGATTACGCTCGATATTCGTACGTACAGACTTGTCGAAGCTGCTGTAGTTTTATAATTAAAATGAGAGAAATTTAATCAAACAGAATTTAATTTTTTAACGGGCTTAATGAAATAAGTTTTGTAAAGTAAAAGAGTTGTTTGTAATTTTTTTGTTCTTTAATAAAAATGTTTTTATTTATTTTACGAGCTTTATTCAAGTTACTTACTCTAAGCAAGTTATATAAAATACCTAATTTGTTTTAATAAATCATATTTATAGAAATAGAAGCTTGAAGAATTTATTTTTACAAAACACTTGTTATTAATATCCTACATTACATAATGTGTTGTAGATGTTCACAAATATAGGTTATATATGTTATATTTTTTTGTAGTACATGATAAACTTCGCAGATAAATCATTCTCTTAAGTGTTCCAACCCGGCAAAGGTTATAAACGAATTGTATTATCATAAACTGGAATGGAATCGTTTTGTTGACCGCCTATGATTGCCTTCGGAATTGTTAACGAGCATAGAAAGCTAGCAGATCGTAGGTTCCTTGAAAGCTTTTCCAGAAATCTATTACCCTTAAGAAATACGTTTGCCCTAGATTGAGTTTCATATAAAGCAGATCATCTCTAAAGCAAATTCACATTTTTTTGAATAATGTATAGTAATGTACAGAAAAAAGCGTTTTCGTTAAGATTGTAGAGTATCTACCTGAGTTGTTGAAAATAAAATATGCGGGTTCTATCTGTCATCTAAAAATGAAATATATTACGAGCTTTTTATTCTTTTAGTTACAAATATGAATAGATTTTTAGCTTTTCGCGTCATGTTTTATTTAGATATCTTGAAGAAACTTGCCATCTTTTTCATATGTAGAATGGCTTGCTTTATTGTTATTAAAGTATAATAATTAAGAAAATTAATAAAAACAATGGAGTGCAAGTAGTATGAGATATTTTTGGATGTTAAGCTTTCCTTATTAGTCAACTATTTTTAAGTTATTATTGAAAACTGCACAAGTAAAAATTATTAATAAGTTTATGAACATACATGTACGGCAGAACAAAATAGAAATCCTTATTTGTATAACCAACGCTCTTAAAAAAATTTTAACTAAAAACTTTAATCAGTATAAAATATAAAATGAAACTTTAATCATAGAGGAGATTAATTTTTAACTAAGTAAACTGGTAATCCAAAATTACTAATAACAATGTTATGTTACATCATGTAATATTAATATTAAAAAATAATCACTCGAATATACAGGGTGTTTAGCAATATGTAGACAACTCTTTTAGTAGAAATTCCTTGACCAAAGATAAGGCGAAACATCCGAAAAACATATGGTCTTTATACTTCCGTCTCTGACAGATAAACAATTGGAGAACTTTGGTAACTTTTTTCTACTATTCCTACTGAGGCAATCCCGCCTCGATGTGAACCTCTTTTCTTGGTTTATGAAATTTTATTTACGAAAAAAGCAGGAGATGTGTTAGTCTAAGATAGACTGCCGATTACCCGATAATTCGATTTCTAATAAAAGAATTTCTTTTGATCAGACTCCTGTTTTCAAAATAATAGAATTTTAGCGTGAGAAACAAACAAATTACTCCAGACCCGGCTTCACTGCCTGGCCTTTGCGTCTTCTTCCTGTCACTTCTCCAGTTAGAACTTGTTTTGTGGGTCTTTCTTCTTTCATTCCTGACACGTGTCCTACCCATTTTAATTGTTGGCTCCCCATATAGGCATTTTAATTCTTCGTTGGTCCTCTTCCTCCATAACCCATCTTCCTTTTTTTCTCCGTAGAGCTTCCTGAAGCTTTCCTTTCTCAAGTACCTAATGTTTCTCTTTCTCTTGCATTAATTTTCACACTTCACACCCATATGTTGCCGTCGGCCTTATCACTGTTGTGTATATTCTTTCCTTTGCTTTTCTAGATACATTTTTTGACTTCATTATTGTGTTCATAGCTCTCAGGCATTTTTGCTCTTTTATTATTCTTTCCTGTATTTCTCTTTTCCTCTCCATTGTTTGGTAGATAGTTCTTTCTTTCTACTTTTTCAAA
Source organism: Ignelater luminosus (assembly GCA_011009095.1). Taxonomy (NCBI): domain Eukaryota; kingdom Metazoa; phylum Arthropoda; class Insecta; order Coleoptera; family Elateridae; genus Ignelater; species Ignelater luminosus. Next base: position 940,914 of record VTPC01090244.1, on the reverse strand, counting down.
GCTATATCTTCTTCCTGCGTTGCTTATTACTTCTAGGCTTTTGTTATTTTTGTTGTCTTTTTGTCTTTTTTTCTTTGTCATTTCCATGTACTTCGTCTTTTGCTCATTTAGTATTAGGCCTTTTTCTCTTGCTTTTTATTTTATCTTGCTAATAGCCTTTTTTAGATTTTCCTTCGCCCTTGCAAGCACTGCTTTATCATCTGCATATGTTCGACCTTGGAAAGTTTGGCGATATATCGTTCCATTTCTTTTTATTCCGGCCTCACGAATTATTTTTTCCAACACTAAATTAAATAAACTTGTTGACAATGGATCTCCCTGCCTTAGTCCTGTCTTAACTTTAAACTTATTTTCTTCAACCAATACTTTGCTCTCTGTGTCATCTAAGGTCATTCTCACCATACGGATTATTTTACTTTGTATTCCCAGTCCTTCCGTTACTTTACCTACCTTACAGCTGCTGTTTTGTACACAATATCTAGCAAAGCTATTGCTCTATAGTTGTCGCACAGTTCTTTTTCCTTTCTTATATATTGGATATATTAGGGATGCTTTCCAGTTTGCTGGCATCTTTTCCATTTCCCATACTTCTTGTACAATTTTACAGATATCTTCTTCCAAGTCTCTTCCTCCTACTTTTATTGTTTCTGATGTTACACCATTTTCTCGTGGTGGCTTATTATTTTTTTTGGATTCTCAATACTTCTCGTATTTCCTCTTGGTCGGGTCCATTTATTACATCTTCTTCTTCTATAGGCCCTGGATCCATATATATTGTTCGTATCTTCATTTTCACCTCCATTTAATGTTGTGAGTTGTGTTAGTGGCGGTGAGATCAAATGGTTCGTTTGATTTATGCTCTGCAATAAACTTTGAATAACTGAGAATTACCGAGTAAATAAATCAAATAAGTGATTATAACCTGTGCTAAGAAAGTGATACAAAAACTCATATTGTAATATTAACTAATCTAATTTAATTCAATTGGATTTCTGGTAGTGTAAATTTTAAAGACAGTTAAATCGAGTGCCGATGAAGGTCAAGGTGCGACGGGTTGACCGGCCTCCGGTACAACGATAAAGAGATCAAAATATATGAACTGAATAAAATACGAACAGGGTCGGCGTCAGGGTCTTTTATTTAAGCAGTAAGAAAATAAACTAAAACAAAAATAGAAAAAGTCCAGGAAATGTTCGGAGATGTAAGTGCCAGATGTCAACAAATGCAACAAACATTCAAGCTGCCATTGCGGAGCAAGAGAGCAGAATTGAATATTTGAAGAAGGAAGTAAGAAGGAAAAAATTAGTAGTTAAAAGTACCGCAGATGAAGCAAAAGAAAATAACCAAGAAACTAAAGAGAAAATTGAAGATATGTCTCAGAAAATAGATGTAACAATAGACGTAGAGTTTGACACAGATGAGGTCAGAAGAATTGGAAAGTACAAAATCAATAGATATAGACCAAGGGCAGAAACGAATGGAAATTCTAATCAAGGCAAAAATACTGAAAGGAACGGAAATATAGAAGAAGACTTCTCCAAAGATGTACAAGAGCATAGAAAAACGGCTAGTTCCATAGCTAAGACAAGCAAGAGCAAAAGAACTAAATACATCATTAAGATATAATAAACTAGTAATTAACGATGAAGTTTAGGGAACCCAAGACTTAGAATGCGAGGAGGAGAACGAGACTACATCAACAGAATGTGTATGGTAAGAATAAAGGATAGATATCGGAAAATTAGTATTTTAGATATTTATGCCCCAAACAGAATATAAGGAAATAGAAGAAGATAGGCAAATAATTAATATATAGGCTAACAAAAAGTATTGATAACAAACACGAAGAGAGTAACGAGAATGGAAAAATAATGGTTGAATTTGCGACAGAAAAATAACTTAGAATAATGACCACATATTTCGACCAAAAAAATGTACACGTGGATATTACCAGATAAAAAATACGGAAAATCAAATTGACCACATGATAATATAAGCCAAACGTAGCAGATGGGTAATGAATGCGAGGAGCTACAGAAGTGCAGACGCAAATAGTGGCCATATAATGGTAAGAGTCAGATTATAACACTGGACACTCCCAAAGAAAGCAAACAAAAGGAAACAAGGAAACGCTATGATAAGGCAAAACTATAAGATGAAGAACTCAGGAGGTCCTTTGAATAAGAAATCAGCAACAGTATAGAGACAACCGAAGAAAACTCGGAATTCAAATAGAATCATATTGAAAAAACGGTGACTAAGGCGGCGGAGGTGCTAAGACCTGGAAAAAAGGGGAAAACATAAATGATTTGAAGTATGCAGACAGCAAAAAACAACAAGGAGTACAAAATATGTCGCGGAATAGCAAAACAAACAATAAGAGCAAAGAAAAGAGTCTTTAATTATCCTATAGTAGTATGAACTATTAAATATTCTCTTGGTGATATTAATATCAATCAGGGGCCATTTTGTAATTGCTACTTTCGATGAAATATGATTTTATCACAATCTTTGATGAGTAAAACTCCAAAAGTATAAAAAGACTAATATCAGCTCTTTCAATCAATCTTCAGCCACCTAAGCCCCAAGAAGTTAGCAATCAACGTACAAAAGTTTTGGACTCCCATAAGAATAAACAAAAAGCAAGAAGAGTTATATCAAGACAGGCAAGGCAACATTAAAAGCTTGAGAAGTTCAACTTCCAGAACACTACATATGACTATTTTCATAAAATGCATTAAGCAAGAGCCAAAAATGACCAATTTACAAGAACAAAAGCAACTCTTTGTAGTTAAGAAAAAAGAATCGTTTGAAATAGAAAGACCTACCATTTTTTCCTGAGGAGTTGTCTCAGTTGTTTAGAAACCAAGAACTTATAGAACATCAGAGATTTTGAACATAAAAGAAGCTAAAGTGTCAAATTAAGAAGAGACATAGAGAAAGATTTACTGTAAAAATAAACATACTTCCATTCCTTTTGGACATAGTCGATCACGAAAGTCAAAAGGCTTCAAAATGCACGTATTACTGTTATTCTTGAAAACCTACGGATTATTTCTAGAGTGGATCTTACTGTATGGGCTGCTCTAACAATAAGTATTGACAATACAAACGGACGGTCCAATGTGAGTGTGTGCTGACTAAAAAGTTACTGTAAACAAACATATCGTGACTAAAATATAAATATTATGTTTGACAACTAATTTAGGTTTGTTCAAAATTCTATGGAAGTTCAAATACTCCTACCTTGAATTACATCAAGGATCTAGGATCTTCTAAAATGACAGCACTAGTTGAAAGTTATATCTATTCGAATGGGATCGGCAAGGATATCAAGATATCATTGCTCAGTCAAGGAGCATTACACTGCACAATTACGCGCTGATTTTGCAGCACTCTTTGCTGACAAATATTTGTTAATTATAATGAGTTTCATAACTATAGAATCATACTATGGGCTTCTTTTCATTTTTGATCATTTCAAAAGATGACATTTTCTCAACTTTCTTCATTTGGTGCAAACATTTTGGCGGTCACGGTACTTGTATTTGTGTTTATAGTAGCTATTTGAAGAGTTGCTTTCATTTTGAATATTATGTCATTAATGGTATGGCACGGAGTTACGGAATCGTTGACCTCTGGTTTCTTAGATAGTTAAGTTGGACTATATTTCAAACATTTACAATTAAAGCATTTAAATTCTACTGATACTATTAAACATTTTTCTTTTTTATTTTAGGTACGTTTTACAACATTTGAGCATCATTGCTAATTATAAATTGGCTGTAATCTCTCAAACAGATGGTAGGTAAGAATAACTAGATAATTTTAATGTATTTGGAGTATACGATATTGGAACTAAGGTAAAATATTTGACAAATAGTTTTGATCTTCTAACTTGTTTTTCTAGTACTTTAATTTATTAATCAAACTTTTTATTATACGACAAGTATTTTTTGACTTATTGCAATTAGACTACAGAGTTTGATACTTGACGTTAAATCAAGATCATCAAGACTTTAAAGATAGGTCTGATTAGTTCCCAAAATAATTTTGGCATAGATAAGATAATCAGTTGCTTTGCATCGACTATAGCGACCAACACCTTTCCTGTCTATAGGTTACATTTTTTAAATACAAGTCAAAAACGAAATTTTCTGGAAATTAGTTTTCCTTGATATCTAAGTTATTTGGCAATAATGAGATATGTTAAGAGACAAATCTCGATGTCAGCCCAGCCTGACAACAATAATCAGTGTAAGATTGGTATACTGTAATTGTACTCTGAGTTTAAAAAAGGCCAAATTGTGCCACTTATAACATTTTACTATAATTTCTACTTTTTGGTTTACACTGAATCGCAGTAATTGGCGCATATGGGAGGTTTAAATGGAATTCATTTTTTGATACTATCCTGATGATGTTCATGTACAGATAAAATGTCTTCCGTTGAGTCTCAAGTATTTCTGAAGTTACTTCTCAATTCAGTTTGAGAATTAGAAGAGATACTCCCAGCTTACCATTAGTTGTTTTTGTTGCGTACAAAAAGTGAAAACCTTTTTTTTAACTTTTTAATGTTTAGGTAGATTTATTGATCTCTAATCTCAGAGGGATTATCTTTAGAACGTTCAAATTTTGGTAAATCGTCTTTTCTAGATATTTTGAAAGAAAATTCCTTATTGATTTAGTTATTGGTATAATTTTCGGTTTTATTCTTATGTAAGATTGGCAGGTTCTTCTTCTAGAGGGCAATTTCAATTAAATTACTAAAATTGCCCATAAGATTGTCACTTCTTCTTTTTAAGTCTGACATAATCTTTCGTTTTATTGTTACGCAGAATTATTTTATTACAAATATTTCTAGTATAGAACCTAAGCAGATATAACTTTTTTCTTTGAGTTAATTAAAATTTTTTATCGTGCCCGAATTAAAAATTTTTTAACAATCATTAGCCGAAAGAAAACTGATGAATATTCAGCTTCGAGCTAAAACATGACATTAAAATGCAAGTCGCTGATCCCAAAGCAAAATTCCTTTACAATCTTCAAACTTGTTTTTTAATCATTGATTATTTGCAGATTTAATTTTTATTACCACGGCATAAAACTGATGTAAAGTGTTTTTTAAATTACTATTTAATGTTCGTTTAGTATCGTTTAACTTCGTATTATTTTGATTCATTAAGGTATAATTTGAGTCCTTAGCGGTAACTCAGTTAGTAATTCTTCTTCCTCGGTTCGGACAACATTTGCCTATTAATTCGGATAACCAAAGACAACGTGTGAATGAAGATTGGGCCAAATTAAAATTTTTTATTAGTTTTATGTGAGAAAAGTGTAAGATAATGCAGTGCCATGGAATTGTGGAATTTCCTCGCAGCAATCCTCACCATTATCCAGGCTGCAGCTGTGGCTAATAACTTAGGTAAACTAGAAGTAATATATCAGAGAAATCCAGAAATTATTATTATAAATTAATAGGAATAAATTTGTGACATTAAACTTAATTGTATTTCGAGAAGTTTGTTTTCCAGTAAAATCCTTTACAATTTTATTTCATGAATGATTTTATCATTTTTTTAACGTGCAGATGCTTTTCTCTTTTAATGGAATTTAGGAGTGGTCTTTCTTATGATATATGGAAATGATTCTGATTGTGAATCACTACAGGTTCAAGGTTAATTTAAAACAGTAACAAGGGGTATCATGAACTTTCCGGTATGTTGCTCGTCACAATTATCTCGTGCCATAAGACAGAAATGCTTTCAACACTCGCGTTATCTCATTACTTTGCATAGAAAAATATTATGTTACCGAATACAAAAAACTAAAAAGTACTTTTCATCGCAGCATGTTAAACCACAAGAGCTCTTAATAAAAATGCGGCAAAAAATTTAATGTTTAACGAGTAGAAAATTTAAAACTACTTAACAAATATTTTTTCTTTTTTTAGTTACACAAAAATCTGTGAATAAACTAATAAACATAAACACGTTTCTATTTTTTAATACTTTATTAGATTATCTGGTTTTAACCGAAATAACCGTTTTAAACTTCCGAGAATTCTAAATAGTGGTTTCTACAAGTATCTACCTATCCGTGAATGAACGAGTGGGTGGTCACTCGAATGCATCGAAAACGGTCCAGTTTTAATGAAATGTCGAATACGGGGACGTTTCAGAAATTCTTCAACAAATAAAATTTGAAGAAGTACTTGATTAAATTAGTTTTATTTTGCAATAAATGAGAATTAATAAGGAATTAAAATTTTATTTATTGTGTCATTATTTTTCATTAGAAAATATTTAAGTTTTCCATAAGTTTCTCTATTGTCTTTTATTACATATTAGGACACTTTGAGGCGGTTGTTGATAAAAATTAATACTTTGTTTCTTTTTGTTAGCACAATCGCTTTCTCAATTTGTTATGGGCAGGATAGTTTTGTTTTTGTCTTTCTCAATAGTATATGTAATGTAAGTAGAATTGGTCAAATCAAGATTTTTCTTGTAAAATTCTTTAAAAAGACTTGTAAGTGAAAAGATTAACAATTCCATCTCTGATAAGGTGTTTGCTCTTTGTTGAATCAAAAGAAGGGGCCAAGCCAAGGAAGTCTTTATCATCAAAATTCATTTTCAGGTGTAGTAGTATCTGAGGGGAAAATTTAAATTTTCAAAGCAACCCAAGAGATCATAATTTCGTTACTAAACCCAAAATTCTTCTAAATTCTAGTTTCTTCAAACTGCAAGTTTTCTGGTCTCTAAGGCTTTGTCCAGTTTGTTTTGAAGAGATGTTCAGATTTCTCCAAAGACAAAATGATACAAATGACGTGTTTCATTAAGATTGAAATCTACCTTAGACAGTAAGTTTTTTTAAAAATCATATCGATGACCAAGCTGAAGAGAATGAACGAAAATAAACTGTATATTCTCTCTTTGAATAGATAATTCTCCTTTCCAGGGCAACTTACAATTAGAAATCTGTATTGAAAGTATTCAATATCAAATATGGTAACATAATTTAATCCTATTGATTTGATTGTTCAAAGATTTGCTAGCAAAAACTGGTGTTATGTATTCTGAAATTTCTGAGAAAAGAAAATCGTAACTAAAGAAAATAAGGTAGTCTTAAAAAACAAACTGCTAGAATTCTGAATGTTATTTTCCTGTATTTTCAAAAACAAAATACATTTACAGAAATACGAACACGTTGATTTTTTCGGCGAATTCTAATATTGTTTACTAAAATTAAATTTTCCCGCAATCTTAATCTACACCAGTTTTACTCATATAATTTTATTTTAGACCAAACCAATTCAAATGTATTTTCTATAAATACCACCAATATGGAATTTGAAACATTCTTAAACTATTTCAGCAATGTATTCTAAACGTATAACAGATACTCTGAAAATATCACAAGTTGTTTTGCATGCAGTGTTATAGTGATTTATTTTTAGAAGTCTTCTGACTGAACCCTTATTTTGCTGCTAATTATAATGGTTATTCGCGGTTAGTTTATACAGTATGTAGATATCTGTAATTCTCGCCAAAACTACTGTTTGTATTTGTAATGTTGGTATTTGTGGATAAATAGAGTTTGCTTTAATTAACAAAACACCTGGTTTACGAGGTAAAGTACTTGTGTTCAACCTGTCGTAAGTAATTTTCATGGCTTCTAATAGGAGAAAACACAATGTGACAGTAAACTCAGTCTGATGCTATAAAAGCATCCGATTTTATTAAAAAAAAGATGGAAAGCCTCGCATAAGGAAAGTATTAAATTGAATTTTGCACTCTCCTTATGCATGTTAGTTATTTGTCGGTCACTTTTAAGAATATTTTTAACATTTTCTACAGAAAATATTTTTCATAGGCCTTACAAGCAGCCATGTATATTTTATGATGTGCCACGTAGAATAATAAACGGCCTCTTCCCCATTGTGCTTTTGTCGTTGCCAGATATGTGTGTTTAAAAATATCGGTTTACAGATTCCAAGTTCACATTTTCTGTTACACTACGGGTTTAGCCTGCAAACAGCAAGAATTATGTTCTTCGGCTGCTCCTTGTGTTTACCCTTGATACTTATTTTATCGAGCACCCTTTATGGTTACTTCATGTTTGCAGACTATCTAGAGGGATGTAAAAATGTCAATAGCAAAAATAAATGTTATAAAATGGCGAGACATTTACTTAGTATGTTGGACAAACTGATTTTCCATAATGCCAATTCAAGCAGAATATATTAGATTACTGTTTTATAAAAAAGCTTCAAGAAAATTCCAAATATTCTAAATTGTATAAGATATTCGATTTTGCTAAGTACTTGATATAAAATAAGATTTTATACCTAAAAGTCAGATTTAAATTTCATTTCTTATTTATTTTACTAGAGTTTGTCAGATTTTATCAGATTTCGGCAAAAATGTATATATTATGTTAGACATGTATTTAAATTGGCAAACCGAATTTCTTAACTGTATACCTATAGGGTATTTCGACTATGTCTGAACGGAGGATAGGATCATTATTTGCAAAAACATGTTTCTAAGAGAAGTTGTGCATGAGTTTAATAAGAGTCTGACATATTATTTTTTTGTGGAACACTTTATATATTCTGATACTTCTTTACTCCTAGTTGTTTGCTGATTTCAACAATATAGCACTATAAGCACTATAACTCAATTGTTTGTGACAAAAGTTTTCATTTTTTTCTTTGTTACTACAAGCGTCGATTTTTAGACATCGACTTCTACTTAGAATGTACAGTTATTAAGACGAATAGTGTTTAAATCTGATTGTGAAATCACTTACTAAAAATGTAAGTGATAAGGTGTGCTTGCTAGCCGCCTCGACTGCTGAAATGTAATTAGATCGTTACGTAATCAAATTAAACACTTGGTTCAAGTTTGTGACTAACCAAACTTGCTGCGACAATATACAGAGTGTCTCTAAATAAAACCGATAAACGTTGACAGCAAATTCCTGAGACAAAATCAAAGCGATTTAATCCATTGAAGCCTGTAATTATCTGACTGGGATTCTTTTGTAAAATTTTGACTATGAGTCCCTTTTAGGTCTAATATCAATATAAATTTATGACAATTGTCGCAGTTGTTTTTTTAAATGGCAACTTCAATTGTCACTGAGCAGATATAATATCAAAAGCCTTATTAGTAAAGGAAGACAGATATAAACCTGATATTAATAATCAACTCGTTTTTGAATTTTTGGAATAGTCTTCTAGGTGAAGAGGTATATCACATTTCACACATATTTAGATTGTACAGCGTCCACAAATTTTACAGTGGTGATATTTTGGAACACCTTTTTGTATAATGTGGTCAGTACGATCTTTTTGTATTTCTTCAAGAGCGGATTAGAACTGCAATGAGGTAAGATAAAAGGTAAATTGGACATTGCCATCTAAAATCCCACATTGGCATTTCATGACCAAGTCGGCAATATAACCCCCCAACCTTGGACACAGCAAATATCTATAGACGAAACGCCATCCACAATGCTATTATACTGGCGATAGAATATAAAACGTCTATTTGCACTTTTTTTTGTCAGAACGAGAGTAACGGTCAAAATGGTTTATAGGGTATACACCATCACAGTTACTTAGAACTGTCACGGCACTGTTATTGTTCCAACAAACGCTTACTGAACTATCCTCTCTAGAAATTGCCATGTCGCCTAGTCATAGTTAGTTAAGGCTCATTGTTTAGTTAGTTCAAGCTCAAGCTTAGTTAGTGTTATGTTATAGTTAGTATTTAGTATTGCTACTATTGTAAAACAATGAAGCATGGAGAAATAAATGTGTTAAATAAAAAAAAAGCCATGTCACTTCTTGACCTTATTTCCATGTTTTCTTGTCCGGTAACTTCATAGCAGTACCACGACGGTTTTGACGTAGAGTTCCTGCTCCACTTAGTCTTCTGAAATTCAATTTTTGTAACAATCTAACAAAAGTAAAAAGATTGTCAATGTAGAGCTTGACACTTTTTTTCAAGCAGTCCCAAGACAACATTGCCACCTTGACGTAAGTCACTTTCAGGAAGTTGCGTCGAAGAACCGCAGTAAGGTTTAACATGATGGATGCAACCTGAAGGATCAGCAATAACTCACATTTTGAATCCAAATCTGCTCTTATATATTGTTTGAATCCATGTCTACCATAGTAAGGAATGATACTTTTATCAATGTTAACAGTAGGATCACAGTATTACTTGTTCGAAAGAAGAATTCAACATATCAGACAAAAGAAGTATTTTATATATTGACAGAACGTCGTTTGCTTGATTGTCGGCAAAAAAACTAATAATTTCATCAAAACGTTGCGACTATCGGTAAATGATCCGGATCAAATTTCCAACAGAGCCTCTTGTAAGGTAAAGGATGGTGTCCAAATAATAGCGTTATCTCAATAAATGTCAAAAGTTTTCCGGGTGTAGCATCCAAGTTATATACGGATTTTTGGACTGCATATGTACTGACTAATGTCTTAGGATTTTGATGAGTCGGCATGTTTATCAGTACTTTAGTTCTATCCGGCTCGTCATTGATCCTTGGAAGCAGTGAATATTTTTTTGCTGCTTTCACAAACAAATTATTTCAAAATTGTACTTATTAAATCTTTTAAAAATGACCTAGCGATTTGATAATCACTATCACAATCAACACTTGGATAAACTGTGTCACCTATTGCAGGTGACTTGCCATGGCAGAATCTGCTGTTATTTTATGTTTTCAGTTATATATTTATGAAAACTCTCTCACTGAAATTATTGTTGTCAACATATTAGTTCTCTTCTGTTTTATTAATTTGACAGTGAAATTCTCTAGTAGCACATAGTCTAAAATTCTGGCATAGGTAATTTTGTATGTAAGGATTTTGACATTCTAGCCCTGAAAGGTAGACGGCGTTTTATTGAAAGCAACCATTATCTTTCATAAAATATATACTGTTTACCTAGAAATCAAAATTTTTTTATTTTCAGTTCTGTGCTTACGACTCAAAAAGTACTCGGTAATGTGTTGGTTGGTTTTTTATTTCTGTTCTGCTTTGTGAACTTGTGAATCATGACCAATGTAGATGTTACAAATCAAAACGGAGAGCTCAATTCTTTAGGCCAATTAAAATTTTGCAAAAAAATTAAATTAGAATTTTCATAAGAAAAAATTATAAAACCACCAAAACTGTTTTCTTATCTTTCGGACAAGTTATACAGGCATGGTTTTTCCATATAGCATTTTTCTAATTGTCCATATTTCAAGACGGTCTTCTTTTCAGTCCGAGGTCTTCAGATTTCCTTTTTTCTGTAAAAACCACTCATTGTATTTTTGGTAGTACCATATTTGGGGTTTTAAAGAAAAACTAATTTTGTGAATTTTTGTTTTTAATTTATTACTCAGAAATTTTGTTTTCTTAGTACATACTTGGATATTTGTTTTCATTACCTCAAAGGTCCAAATGGTATAATGATATGAACATCTTGTATTTCTTCCTTATTGAGAAAATTCAATATTGCCTTACATTATTTACCTAAGAGTTAAATCGTAGACTGCAACAAAGTGAAATTTCCAATTAAGTTCTGAACAAGAGTAGATAAGTTGTCACCGCTCATATATATATGTATTTACATTTGTGATAAGGTCGAAAAAGCTTTTCAAACATATATTCGTAGAACAAAAGATATATTTTGCGATTTTAAAAAAGGAAGTTTATTTAATATAAAACATGCGTCAAACGTTCAGAGAACAATGCTACAATTTCATTGTTTTAAAGAATATTATATATGTACCATTTGATTTGGATTTAGTATTGCCAAACAATAGTAACCAACATTCATTTATTTGAAAATGTATATTGGTTTGTTCGTCACAAATAGGTATTTGTAATAATGTACGTCAACCATACATGCAATTATTAAGCGTGGAAACTATAAATCCCTACATTTGTTGTTTTGACAGACATTATTTGTGTACTGTTTTAGTCGGGGAAAATTTAGATCGTGTTTATAATTCGGTGAATCAAAATAATTAATCCTGCAAAAGTATCTTTTACAGGCGTGGGATGAATAGAATACTCTTGATACGTTATTTCTGGTTCATAGCTAATGAAGTGTATTGATATGCAAAATATTAGGTTTTCCAATTTTCAGTAATTCATATTTACATATTGGAATAGGGTTTTAACAAACATTTGTTATAAGTAAACAAGCAATAATAGAATCTCATCTGTAAATAAACAGAATTAAAAATTGAGCTAATGATTAGATTAATAGGTACTGCAGTATACAACCTGCTAAACATATTTATTTTGTGTAATTTGTAGGCAATTAATTGATTTTTTAATAATATTATTTCCGAGACTTATTTATAGAATAGCAAAAAATGTTAAGTTCTAAAATATCTCTTAGGATTAGCTTGTTTTAGCTAAATTGTGTATTCAATATAAAACATGAATTTATCTTTAACTTAACTGCAGTGTTTCCCAACCCGACGATTTTAGGTGCGTCTAGTTAATCCAAAAACTCTCTTACACACTACAAATAAATAAAACCAGAATTAGTGATTAGAAAGAGCAAAAAAATCAAAATCAATGGCTTTTTACTTGTTAGTTTTTAAAGAGCAGAAATAAGTCGACGATTGGGGGGACAGTTCTAGGCGATATCAATTCTATTCAAGCGGTCAAAACAAATATATTTAGATACGCTCAAAATTATAAGAACTTTAGTCCACATTGGGTCTTGATTATCATTACTAAGTAAACAGTAAAAAAGCTCTTTTTCAGAGATGGCACTTTAGTAGATGGTTCTAGTGATCACACAAACTGTCATAGAAAACAGAATTCTTCTAAAATTTTTTATACATAAAAGGGCTGGGAGAGAAAGACCGACTTGATTATTTTATCTGACAAGCAGAAGATTGAAAACTAGAGTTTACGCATTTAGTTGAGCGCATTTGGGGAAAGAAAGGAAATGTTTCTAGAGATACCATCGACCTAACAAGAGTTTTATTTGAATTTCTGTTAATCGTTTGTAATTAGGTATCCTACCCAAAGGTTGGAAAACGCTTGGTTAGAGTAAACTCTAATTTTCTCAAGCAAGTCGAAAGTGTCTCAATCAGCTACCACGACGTAATTGTTTGCAAGGCGTGAAATACAATGCGGATGAAACATAAAATGTCTAATTTACAGAGTTTAGAGACACTCAGTGATTTCAAAGGGAGTTTAAGGAAGAAATTAACACCATGGAACCATTTATTTCCTCCTGGATATTGACATAAGTGATTCTCAACATTGGCAAATTAACTTTTTGAAATTTTCAATTCTCTTGATAGACTCTAGCTAAGCTACTTTTATTTTCCGGCGGAATATTAGATCTTGAGTATTTTAAGGCAATTTAGATTTTGGGACTAGTCAATCATGTACTATTCGATTTTACTTGAGGTTTATCTACTTAAGTTTTATAGAAACGAACATCAAAAGACAACCGTTCTGAGCAAATACATTTTTGTTTATGTTAATCTTGTGCAAACTTAGATAATGATGCCTCTTTAGTTTATATTCTTTTTCATTTTTATCTTCGTTCAAACATCTACTAAACTTTTCTTGTTCTTCATAGCCATACCAAAACGGGAATATGAGACGTTTCTTAAGCGGTATTGACGTTTAGCATTCTTGTCATCTTTTTGGTAGACCCGTGGTAGTTTACGTGCTTATTTCAGTTTTCTCGTTTTTGCTTTACCCATTTCCAATGTTACTCTGTTGTTTTTTCTGTCTTCTTTACTTGTTCGGTCTCTTAATAGTTTTTCGTGTGTTGGTTTACAAGATTCTCATTTCTAGCATGTTCCTCATTTGTGTAGTTTTCATTGTTTTTCTTTCATTATCTGCTCTTTTGTTTTATTTTTCAGATCTCCCTCCATATCACTTCTTAATTTCTTTCAGTATTCCGATTCGATGGTTCATATTCTTGAGCTTACGTTATTTCTTTTTCTATTTCTATTCTACATATATCTGATGTATGCTTTCTTTTTTCTTCCGCTTGGTTCTCTTACTTCAGTTGTAAACCATGGTGTTTTGTATGCTTTCTTTACATTTATTTATCTACTGCTGCGGTTAATGTGTTGGTTTTCAGAGTTATCCATTCTATTGTTCTATGATATTTTGATCTTGTAGAGACTCCATAGTAGACTTCTCGGTGAAGTGCGATTTTTGTTGTTTTGCATTTGGTATGTGGCATCTTATTGTACATAGCAAGATTTAGATTGAACTTCAATAGCTTTAAGCAAATTGCTATGTAGTCTTTAGGCATCGTACAAGCATATAGACAGGTATCAAGATAGCGAATGGCAGACAAGCAGTGTTTACTTTTTTTTTTACTTTTGCGTTTTTGGAAAAGTCAATTTACTCGCAATTATAGAATCCCTCTTAGTGACAACGCAATATTGGTACGCCCAGGATCTGTTTTTTGATTAATCTTTTTGGAGGCCATTTTTTAGCCACTGTAAGCGGCCCAATTCCATTTTTATCCTAGAAATGCAAAATGAACCACTTTATGGATGGTTGTGGAATGGGACAGTGCGCTTGTTACATTCATTCTTCATATTTCTTCAATTTAATTCCTCTTTGAGAGTTTCATAAATAATGTTTTATGGTACAACTCATAATCGCAGACTTGCTAGAAAGTAAATCTGAACACACAATAATTTACCTTGAAAAAAATCAAAAAGTTACTATAACTAGATTTGAATAGTACCGGACTAGGACACACTGTATATCTTTAGGTCTTTATAAATCCCTACGCCAGTATTGTTCATCGAAACAGACTTGAAATTTTTGTTGATTTATTTGGTATTTTGGATTTTAAACAAATTTGCTTGCAGAGATAACATTTGTTTCTATTTTTTTTTAACAAAATATTTTAAAACTTTTCACACTGAACTTTTAACACAACGGAAAACAAACTTTTCACTCAACGCAAAAGCGGAATCCCACAGGAACAACTGGGATGTTGTTTAAAAAAAGATCAATTGTAAACAGTGTAATGTAAATCAAACAAAAAAAATCAACTTTCCATTGTTCACGGCAGGATAGATTTATTCAAATTGTTCGAATCTATATCAGGAATTTTATCATTTTTTTATGCTTTGAAAAAACATTATTTTAAAATAAAACCCTAAAAAATAAAAATTGAAGTCTGGGCAGTCAATTTTCGGTCAAAATATTTTGCAGATGCTATTTTAGATAATTTATTATTATTACGAGTGAATTCTAACTTGACACTAGCATTATATGGATTTATGTCCTTCATTTTCCCTTTTATTTGGGTAAAACTGTGTAATACGATTGCGGGTAACACTAAACGGGGTTGAAATAAACGAATTCCTATAGTCAGTATTACCACAGTTTGGTAGACATCTATAAAAAGGGTGCGTCCTCTGACATTTGGTACTTGAGTTGGGAATCGTGATAAGCTGTTCCAATCTGCCTGGGTTGCCGCAGGGCTGATTAATGCATTCAGGGCAAAATGGACGGGTCCTTCCGTGTTTGCGACAGTGTCGGTTTTAAATGAGTTACGCAAATCGGGTGCATCAATTTCCCTAGGGGTTGATGTATTTATATTTTTTGTGTTTTTTTTTCCAAGATAACGCATAATACATATTTAGGTGGACGTATTGTTGCCAGGATCATCCGTTACAAAATTGAAAATGATAGATGCTAATGTTACTTACGGTTAGAATACTGTGGGTCTCGCTTTGTGAAACAAAATGCAAAAAATAGTAACATTTCTGTGTCGTACAACGTATGCTAGGGTTTAGTATCTGAATCGTAGCGAATTTATTGTAAATAATACTTGGGGTATTCGGAATAATAGTATTCATAGCAATATGACAGTATTATAAAGGTTTTGTGAGACTAACCCCTCAATATTTATTCAATCCAGTCTTGTTATTTCTATTACATAAATCTTTGCTAGGGCATTTTCAGTCGTTTGCATAAGATTATTAAACTACTTGAAACAAAATTCTCAGTTGACTCCATATTATTAGAGCAGATAGAATAAATTTGAATTTATCCGCTTATAACTTATAAACTCTATCTTCTTAAGATCAAATATTGAATAACTAATGTATACATGAATTATCATTTCATTTTCATGCATTTGTTACAAACGCATAAGACAAAAAAGACAGTAGCAAATTCTTGAAAACGTTAAGTTCAAAATATATAGACGTTTTGAGATCATTAATGTCAATTACAAAATTAAGAAATTATGTTGCATTGTTTATTAGTAGTAACAGAGAAAAGATGATTTGGCCTGTAAGGTTCGTTCTATATCCAAATGTAAACATTATTTGCGAAACTTTATCATCAATCTTGCACTTTCACTTCATTAGTATTCTAATGTCATTAGACGTTGAAGGCAAAACAGATGCCTTTATCATGGAAGAAATCGTAAAATCCACCCAGTCCGAAAAGTGTTATTGATCCACAAATCCCAAAAAGGCATTTCTGAAGCAAAAGCAATCATGGCCCAAACCTAAGATGTAATGGGGACTCTCCTAGTCTTGAAATGAAGAGAAGTAATTAAAACCAAAGTTAGGCAACACACAATCTGTGTGTCCAAAGGTAAATTATTAAGTCAAAAGTAAACCTACTTACATCCTAAAATGCGTATTCTACAGAGTATCAAATGTGCATCTACTGGCATGAAGACCAAATCAAAAAAAAATGATAGAAGTAGGCACTTTATAACCAGTAACTGTTATGAAGAAAATCTTTGAAGTATTGAAAATCTAAAGTTTGACTTTTGGAAGATTTTTAGAAACTTCTAATTTACTCAGAAATGACGTAGCTAACGAGAAATATGTAAAAGTAAATTTTGGCCAAGTAAAATGTAGAAAGCAATAAAATTATTTTTCTAAATGGCCAACATACGATATTTGTTTTTTCCACTTTACATCTTTGCTTAGGATGGAAGAACAAGACTTAAATTTTGAACCATAAAATTCCCATTTGTTCGAAGATTGCTTGTATAGGTAATAGATTTCTACGCTTCCTATGCAGTATTGACTTTTGATATGCTTACATTTGAAACAGCCCTATACTAATTCTAACATAGATTGTGTTTTGTAATTTTTTGGTGACAGTAGGGATTTCCTTACTGACTTAACAGCTGAGTTTTGACTGTTTTGACATTGACATAATGTTCGTGACCCCTATGGGTATAGCTCAATATGATCTTGGAAAAAAAGCTAGTATAAATCCATGAAAAAATCTGAACGAAACCCAAACAACTTTATAAGGAAAACAAGATGACATTTGATTGGAATTAAAATAATAAATAAAATCAACAATTTTATAAGCTTCTCACGACTCTTATGACCGATTTTTAGTACTAAACCACTCGGGAAGTCTTCAAATATAAATCAAGAAATCCCAAAGATAGAGATTGTGCCCTTACGTCTCCTTCGAATCTCTAATGGTTGTAGGACATTTGATGGGGATAAAATCGATGAAAACTGATTTAACTAACTAACTCTAACCTATGATCTTTTCCTACTACCAGTCTTGCTCTGGCCGTCTGTGATTTTGTATACATCAATATTTCTACAGATTCAATTTTCGGTTATCAGTCATTAACGTATTTTTCCATTTCTAGAGTTATCTTGCTTGAGGAAAATTAATTATTTCACTTTTATAAAAAATATTTTTGTTTACAATAATGTTCTTTTTCCGCTTGTGAAAACACCGATTTAAAACAAATGAATAGCTTTTAGTTTTCAATATTTAAACACAGCTATTAAAATGCAATTCACGTCCGTATCTCCTTAATTTAAGGCATCATTTTTTTCCAAACGCGTAGGAAGTATACTTACATATTTGGTATTGGTAATAACAAAATTGTAAAAGTTAAGCAACTTTTAATTTACATCGATGTAGTAGGCGCATATTTATTTCTTGGTTCCATGAAAGGTTGCTCAAGACAGACAGACAACAGTAGATATTTATTGAAGGTTGCATAGGGATTTTGTTTTATTTAAATTAAGTTTCCTTATTTACAAAATTTAAACAATAATAAAAAATAAATTTTATATAACTGCAACTGACAAGGAAACAAACGAATTCATTATTTAACTTCAAACTATCAGTTAAACGTAAAAAATAAAAATAAACAAAATTTTATTTGATACGTTGTATCATCCCACACAGTCCCATATAAATATAGCTGGCGTTACTTTTTTATTGATTAACTATTAATTTATTAATCCCAGGCTAGGAAATATCTTAAACTTTAATTTTTGACTTTCGCTATTTGTTGCTGCGTGGGTTTAGCTACAGCTAAATAGCATTTCATTTAATCAAGCAGGCATTGCAACATAACGAACTCATTACTGTTATTCGATATTAATGTTTCTCATTTGTGGTTTGGTTTTGTGCTTTATTATTTTGATGTAGTTATAAATGATGATTTTAGTTCATATAATTGACAAAATTTGTGATTTATTACAATAAAAATATTTTTCCAAATTAGTTTATCGATAAATATCTTCTAAATAAAGATCGAAGTTTATTTGAATTTTCTTTTTCTAATTTTACACAGATTTTTACTTTGAAATGTACGTACGTAGTAAAAGAATTTACTTTAACAAAAAGAACGTTTGATGTTTTCTCAGTTTACTTATTCTCTTCTTTGAAAGCCACTTTACTTTGACACCGACTTTGGCTTTCGTTTAAATAAACATTTTTGCAGAAGTAATGTAAGTGTAACCGGCAATTGAATTCTTTTACAAATAACTTAAATTCAATAACGTCTTTTTTCCAATTTTTCTTTTGTTTTTTCAAGTTTGTGAACCAGTTGAATCCTTTTTTATTTTAAGCATTTCCCTTTAATTTAGTTTCGATTTAATAAAATAAATCAAATTTATTTGTTTGCATGGAAAAGTCATAATAAATAATTGAAGTTGTGAAATCACAAACCATCAATTTACTGCTATTTTATGGCGTTAAAAAATACAACCTGAGGCAGCAACCAACCACCGATGGTTTGTTAACGATCACCTAGCTAGGTCTTCTGGACATAAGCGCTTGAGTCTTCGTCCCACAAGGCTGGAGGGAAGAGGTTATTTATTAGCTAGTTGTTGTGATCTATGGTACGGTCTTTAAAATGGAATGGTCATGAATAACTTCTGTGATGAATGGTATACCCAGATCGTTGTGGAGGATTTGGTTTGAGACGTACCAAGGAGCGTTTGCTAGCGTACGGAGGGTTTTGGATTGATGCAAGGTTTTTGTATTGGATCGGTTTTAGGATTATCTTAAAAATTAGCACTTTGTTAATGATTTAAATCTTGAACTGAGTAACCAGTACATGTTTTTAGCTTTTAGATCTTGGACAACGAGTTCTTTTTGTCGTAAAAGTTACTTGGGCAGATTTTGCAGTGTCTACTGTTATTTTCCAGCGTTGCAGCCAGTCTGGGAGGAGATTGAAGTGATTTTGTAGGTCCGAATAAAATAGCTGTGTCATCGGCGAAGGTCTCTATCAAGCTGTTGTCGATCAAGGGAACATCTGCAGTGTAAAGGAAGTAGAGAAAGGTCCCGAGTACGCTGCCCTGTGGTACTCCAGATTTCACAGGGTGATAAGCACTTGAGGCGTCGTCATATTATCTATCTATCATATATCTATCACTGAGCTAAGATTTTAGGATAAGGTAGGCTTGTTCGGGAAACAGGAGTTTGATTTTATACAAAAGTCTAACATGCCATACTCTGTAAAAGGCCTGTTGGATGTCCAAGAAGACCAATGAGGTGCATGGTTTTTTTTCCAGACTAGCCTTGATCGCGTTGACTATTCTGTAACATTGCTGGATCGCAAAGTGCTGTTGTCTGAAGCCAAACTGGTGATCGGGGATTATGGTATATATTGGTATGAGTTCTTGTAGTCTTCTTCACCATCAATATGATTTTCGAAAGGAGCACTAAAGATGCAAGATGTTCAGCAAAGGCATCTGCTTTTTCTAGAGCAGAGCGTGCTCAGCTTCCGTCGTTTTTTCTTATTGGTGGAGTGGGTACTGTCGGCCTTTTGAACTTCCTTGTGATCTTCCATAACGAGTGATCATCTGAAAAGAGATTAGTGATGTAAGTTTCAAATGTTTCATTTTTGGCTTGGAGTATGGATGTATGTAATATTCAAACGATTTAGGTGAGCGTTATCATATGCCACGAGCTCTCAACGAACTATGGATGAATAATAGCATTATTTGTAGAATTGTCAAGAGATTTCACCTATAATTGTTATTCTCATTTGTAAGTTGGTAAAAATGTTATTTGTATAAAAACATTTCTCTGTGGAAATTTTAGCTCTGAATATAGGCTTTCGATAGATGTACTGAATTCCTGCAAAAAGACATGGAAACTAGAATTACAACATTGATTATATCTTTTGTTTGTCTGAATACCTTATTTCGTTCTCAACTCGATGCATTTGGAGCTTGAAGTTGTTTCAGCACTGTCCACTTGATTTAGGGTTTAAAGCTTTAGACTCGTGACTTAGGTATGGATGCCTGTACTGTTTGGTATTGACTTGTCTTTGTAAAATACTCTTGTCTAAAATCTTGCTTGTAGATAAGGAGAAGGGAAAAGGGATCAAAACAGATTTGTATATCATCTCTATTAGCTGTGTTCAATCTTCTTGCTTATTCAAAAAAATGATAATAACCGTTCCCTCATTTTCATTTCTTTTTTTTTTAGTTTCCATTCAATTGTTTAGGCGCCTTATTTTTATTTGATAATGTACAGTCAACTTGTACCATTTGCGATTTAGGCAAACGGATCGCGTTTCGTGAAGCTTTTCTTTTAAACAATTAGTGACTTGCTTAAGTGAACCATATGATAGCATACTGACCAGAAAAGTCGAGTTAGGTTAAATTGGGCTAAACCATGCAAAAGAAGATTATTTGATTAAACTTGGACTCAATTCGCAATTCTTCAAACTGAAAAATACTGATCTATAATACTGTTACCTGACCAGTAAACAATATTAATCGTGTTTGTGTTTTGGGCATAGCACAATCCCCCGATAAAGTTGAAAGTACTCAAAGTTGCTCAGTAGCACAAAACATTGAGAAACTGTACGCTGAACAAATTTGTCGCAAAGTTAGAACTACGAAGATTTAGCATATATTTTAGCCATAGATTCATAATACGAAGTACACCTCTAGACAGTTTTGTTTTTCGTCAAGTACATTCCTGAAGATTTACTCATTAAAATGTTTAATTAATCGCAATTTCTCATTATTTGTAAATTATAATCCTCTTTGCATATTATGCCAGAATGTTGCTGATAATAAATGATAGTGGAATAAGAAGACAAATAAATCTTTGAATTCCAATTCCATGAAGAATAAACTCAAGATAAATCTTGCTAATACACAAAAAGTTTAGTTAACATATATGCAAGAGAATTTATGCTGTTAACAATGGATCGAAGAGGGAACCGTCTTGTGAATTTTAGGCAGAGCGTATAGCAGCAGTTGTCATGATTGGCAGGGAATTAGGCATCGTTTAGCTTTTAGGGTAGATCTGAGATTATGATGTTTCTTGATGTTTGCTAACAATCTGCTAATGGGACAAGTTATAATTATAAGGCAGAGCTTTCAACTTCCACGTACACGATATGAAACAAGATTACACATTTATAAAAATGATGCAATTGAATATTTCGTTTAAAAAGTTAACTAATACCACTTTGATAGCAACGAACTGTAAAGTTTGTCAGTTTGCTTTTCTCTTTCTAGTAGAAAGATTCAAGAAAACAGTAATATTTTCAGTTCAATTTTAAAAACTCGAAAAAGCTTTTTTTGTTTGTTAGTTCTGAAAAACAATGTCAATTTTGGAACTAAAACACGAAATTGGGAGTGGATTTATATGTACATTTAAGATTGTCCAAACATCGATTTAAAACAAAGTTAAATTGAAAGCCACTCATAACAGTGAAATGGAACACATGACGGCGTAATTAATCACCTAGTTACAGGAAGCTGTGGACATCGTTGACATTTACAGATTAAAAGCCTATTTGGTGCGTAAAGTACTAAAATCCTCTGGAAGATCATTGTTAGTTAGTTGATTAGAACTGGCTTTTTAGAACGAATGTAACTAAATTAACCAAACTTATCTCTTTGTTATTTAAAATAAAATTAATAAAATTCCAAATGAGAATATTTGGTAAAGTAGCAGCGTTTAAAATAATTTATCATTATCGGCATATGTAAGTTTGATAACAGCGTTATGCAAACATGAAGGAAAAATGAAAGGTACGTCCTAAATAAACCGACTGAATTTTTTAATGTTTGGAATTTGATCCGATATTGGAATGGTTAGGTAGGTATTTCATAGAAACAAGGATCGTTTTAACTTTTTGTTAGTGTTGGTGTTGGTATAGATATGCAAATATTCCATTTAGAGCGCTTTAGGCGGTATTCAATACATTTTATAAAACATATGCTAACAGAGCTACTATAACATACAAGAAAAGCGAGAAATTTATCATTTTAAAGATAAAAACGTATTTTATTGCACACCAAGCGTGAATAAAATACCAAACTAGAGCCATTAAACAAAACTCACGAACACGTATTACATAAATTTTAAAATAGGGCCGTATTCCAGGTCGCAAATTTTTTCAGGATAACCCAATAATACTTGTTATGTGTTGTGCGAAATCATAACTGCAGATAATTTTTGAACGCAATTCTGGACTACAGCAGTTTCGGTGTTTTTAGCAGCTGGCGAATTAACCCCCTACAAAGTTTATTAGTCATTAGGGATTGAAGCAATGGGCCAAGTTGATAATAAATTCCTGGTTGTTGAGCAACATCACGTAGTACGCAGACAAATTAATTGAGATCAAATTTGGGATATTAACCGTAATTAAAATGTGCCAATGGCAAGAAGTTAGCACAGGTTTATTATTTGACCTACAGAACGAGTCCAAGGGTAACTTAATATGCAACTTGCGGTCACAGTTCTCCTCGTATAGTAAAGCCCACGAATAACATAGAAGGATTTGAGATCCTAGGATTAGATTCCCCTAATATTAAATCCCATTTATTATACCGCAACTACTAAGTCTTCAGGTCGTGTTTCCACAGATTATGCATAAATATACATAACACTACATGGGCGACAATAATATAATACACTCTAAACAGTGTAAACTTCTTGTTCTCGCTTAATATGCGCGATATCCACAAACATCAAAATAAATTGTTTTTTAGACCACTTCAGATTTTCTCTGCTTGCAAAATCTTTTTAGTAAAGTATACGTTTCAAATGAATTTTTTATAAACCAGACCGTGGAAGGAAATAAGAATGATACGACAAGACTTTCTTTGAAGACAACGTAAGATTAAGCAGAATAGCTTCATGTTCCTGGTTTGCCTTAATATGTTGATACAGTATCCACAAGTTAGAATGGCAAGGATCACCATATCTCAAGTGTTGCGGCCCTGAATTATAGTGACTAACCCTAGAAGACGTAAGTAATTAAATGTAACAACGGGCATAAAATTAACATAATTCGTTACAGCATAACAAATTAATGCTAAACTAGTTTCTTCAATTAAACGAAAAAAATTAAAAGTTTCTGTAAAAACGAACCTTTTCGATTTGGATGGGCATATTTTTGTGATAAAATCGTGAACATGGGGTAAACGGTATAGTTATTGATCACTTAAGAAAATTTTGAAAATTATATATTTTCATAGGAAGATTAAATCTGGAAATGCTAGACTTACCAATAAATTAGTTTCCTACAGTCTTTCTAATGCCAACATTTACAAATTACAAAGACCATTCACTTAATTTATAATGGGCTTTGTTTTACAAAATTGCAAAACTATGTAATTCTTGGCCACTTCACCATAGTAATTGACCTGTTTAACGACTGTAATTGGTGAGATAATCTTTTGCTATTTTTATTAAGGTATAGACATTATAACTTCAAATCAAATGTAGATATATAGAACATGAAATTTCTACAATTAATTCTTTTGGGTCAGATAATAATTATACAACTTATCTACTTCATAATCAGGATCTTTGCTATTGTCTTCCTTGTAACAGTCATGACAAAGACATGGGTCGTCAAATGCCACAGCAGAGAGTGCTACCTTTTGCTTCCTTACAACAAGCAGTTTTTTCTTCTTGTGTTTTTAGTTCCTTTTCTTTTTGTGCGTTTGCTTTTGCCTCTCTTTTTTCGTCTAGCCTTTTTCTGTATTGCACTGATGACATGGCAAATGGTATTGCTCTTGCCTTTTCTTTTTGGCGATTCATGCCATAATAAATAATAAGACAAATTGTGTCCTTTTGGAGTGCTAAATGGAGATTCTAGAAATTTGCTACATGTTGGTTGGTTTCCGTTTCTAGATTATTTTCTAAGTAATTAGTTACGATGTCGCAGGTATAGTGTTTCCATAAACGGTATAGTAAACCAAAACTTCCATCGTCGTTTGCTTCAATGTGTCAAAGCTTTTTAAACATTTCAAGTTTTTCCTAGTCAACTATCTGTACAAAAGTAGAGTGATCCATAACCTTATTAGGAATATTCTTACAATTTTCTTTAGATGTGTGATTGAAATGTTTCTCCTGTCTACTAAGGCATTTTCTATAGTCCACAGCACTAGCATCAAATAGACATAAACCACAAACTTTCAAACCATTTATTAAAGTCTATGGTTTAATGGACAAAATGTAGCCTTTGGTACTGACTCTTCTAAATGCTCCATGAACCACTCCCTGACTGCTTTTTGCCATCCTAGTTTCACCGGCCGAAAAACTGCCTTATTTGTGCGGTATTTGGATATAAAGCTATAAGTTTAATTCCTATATTATTACATACTTAAGTTATAAGTGAGATGGGATTTATGACCATCAGGTAGTTGGACATTTTGTGCAACTAGATAAGGATGGAACACGTTAGCTTTGCATTCATAAAATGTCTTTACTGTCATCCATCCGTTATCACTACGGCCAATACCTCAATGCTTTGGAACACTCACGACCACTTGCTTGGGTATCCTTTTATAAGGAAACGCGACTATCGGGTTACTCGATAGTATAAACATTTTTTAAATCTCACGGCGCCAAAACTTTTTCGCTTTAGGGGCAGATCTAAAAACCTGTTTCATCACCGTTATACAATTTCGAAGGATCATTTCGTACGTCTTCCAGCTGCTTTCCTTTCAAATAGTCAACTCGCTGAAGATACAGCTTCAGTACTCCTTGTTACAATCTCGGGATGTCGCTTGAGAAAATTCTAACAACAAACAACAATTATGATAATTGATATCTTTTGAGACACCTACGCAGGTACACAGTTTCGTATACATTTAGACACCCCTTCCCAGATCTATCATCTATAAAAGAGTTTTACCGAGGATGATCCTTTAAGAATTGTTGCACACTTGTTATATCTTCCTTTTTTCTTGGAAATCCTTGCATTGTAAGTTGTGTGATCCAACTTAAATAAGAATTTGTATGAACTACCTTCTCTCATTCGCGATTAAAGAGAATCGATACGCTCTCACTGACCGGCAATCAAACTAAACGCAAGGCAGATACACTTAAGGCCCAAATTTCGCATGTGTCCAATCAACCGTTTTGTTCATCTGCCGCGTGTAAAGCAGTACCACTATGTGTCTAGGTGATTACGTGTAGCGCTTTAATTGCGAATCGAAATATAATTAATTTTTCGTGGACAATATCACCTACCGGACAACGATATTTTCTTTTTTGACTGTTAATACTGGTGATGAACCAAAACTACGTTTAACTTCAGGGTTTTTTATTTTAAACTGTAAAGTTGCGCGTAGAATTTTGTAGTTGTTTGCTGTATTTCTAATCGATCCTGTTTTATTCTTAATTTTATGAAGAGCCTTTTTCATCCTTCAAGGACTATATTTTGGAGTTGTGGGCATAATCCGCTACAAGTAATGATACAATGCTAATATATTGGCCATATACAATTATATTAACATAGTTGGTCATATGGCTAATAACTATACAGAAGTAAAATAATCAGATTTTAGTTATTGGCCGCCCTGGAAACCTTTCTGGACCAGAATGGAAGTATGCGGGTATCAATATGTCAATTCATGGTCTTTGGTTGTCAGAAGGAAGAATTCTGTGATTTATAATCGATAACCAATATTTTGGGAATACTTCTTGTCTTTTGGTTCTGGTTCTTTAATTTGCATAGACTGAAGTATAGTCAAAAAGATTTAGTAACAATACTATTATGTGTTAAGATCTAATTATGGTAGTGATTCTTGTGTTCGAAATGGCGAAAATGAATCAAACTGGCTTGCATCTAAGTAAGTTTCGAACACTAAAGCAGCCAACTCGATTTCCAAATTTCTTCAATTAAGATTAGCGTTCTGTTACTTCCTGATCTTTGTTTTCAGTGCCAATACACGAAGGTTATTTCTTTTATCTTCTTAGTAATAAATTCGATCAATTAAATCTGAGGTATGCTTTAAAGCTCTAATAAGGACTACATAAGTTGTCTCAAATTGTTGCAAAACAATGTAAAAATGTTTCATATTGCACATAAGCCTTTGTATCATGATACAAGTGATCGATGTTCGAATGCAGCTTGGAATCCTGCGTGGTCAGAAGAAAACAACCGGCCTCAAAAGAACGATTAGTCAGCAAAATCTAACTGGATTGAGAAACCCGAACAACCTGAAAGGTCCAACCGACTAAAAATGTTCCACAGATTTGAATAATCCAAAAAACCAATTCATGCCCAAAAAGCGAAGCTATTTCACAAAATTCGGTCTGTATCTGAACTTTCCTCAAAGCATGTTGGCAGCATGAGCAAAAATTGTTTATGCTTTCAGGCGTATGGCTCCAAACCAGACGGGTTCCGAAACAGACATACAAGGGTTGTTGTAAAATACCCTACCTTTTTGGCCATTAACAAATAGCACCTTTAGACTGTGCTTACGACGCCTAACGTCTTCAGCTAGCTCTGTACGAAATAACATTTAAATTTCTCTTTTGAAATAGAAGTACCCTTTATTGCAGATCTTTTATTCTAAAACTTAGTTAGTGTTGTAAATCAATTAATTCAAAATTGTTCATCATCATACAAATAGTACAACACAACGGCTATACTACAAACATGATTGACATCACTTTGATCAAACGCAAAAATTACAAATTGGCGATTCAAATGCTAAAGACACAACACATAATGATATCATGACCGAACACTTAGAAATTCTAGGTAAGATACAAAGAACAGGTACGATGTTACAAACACAAACACTCAAAAAAGTTCAAATATGCCAAACACCCAATAGAACACAATCGTTGTATGATCACAAACATCCACGTTATATTTTTACATTTTTGCAGTTATAATCTCAAACTAGATGTTTTGGAAACAACCTTTGAGTTTAAGTTTAATAATTTAATAATAATAATAGGATTGCTAATAGGAAGCTCCCAAACAAAATAAGGTGCACAATTTTTCTCAGATAAAAATATAAGTGTAAAATGATTTTCAAAAACAGAAAAAGAAAAACTCTCATTGATATTCCAGAAAACAGATCTTTTGGGTTTGATTCTTAATAAATGTCATTGTATCTCCAGAAATATCTATGTGAGTGTTTAGATTGCTGACAATACTCGACATTCTTAATAGAGGATTTAGATATAGGTTAGTCCTAGAAAGCGGTCTGTAAAAAGACAATTTATTTCGCAGTTTGCAATTGGGCGTGTATATGATTTATAAAAGAAAGTAAATAAGGAGAATCAAGCTGTGATTGTAAGATTTTGAAAAAAATGACATCTACTAACGATTTTCTATCTTGTAAACTGAATACTCCAAATACCTACCCGAGGATAAATAAGTATAGCACGAATTTGGTGCATTTGCACATTTTCCAATCTCTCGATATAGGTTGAATACCGTGGATTCCATACTGAATAGCAATAACTCCAATATGCACTGTATAAAACAACGATAGCATTTGTTATTATTAAAATATTTTGTCGTTCTCAAAATGAGTTTATTTGCTGTTCTATAGACATTGTCAAGTAACTGTTTAGAATCGAATGTTATCCCTAAATCTTTAACCTCGGCAGTCGTATCTAAACTTATTTTCTTCTGTGGTATACAAAAAATATATTTTATTATGATTAGGTGTAAAAGAGATGGAAATACATTTGTTTATATTTAATAACAATTTGTTTCTAGTACAGAAATTCACTACTCTGAAAACAAGTATTGATAAAACGGTAGGTAAAAATTGCATAGTTTCCGAGAAAAATGCGATTGAAATTTAATCGCTAAGCCAAGCCGGTCCTGCTCTCATACTTTTACTTAAGCAAAAATCGATAGGGGTTGACTGACTGTCCTTATCATTGGCAGGTAGTTCTTGCTATTTATGTGAGGGGTATAATAGTTCATCTACAATGCCATAAATAAGCAGTAGGAACTTTTACTTTTTAATCTGCAAACGGAAAAATATTAAAATTTTACTGTTAGTGATTTTTTCTGTAAACTTCCGAAGAACCAAAAACTTCAATAAGCATTATGCTACATAAATAAAAATTAGTTGAATTTATTAAATTGAATTAAATACAGAGGTGATAGTTAGTAGTACCTTCCATACGCATGTTTCATTCAAGTAGTATGTGTAATCCATTGCCATTTAAAATGTTTCCTATTCATATGACTAAATAATAATAAGGGATTAAAATGTTGCTTGTGAGACTGGAGTCTAATTGTTCGTAACATGAATTTTGTTATTATTTTTTTTCTGTTTTAACGAATTTCAACAACCCTGCGTGTTAAACATACTTCAGATTTAAGAAGGGAAAGTTGTAAAATGTCCAGGGAGTAGCTTATGATGGCATTTATTGTTCATTGTGCTACTACAGCTGCACTATTAGTTCCAAGCAAATAGGCATGTCTGGTAAATTTTCGTTCTTGCACTACAAGGGTTTAAAAACACCGTAAATCTCCTTCACTTTCACTTTTTAAGGCCACAATAGCAGAAACACTTTTCTTTTTCTAACCAGAGACGGCTTCAGTTTTTAATATTTAGGAAAATTGTCAAAATTTTCAACTTTCACGGAGCCACTTCGTTTTTTCATTTTTTGTCTTCTTTTAGCCTCACTTATCACCTATTAAAAGGATACTTTTTATTTCTGTATCATCCTGTATAAGGTAAACAAAAGAGGACCCAAATGTGAACCTTGAGGAACGCCAGAAGTTGTACTGTAAAATTGTTATTTAAATCAATACGGCTTCTGAACGGTTTTTAATATACGAACACAACCATCGAAAGAGGTCTGAGGTAGTTAAGATTAATTTTGTCAAAAGTCTTACTAAAGTCAGTGTAGACGGCATCGATTTGATGACGGCTATCCATATTTTTTTATATTGTTCTTTTAGACAGTGTTGTGCATAGTTTATCATAAATTATTGTTTTAAATAATTTTTGTATTTCTGGAAGTATTCTACTGGGTCTGTAATTACAGAGCATTGATGCATTACCATATTTATAAATGGGAATCACAAATGACTTTTTCCAAGAGGAAGGAAAACAATGCCGGGATACCATCGATTTTACCGCTACAATTACCCCACCACCATTTCGTTTAGTGGACTCACGATCTCTCCTAAATATTACATAATTAGACGGAACAAGTTTACTATTGCTAAACCCTGGAATTAAGATTAGATTTTGTAACGCATGTCATAGTCACTGTTAAAAATGTGCTGTTGTAAATTTGATGAGTCTTTGATCTAAGTCCATGCACGTTCTGATACAGCAAGTTTAACGTAGCCATGATGAATTATTAATTACCAATCTAATCACCATCAATAAGCAGACTAAGTTACATTTTGGAAATTTTTAATGTTACTAACAATACTGTCAACTCTATGCGAAACAAGAAAGAAAAATCATTTGAAGCCGATTTAGGCCCCTAACGTCACTCCTCTTTTACAAATTTCAGTTGACAGACAGCAGTTTCTGAGTTATGTAGACCACGGGCTCTTTTTCAAAATTGAACGTGCTCCTGTTGGATTTTGTGCACTCAAGTGCCGAAGAAAACAAAAAATCTTTTTGTTAATGTGATTGACATCATTGGTTTCAACTTCCAAACTGGCAAGAATCTAAATCCATTGTGGATCCCAAATGAGTAAATTGTTCAGGAAAGATAAAAAATGTTTTAAGGCCCAGCAGGCAACCAATTAGTCCTGCTCGCAAATTATGAACAACTAAATTTTTTTCACATTTCTTAAGTAATTTTAACAACGCTCATATACTGAAATCAAAGTGAAGTAATCCGAGTATTAGTAATTTCAAGAAAATGTTTTAAACTGTCATATGACAATCCCATGAAGGAATCCGGGAGATGCACAATTCTTTGTAGTAGCATAATTAATTCTTGCGCAAATCAGTTTTAATTTTACATAATGTTTTAATTTATTAATAATATTAGATTTATCAAATTACAAAACAAAATTAAAAAAATTAAATTAAGCTATTGAATTTTTGCTTTTACCATAGAATGTGTCTTAAAATTTAAATTAATTCATTTTAATTCCATCGAGTTTGGGACACCCTATACAGTGTATTCGTACTGGCAAGCAAGTCTAATGACGTTGTGGATATATTACGTGACGACGCAAATGTGTATAACGTGTATTACTACGCAGTAGTTTATTACATTCTTGTGAAATTACATATCGTACATTAAATTAAATTTCGTACATCTAATTTTGTGTGTATAATTCGTAATCTTGCAGTGTAGTTTTTTCCTTGAAACGGTTTTTAATTCAAAACATTTTGTTACAGAAATCTAATTATAAAAATGCTTTTTGTCACTTCTTTCCATAGCGTACCTTGATTTTAATTTTATAATTTCCCAAACTGCCATGTCAATTATTTCCAGTGCGTAGAAGGTAGGCTATCCCATGTTTATTGAAAGAAATCTTTGTTATTGGTATTTTAATATTGTTATAAATTACATAGTAACTCGAGATTGATATATTAATCTAACAAGAATGCAACTGCAAAAAGAAAATTTTTTAATTAAATTAAATTCCACTTCTCAATTTTATTAAGCCTTACCTTTGACGAAACAGCAGTATAGGAATCTCGCGACAATTTACGTGGGACGTGTTACTTTCACTAATTTTTCCAAGATTTTGTCTTTTAATATTTTCCTTGTTTTTCCAGGATATGCTTTTAATTAATAAGGTTCCTGCTCTAGAGTGAGAGAATTATAAAAGAATGATATTACATGTAATCAATCTGTTATCATGGAGCACTAACTGAGAGTAAAATTGAAGTCGAAGATTTTAGATTTTTATTACAAACATGGTAGATAACATAATGCTTGTATTAAGAATGAAAAAGTTACAGCTTGTATTTTTGAATTCCTTGTATAAAAATTCAGGGTGTTTCACTTTTAATCTCAATAACATAAAGAAAATAAAAAAATTAGTGTAGTTGTCCTGATCAAGTTTATTTAAAAATTCCTAGTTTTCAAGACACAAGATGTCAAGAGTTTAGCAGCAATTTAGATAAAATAAAGTGAGGTTATAAGTGAGATACCAGGGTAATACAACAAGAATGCATGTTATATTACTGCAAGAAACATAATTATGTCGTTTTCGAGATCTACAAATAATCTAATAATATAAATTACTCTTGCGTATTTTTCAAAAAATCTTTTCTATTAGAACCCAAAAGTACTGAATTTAAAACAAGACCTACCGCAACCGTCTCTACTCAATTTCTCTACCGTGTGCTAAATGTGAAACATCTCTATTGGACAGACCAACAGACTTTGATTCTCTTTGATTCTCGTAGGATGCCTCAGCTTTGAGTAAAACAGAACAATCTCAAAATGTTTTGATATCAGAGCTTTTATTTTACATTATATTCCCGTGTGTGTCCTTATTTTTCTATATATATAGATTCTCATTTAAATATCTCCGCTAATGACGCAATTTAAAAAGTTTACTATGCCAAGAGCAATGCATTTAGTGATATAAGTTTAACTTGGCTTTATTTCGTCGTTGATTTCAAGAGCACTCTGTATTTTGTTCTACATAAATAATAGACATTCTTATCAGCAGCGTCTGTTATAACTTATAAAGTTCTTCGTAGTAATATTGTCTCTAGCTTTTCGTTGAAAACTCTAACTATTGTTAAATTGCTCCCTCGGAACTTTTCTACTCCAAAGATATAAAAAACTTCTCCGTTTGATATTTTAGAAAGGTAAAAGTAGCTTTATAACATATAGCATCGATGACAAAAAATAGCTGGCGTCACTTAGGGAATTTCTAGTTCTTTATCAAGACATTTACTACGTGTATTCAAGCAACTGTTTAGTTTTAATTTCGTAACAAAAAA
The DNA here is from genome assembly GCA_011009095.1 of Ignelater luminosus. NCBI lineage: Eukaryota > Metazoa > Arthropoda > Insecta > Coleoptera > Elateridae > Ignelater > Ignelater luminosus. The sequence continues at coordinate 908,457 of VTPC01090244.1, read as the reverse complement.
AAAACAAAACAGACTGAATATGCCACACACATATGGACCTCGAGATCTCTTTATTGCATTCTACATATATGCAGTATTGTCAATAAAATTGAATAAACAATGTTAACGGATATAGCACATACTACATTATTACCATCAGTTAATAAAACTCGTATGTAGTACATTCATTGCGTAATGTTTATAAATGGTTTTTATAAATTACTACACACCTCTTTGATGTTTACAACATCACAAAAGCATACAATAGTTTATTTATGTATTAGTTCCATTTTAAAGCCGTTGCTAATACAATGTAAACATCGATAAAATTACATTAACTGTCATATTATGCAAGATTCAAAGAGACTCCATTAAGAATAGCTAAAATAAAACGTAAGGAACGTGCGAAATATATTTTATTTTTGTCTCTTTTATACAGTGCGTCCAAATAACATCTTCTTTTGTAAAAAATCAGCACGGGCATTTTACAGCATGGTTTTTATAGTCAAGTTATTCTTTTATCTTTGATCTTAAAAAGATTTTGCTTTATTTAAAAACTTTGATAAAAATTAAATTGTTGTCTTCCTGTAATAAAAAGTTGTCAACCGCTACTGTTCTAATTAAATCTAAACTCTAATAGTCTTCTATTGTGACTCAGATTTTTAGTTATATTTTTGATTTATTGCTGGAATTAGTAGCATTTGCAATATCTATGGGCCTTCACTTCCATAAATGTCAAAATATTTAATTAAACAAGAAAACCTTCCTCTCTTTGAAATTTCAGAGAAGCAAGTCAATGACCTCTTTAGATTTTTGGAAAGTTCATTCTAAGCACACTAGCGAAAAATTTAATCGCTGCTTTATTGTTCTGACTGTTCATTAGTTCAGCGATGCTACAACCTGTTGTTCTGATAAACCCAGAAAATGCTCCGCTTCTTCTACCCAGGCAGACTCTCTACGCACCTTTCCGTTTCATTTATAATTTTGTTTTTCATTGCCTACTATCAAGATGTAACCATTTGCTTCAAATGCAAATTCTCAAATTCCGGCAGTTGACTAAAACTAAATCTCTTTCTTGACGTTTTATGTATGTATGTATGTACAGGCCCTACTCCACGCTCAGGAAGCCAGTTTTATGTAATTAGTTCCCCCCTAGGAAGCTCGCTGCTGACGCAAAGAACAGTATGGCCTCCCTCTTGATTTATTACATATCCTCAGACTTGAGAAATATAGATGTTTTCTCGTTGTCATTGCAGATACCGACAAGAGCTATCTTACCGAAGTCCAGTAGTGTTGAGGTATCAATTATGGCCAGTGTTGCTTCGAAGAACTGTTGTGTAAAAAATAAAATAAATTTGTAGATATTTATTTTACTTATATTAACATTTAAATAATTGAATTGAATTAACAATGCAATAGTGGTCCTGGTTGTGGACCGCACTTGTGCTTTCTTCGGATGCCACGTAGAAAGAGGAGGAGACGCGCTCTCGTGCTGGCTAAATTACCCTTCAAATCTAAGGGCGGTCTTGCACAATCGCTACCGATGTTGTTCTATCAAAACAGCCAGTAACCATACGTATGTTCCCTCTACTCATTGTGAACAGGGAGCCTGCAGTTCTTTATCAGGAGTCTAGCTTTGCTGCAGCTTGACAAATTGGCTCAATCACTACGGAGTCGAAAAAGAGTCCATAGCTTAGGAGGATACCTAGAACTGACTTCGGTTCTGAGAACGATACAGCAGCACCCTTCCTGGCCAAAACATCAGCCGTATCATTACCTGGAACCATATCAGAGCCGCCTGACTATCAGTGCATATGCTGATGCAATGGTTCGTATAGCCTCTGTGGAGATTTTCATGTGCACAGGAACTGCAACACTGTATACATGCCAAGAGAAAACGAAATTCTTGGCTCGAGTCCATAGACCCTTGTCCCAGTGCCTTTTCCAGTCTCGGATCCGTCCGAATACCAGACGATCCCATTTAGAATTGTCCCTTGAGAAGCTTAAGCCCAAGATTCTCTCTCAGTATGTTGATACTGAATTTTTGTGAAAGTAAACGTACCTGAGAGTATTAACTCTCATGTTCTTTTCCTAGTCAATAGCCATTTTGCCTCCACCATAATTTGAAGTGGCGGAAGACCTCAAAGGCAAAAGTGGGAACGGTGCGTATGACACTTGCAGTATCTAAACAGGGGAGCTTTTGCACTCCTTTTAACCGTCTGTTGTTAGAAGGATATGTATAACATGAGAGGTCTGTCTGATTACCTCCGTATAGGGCCACAGTGTGACCATAAAGTTTAGACCCCAAGTTTTGCTAAAAGTTCTCCTTCCCACTAGATAGCCTTTTGTGACTGTCTTTCACTATGCGCTCTCCAGGACAGCTTGTCATCCAAAACTGCTCCCACATATATTACTGTTCTGGTTTGCGGTAGTGAGACGTTAAATAGAGACAGGGTTTAAAAAACTTTAGTATTAACAATCAATCTATTCTCTGTGCACTAGTTTTGGATGATGTTAGAAGCCTTTTGCATCAACTTACTCGAAGTTGCAGGGAATCTTTTCGACACAAAAACTAAACGCGGTCATCTGCATAACCCTGTGTAAACAGTTTTTTCTCATTTAACCTACATAGGAATCCAAGACACTACATTGACGGAGAGGGTACTCCCCCTTGCCGACAACCCCGGCCTACGGACGCTCTAACGGTTGACCCATTAGGACTTACTTGCACTTCTCTGTTAGAGAACAGCGATCGGGTCATCTGACAATTGCGTTACTTCCTGTTCTATTAGAGAGGTACATATAAAACCGAACGTTGTATTATCAAACGTCTCTTGTATATTGAGAAATATCCCGACGGTGAGCTGTTTCTGGTATAGCACCTTCTATATCCTAAGTGGAGGGCTGTTTCGGTTGATTGGCCAGGCATGTTAAGAGAGTGCAGGGGTAGGGTAACCAATTCTCTCTATCTGATATGTCTATTTATTATTCTGTATTGCGTTTTTAGCAGGAAGGACGAAAGGCCAATAGGTCTACAGTCTTTAGCCAAGCCGACCGACCTACTTTGAGAATGAAGACCACGTTGGCACTTCTCCAGGAGATAAGAATATATCCTAGGGGTAGTGTGGCTCAAATAATATATGTGATATAAGTGCCGCGCAATGATTTCTAGTCCTTATATCGTTCAAATGAGCTAATTGCCCATTTGATCCTATCAGGGAAAACTACCTTGGTAGTTAATTTCCAGCCTGGGAGGTCTTGGTGGTACCCATCTATCGTTAAGAACTATCGACCCGGGGAAATGAACTTCAACCAGGTGTTCAAGGATCTCCTTTCTGTTAGGAAGCACTTCCAACCTAGCCTGGAGTCACGATTCTTTTGTAATACTTTATGAAGTTTAAGCGCTTTGATGCTTTCTTTTCAGGTTTGTTTTTTGCTGCTTTTACATTTGCGTTGGGCCATTTTATACAGGTCTGAATCTTCTTGTGTCTTGATGCGCATTACCCTATTAACGAGCCTGCGCGCTTTTTTTCGAAGTTTTTTGTAGCTCACTATTTCACCACGATATTCCCCGAGTTCTTTTGACTCTCTTTCGGGGACAGCTGCTTTTGTATGCGATTAACAATGCCATACGGATATTGTCCGTGCACGCTATATTTGGTTAACGTTTCAGGGCATCGTTACAGGAGTTCCCAGACAATTCGTTAAGACCGTTATATAGGTTTTTCAGTTAGTTAATTTTCGATTTTTATAGACTTTGACCTCGAAGCAAATGTGTCGGTGATTAGACAGAGAAGTCTCTACTGAGACATGCCAATTGACCATCCTATGCACCACAGTATGCAAGCGTAGGGTGATGACCAAAACCTCCTACCTAATTATAGTGACAAATGTAAGGGAGGAATCTTTGTTGAATATATAGACCCTAATAAAGAGTTGCCTCTTGCATTGATGTCGGAACTGCTCCAACAGGTGTGGTGCACGTTCACGTTGGGAAAAGGAAAGTAAGCAAAACGGACAACGTAGCAGCGTTTTCCAAACAAAATAACTCTGATACAGTGCCCCAGTAGCTGTATAACTTTTTATTTTTTGTCTTAGATAAATGCAGGCCTTAGAAATTGGATCAATGTGAGCAAAAACCCATCCAGTCCGTCCGTTAAGTTTCATGATTGAGTCTTGGCGAGCCTATGGTTCCTGCACTAAACGTATATCTGTAAGTCCCACAGACATCTGCAGTATATGAATACCACAAATTGGGCCGCTATGGCATTTTCTTTATCTAGGAAAAAGTGGCTGCTCCAGTTGAACATTAAATACTGTTGTAGGGATTGTTTTGTCTGAATCTTTGTTAATTTTGGATACCAGAGTACTGCGCCATACTGGACCCTAAGTCTGATAACCAACTGTGTAGTTCTCTGCAGTTGCCAAAATCTATCAATTGGTTTATCTTCAAAACTTTCTCACCTTTTCCTTCTTGAACGCAAACTTTATATAACTTGCCAAGATTATTAGGAAATTCTTCTGGTTTTCTGTGGGGCGGAATTTTCTTTCCTAATGAATGTATGAAGTTTGTCATTTGAGTTCGTTACCTTTCTAAGCACAATTGTAGGAAGTATCATTACAGCAGGTTAGAAGTAAATACTACTTTTAGTAAAAGGCCTACCGATAATCTTTTCTTGTATTTTTAAGAAGGATACTAAACTAATAAGTCTCAACATTTTTTTTGTGAATGAGAATCGCCTCGCCTAACCTTTAAGATCTTGGGATTCTTTTTGATTAAAATTAGATGTAGTCTATCATCTGTGGTCGGTGATTTAAGCGGATTAGACCCATTGGAGAGTTGTCAACCAATAAAACCGGTCGTTTTGCTGTCACTACGTTTGAATTAGTTCCATGACTCGAGATGTGAACTTTTAGTAAAAATCCTTTCTTAGAGGTGATTCATTACCCATGTAAGTTGTGCAGTAAACTTAAATTATCTGTATTTCCTGTCAAAGAAGCTTCATAAATCAATGAACGATAACAGATTTTTAAAGTAGTCCCTTTGTTCGAACGCGTTAGAAAACACATTTTCTTAATTGTTTTCAAAATTGTACTTTCTGGAAATATGAAAATAAAAGTATCTATCCACTATAACATTTTACCTTTGTATCTCAGAAACAAAGAGTTTTTAGATCAATGTTCATCGAAACTTTTTTTTTTATTTTGATGTAAGAATTACGCTTTAGAATTTTTAACTGAATTTTTGAAACAGCTTATGTATGGTATGGTTTAATATATCGAGAGCGTGAAGGGTGGTTTTATGCTCTTAAGACAAATCGTAGAATACATCATAATCATATTTGAGTTAATGTATAAAGTAGCTAGTAACTGAGGAACCGTAAGATGGAATTTTAGCTGTCACCCAAAGATTCTATTAATTTGATTTTAATTTTCTTTCATGCTTTAAAATTAAAAGGCCCGTAATTGTTACTTATACTAAAAACTAAAGACTTCTTAATTCACATTTATTATGATTATCCTGTACGTTAGTTTTTACAAAACGTTTGTCATATTTCCCGAGTAATCGTCTGTCTTGTTATGTAAATTATACCATTACACTATGGTAGACAATCTGTTTTCTCTCATCTTATCACTTGCTTAAACCAGTATGATTGACTGCAAAACATGAAATTGTTTAGGTGTTATTTATGATGCTTGAAGCACCTAAAGCAAGTTGCATGTTAATTGTTATTATGCTGTTTAGTAGCTGTTTATGAGATTATGTACCACGTAGAAGCAGTAAAATTTACCCACCATAAAATTATTTAATCGCTATTTACATATGTAATTATGTAATCTTACGATAATAGCAAGAGTATTTTGTGTAGAAAGAATTAACATTTTTTTTCCTTATAAATTTTTTAGAATATGTAAATCAAAACGGCTATTTTCTCGTGTTAAAAAAGTAAGGTTAACTGCTGTCAGGTGTGTTTGATTATCCTAATTTTTCTAAATAATGCGGAAAAGCAATTCAGATTGTCATATGCAAATTTTTCGAGACATTTTCTAAAATGCACAGTAAAATGGAAATTCAGAAAAGTAAACGAACCGTGGTTAACCTTATGTTAAATTTGGTTTAAAGTTGTGGATGCAGAATTTAGCCGTAGGCGGAAAATTTCGAATTCCGTTAAACACCCCCAAGAGTTGAACAAACTGTAAAGAAACTTACCTATATGCAATCAGCTATGAAATTCTCGACGGGAAATTGATGCGACCCCAAAGTGAGGCAATCCTGCTTGAAAGCAAACAAAACTTGGCAAGGTTTCTTCTATCAGCTTTATGTAAACTTTTAGCCCCTTTTTAGGGGCTTTTAAGGGACTCTAAGCAATTGATTACTACCGCTTTTTTCGCTAACGTATTTCCTGTGTATTCATTTCAATATTAGCACACGTTAGCATAAAACGAAAATTTGCTTAGAAATTTTCTTTTTACGTTTCCAATTTAAATCTCAAATATAATTTTAGACTTTCAACGGTCACATTTCAAAATATTCAGTGGAAATAGGGTGCAAAGTTTGCTCCTAGATTTTACTATTGGATAGGATGATACAATTTGGTGATATCGCATAGCTTCTTCCTTTTTATGCGATAGATATTTTGAAAGCGGAACAAAATGCTAATTCACTTATTGTCAAATTTAGCAAGTGCTTGACAAATGGCTCTGCTATAGTAACTTCATTTTATGGAGACGTCTCAAAAATATTGTTTCTTGGAAATAATGGAAATAGAAAGAATATTTTTGGCGGGTGGTGACTAACAATAAAATTATTGTCAGAATGGATGAGTCAGTCGAAATTTGCTGTAATAAATATAAAAGTAGAATGAAGCGTGAAAGATAATCTATTCACATGTTATAAATGAAATATCGCAAATGTTTTCCTACTTGAACGTACTTTATATTTTATTCTATATTTATCATGAGAATATGGAAGGCCGAAAATTGACTTGGGATCTGGACTGACGATTTTATAGATTTCGATTTCCCCTCAAGGGCATGCTTTTATACAAATATCCTATCATGTAGGCGGATTTTGATCTTTTATGATAAAGGACCTAAAGTTTATAACTCACACGAAAGTATAAATTAGGCACTCTATTTTTTTATTCAAAGAACAGGTTATGTATACAAAAGGATTTCGTTTAAATTTTGCGTGAAACTGTGAAATCGCTGAAATCTAAAATAACTGTTATAATATGAAATTAAGTGCTTTGGGGTGTTTTTAAAAAATGATTAATTCTCTCTTTGGTCTCATTATTTTCCCATTTTCTACCGATAGCAATCAGAAATTCCATATTTTTTTAAATTTCGGTGTAGATTTAAAAATAAATAGATTAACCCATTATACAGTGTGTCCCTTAGTATCCATTATATATTTCACGTCTCGAGTATCTTGACTTTCTAAAATTATCCAAACCCAACAGTTGTGGCCTTATTCAATTATTCCAGTCTAATGAGTCTTCCTGGTATAATCAGTAAAAATTTTATTTTGAAAACCTCGCAGTATAAGTAGACTTCAGTGTACTACATCATTTTTTTTGTACAGAATAATTTTCAAAAGGGATAGTTTCATACTTTCTTATTACACTTAGGGTGTTGATGCCAATGTGGATCTGCATTTAACAGTTTTAGCGTTATTGAATATTTTTCTACAGTTCTAGTAAGATAAAACTAAATCATTTAAACTTTACAAATGATTACCTACTGAGATTCAAACCATATTAGGTTTTTCTACAAGGCGATCTAAAAACACAGAGAACAATTGAGGTTTCTCTATTTCCTAGTAATTGTAGTTTGCAACAGTGCAATATTATAGTGTATCAAACTAACAATCTTGACGTTATTAAATTATTTGTTGTAGAATGACATCAAATTGCTCAATTAACCCTCGTATAATTAACAAACCTTTCGTTTTTATAACTTTGGAACAGTAAGTTTTAAGTCATCAAGGTTTTAACCGAGGGAAACTCTGTAGATTATATACAGTAATTTCATAATAAAAAATGCTGCACTGGGGCTTTCCAGGATGTCAGAGAACGAGGGTGGTATGGAGGTCAGTGCGGGTCGTTTTCTAAGGTTCGTAGGAGATAAAAGTAAACTGTAAATAAAGTAAAGTTTAGTTTATTTTATTTCAGTTATAAAAGATTATTTTCAATGACATTAATCGTAACAGAATCTCCGACATAATTGAAAACTGAAAAGAGAAATAAAAAATAAAATGAAAAATTTCGTAAACAAAAACTTCAGTCCAGTCCTCGTCTGTAACATTATCCACTGCTTCCACAAGAAGTCGTTTTAACGTCATTTAATTTCAAGATCATACTGTTGCGGACTAGGTACATCCCTCTTGACCATTACCCAAATGGGATTTAGTTCAGGACGGTGTGAAACTACGTCTTGCCTTTGGGCTATTGTATCTATTGCATGACACCTATCAGTATCACTAAGTGACAAATTCATTTTCTCGTAGTAAAAATTCATTTCTTTAAGTGTTCTTAAAAGTAGGTATCGGGATATGTTAGGGAGGTCTTCATCTGCTTGAATAATCTTCTGTACTGTTTGTAGCTGGTTGCAAAAATACAATCAATGGATTTTTCTTCTTATGATATATTTGGTGTCTTTATCAACAATTAGTTTTTTCGTTTGTTTTGGGACTCTTCTTTATGCAACAAAACACACTCCTAATTGAGACCTTAGTAAAACTACTGCACAAATATGCTCCATCATTCACATTCAATGTTTTACCAATTTCTTCATATACAGTTTTGATTAATCTTCTTCTTTCTTCTATTAGGTGTCTTCGTCGCTTCTTGCGATATACTATGCTCTATTCCAAATCTATCCAAATGGTCAAAATGCAGCAATATAGAAAGAGTACTGCATTTTTATGTTTGGTACTTTTGACTCTAAAGTTGCAGTGAAGGCAAAATGCTCACTGCACTTAGCAATATGTAACTATTAGCTTTTCAGCAATTGCTGTAACTTACTGAACGACATACCGTATAATGAAATGTCAATTTATTTATTTTCTACTGAAATAGGCTATGTCAGCTATTTTCAGCAAAGCTCAGCTTGCTGAGAACTTAGCGCAAAATAGGAATATATATTGCGAAGTCCATTGAATATTAACAGAGTTTTAATTTTAACAAACGGTGATTTTTGCTACTGTAAAGTAATAGTGACCTTATATAGGATTGTTTAGAGTTATATACAGCACTTTCTAATTATAATTATAAACTCGTACATGGAATACTAACGCTAACGTAGGTATTAGATCAAAGAGAAAATTATACAAGTATAGCAGTAAAAGTAACACACAAAACACTAACACGAGAACAGAATGTACAGATAGATATTAACACATTCACGAAAATTCTAAATGTGAGTTATCCTCTACTACGAAAGATGTTTTCGTGCCATCTGTTGCATTTTGCCTAGTAACGCTGTTTCGTGAGCATAGAATTTTGAAACTATAGTATGGATGAACTAATTGGACAGTTTACACCACTGTTACTTCTGCCTCGCCGCTATTGATATATGGTAAGAATTTTCGTGCTTTTTGGCAAAAGTACTCATTAATAGTTAATAGAGAATGCACTATATCATCGAGAAAGAAATTATTCGTGAACCATTATACAGATCTTTAGACAAACACATGCTGAATCTAACAAGCAATGGGCAGCAAAGTAGCTCACAGCAGGAAATATTGCAACCGAGAGACATCAGGTATTTGACATCAAGATAGCAACTTTTTGTTAAGAGACTAAAAAAGAAAAAGTCTTCCGATCTTGTAAACGAGTTCACTAACTAAATTTGTTTATCAACATATAACGTTTAAAACAAGGATACAACAACTCTTCTGGAGCGTATCAGTAATTTTTATTAGAAAGAACGGTGATCTTTGTTGGTTGCAAAGGATTTGTATATTTCTAGAAACCTTTTGCACACAGCATTACTTTTTACTCCAGCAAGCCAAGAAATCCCACATGATCTTATTTAGACAATTCTATACCACTAATAGAATCTTCTTCAATCTCCACGACCCTTAGTTGATTACAAGAAGCAAAACATGGGTGACTTTTTAAAGCGAGCAGTTACGCAGAATTATATACGAACCCCGAAGGGTTTTGTTTCAATAAGAAAAACTGATTCAATTGTTTTTTATTTTTTAACAACTTCTTATAATCAAATCAAATGTAACTGAGTGCAAAAAGATTGACTCAAAAATAGAAACTGAGATTCTATCATGACTTGCTCAAACTTCTGACAATGAAATTAGAAATGTCTCATATTGTAGCGTTGTTTTGTCACGTTGGTGTTTTTGTTGATCAATTGCCATCTTCAACTAAAAAAGTTAAGAAAATTTAAATTTTCAGAATTACAAATGTATTGTACAAGAAAAGTTTTCCAGTTTGCCACATTCTTTGTACACATTTGGAAATACCTTCAACAACTTTCTTCTTCTAGAGGTTCAACGCTATGAATGAATCAGCTATTATCTTCAAGATGTTTGAGAACATTCCAAGGTGCAGCTTCTTAAGGTTTAGTTGGTAGTTTTTGTTTAGTTAATATGCCTTAAAGGAAAAGCAATATCATCCATATAATTGTTACTATTCTTAGACCGTTACTAGTTTAAAACATTGGTGGTTTGTCTCTTCAATCAAGGGCAGACGTGTAAAGATATTCTTGTATTTTCTATCTGAAACGCATCGTTTTTGAGTTTAAATTAGATTTCTTTAGTTTTTGTGGTATCAAGATGGAATTCTGTGTAGTGTAAAATACTGTTGCTAGGATTCTTTTTTGTTTTTTCTCTTCTCTCTGCATTCCTTTGGTTTTTGGAGGGTACCACCCATAACTATAGACTTATACTCTGTGATGACTACTGATGTTTACTATTGAATATGATAATAAAAATCTTAGAAAATAAGCTGCTTCTCGATTAATCTCAACTTACTGTCCAACATATGAAAGATTGAGAAACGCTGCACTAGATAAATCAGCTAGATTTTACGTTCTACCAATGGTAGTTTTTGTAGGATTATTTGGAAATATCCAACCTTACCATCACAATATCGTTATGGTTGCTTAACCATACTAATATGACAGTCCAGGTAAAATAACTTTATTTAAGTTTGTTTATCACGTCATCTTTGGGAACAAACAAAATTAATGTGTTCTAGGAAAATTAAATTGTGGTTTACAGTAATTGGAATTTTCCAGAACTTACGTGACCTGTTTTTTAATGTTCTTCATCATGCTAATAATTATTAGCATTATTAATTATTAGGATTATAATTAATATTCTCTTTTCAATATTTATATTTGTTTCAGGTATGCACAAATTTCTAATGCATCTTTCATTTTGACATTCCGCGTAAAGGTAAGCTTTCTATAAAAATATCTTGATACGCTAATCTTAATTTGTCTTAGAGGGGACGGAACTAAGCTATTTTTAAGTTCTTTAAAAATTTATGAAATTTGTTAGTAATTTAATTATTATCAAAAAATGCATGTTCCATCTTATCTGGGACACACAATATATCTAATAATAATGTTAAACTTAATTTACAGTTGAGCTTGTTTTTCTCCTAATGATTGTTTACTCTTTCTAATTACTTTTAACAGACCTAAAACAGAATTTTATTTTTTCTAACATTTTTTGTTTTACTAAAATAGACTATGACTGAATCTTGCATTTAAATTCGTCCTTTCATTTAATTATTCCGTAGAGTTGTCTAATTCTAATCTAATCTTATTCCTAATTATTGAATTACTTCCTTTCTGTGCGGTTTTATTTTATTTAAAACAGCCAAAACGGGTTTTACTTTTATTCTTTTTTATAGCACATTCATGCAACGTGCAGAACACGCAAAAAACGTGACATGATCATGATACCATCATTGTGTATGTTATTTAATTAATTATACAAAAGCTTTTTCTGGTAAAATTAATTTGTTCGCCTAACATAAGAACTCGACCTGTTGTAAGTTTGTACCGTTCGTTACCTTATACATGTTGTCAATTTATCATTTCTTAAAGATCTGTAGTAGTACATAAAGAATTTCGAAAGTGTTTATTGTCGCGTGTAAATACTTATAAATTGTAATTTACACCATTGCTAGACACAAGGGTTTCCACTATTATTGAGTGTTCTTGTTTGAAGTATATATGTATTGTACCTGAGCAAAACGTATAAAATAAGAGAATTGGAATGTTTTGCAACATTTTTTTTTTAAATAAAATATTAAGAAATGCTACAGATAGTTTTTCCCTTTTCTATCTTACCTATTGTTTGATAAGAACTCCTCTGAGTTTAGGGTAAGACTTATTGTTAGATCAATGCATTAAAAATTCTCACTATAAGTATATTGTTTATGTTTCCTACTAGTTACATTTGAAGCAAGGACAATCGAAAAGGCCAGACGAAAAATGGGTAGGCTAAAATGTATACTAAGTTTGTAGTTAATCATTCAAAGCAAGAATCGGTCGACAGCGAAAGCCTCAAGAATTGATTCGACAGACCAACGCTATGGACAAGCCAAAACCGATTGAAACTAAAACACTTTTCTAAAACCTAACTGCAATATTGTTATTGAACTTGAATCTTAATGTTAAAAAACAAAAAGTATAAGAGTAAATGAGATTTGAGTGTTCCAGATAGTATTTCGCAACAAACCAAACTCTTCAAAAGCTTGAAATGAATGAGTCTGTCATAATTTTGCTCTCTACTTATTTTAAGTGACAAACCTACAGTGAAGAACCGTGTAGAATTGATTTGAATACCTACACTTAAGCGCATCTTAAAGAAAAACTCTTAACGGAATATTATATTTTTACAATTAGCGTGACCCTAGCCCTATTCACATTGTTAACTTTGGAAAAAGTTGGTTTAGATGCAAATTTTTAATAGGAAGTTCTTCACAGACCCATTGAGAAAGCTGTGGAAGATTACGTTAATGAAGATAATAAAAGAATGAACATTAATATCAATACCGAAACATTAATTTCGAAAAATATGCGCCACATCTTCCATAGCTCATATTCCAAAGAAGTCTCATGAATGTGAGTTTCGAAATGTATTGTTTTCTAGATACTAGATTCTCGTACTTCCAATTTCAACACAGTTACGTTTTTCTTGATTTTGATACAAACGGTAGATGATCTTTATTGAAACAATAACTAGGAACTGTATGTAATACCTTAGTTGAAGAGGGTCTTTGATTTTGAATCGTACTTTTTAGTTATTGTATTTTTCTAATTAATAAATTTTTCAGATATTTTACGGTTCAATATAAAACAACGAGGAAATTTTGAACAGTTCTCGATAATTATTTTCCGGAAAGAAATGTGGTTTATTTCCCACGTTCCATGCAGTTTTATTTTAAATTATCTCTTCATTTAAAATTAACTTCCCCGTGTTAGTTAAAGCTTGAATTTTTTGCTTTTTAATGAGCAGCACGGTTTGGATTTTGGTGCACGTGTTCGTTTAAAATTTTTTATGGGTTTTTAACAGTTTTAGTCGTAAAAACAATTTGTATAAACAAAAATGTTTCCAAAGATATGTATATTTTTCTCTGGGGTTATACGCTTCATTTGTGAAATGCGTTGAAAAAATAAAGAGAACTTTCGCTTAACTTTACTCGAGTAAAATCCTCATAGATGTAATTATCCACCAAAATTAGCAAAAGAAAACAAACCGTGGTTTCCACCCTTCGTCCAATTTCAACAAAAGGTCTTGTATGTTCGTCTACTACAATTCCTTGGAGAATAAAGCACAAGCGAGTACAATTTAGAATGTTTTAACGCAGTGTGTAAACGAAACTCGAAACCATCCCATTCATCCCATTCTTGGTAAAATCTGGGTCAAAACAAAACCATTTGAAAGTGTTTCGTTCTATTAATAATTAGCTTCTACCCCTGTTTTAGGTAATCGCATTTTCAGAGGCTACATTTTAAAAGGATTACAAATGTATTCGTATTGAAAACATAATCGAATTCCTAAAAATATATAAAAGCAATTTAAGTTTCTATAACGATAATAAAGCGGATCAGAAAATTCCGTATTCGCTTCTCTTCTCTCTGAAACTGACATCGGGAATTATTGGTAATAAAGTTTCGAAAATATCATTAAAAGCAAATTTTCAAAGTGCCCCGGTATGGGAGTTTTTAAGTTATTGTGTTTCCAACATTTCGGTGAAAAATAAATTGTGACTCCATTCTTCTAATAAAAGCCAATGCGCTACGCCTCTTATTCTTGGTGTTAACAATAAAACCGAATACGGGAGGTTGAATAGACACATAAAAACTCCTTAACCGTTTTTGCAATTTCTACTACAATAGCTAATAATAGAAAAAGAAAAAATTTATCTGATATACTGTTAACTTGCTTTTTCTAGATGATCAGCTCAAATATGCTTGAAGCAACTTCAAGTAATAATCATTTTGATTATTTATTTTCAGAAGAAGGCTTAGCTTCAACATTTATTTCTTATTGTAACTTCAAAAAGCTTTTAAAGAATGGAAACATTCAAATACATTTTAAGCTGGAAATTTTTTTGCATTTGAAAGGATTTTTACAAATGATGTTTAGAAGTATCAAGCGAAAATAAAGAGATCTTCAAAATATTAATTCACTAAAAGTTCTTGCCAGAATCTTTCTCAAAAGCAAAATAGTGCTGGAAATGATATAACAATTTACGGTCATTAAATGTTATTTTGATAGACCTAAACCAAAATCTGTCTAGGGTAACTTCCAGGTATAGCATTGCATCTATCTAGATAACTTAAAAAAAAACCGAAGCGGGGGTACTAGAACCTCCATGCAGAATTCTAAATAAGTCTAAAGAAGAGGTTTTCCAGTACAAAATCCAAATAAAGGTAGCCAAGATCTAGAATTCTGTTAAGACTGTACGTCTCCACCAACCTATTGCCAAGCGCACTAAGAGCAGTAGCTTTGAATAAAAATGAAGGGGAAAAGTATTATGCCAGAAAAGAAATTTAACCAAGCAAAAAGAATTCTGATTGCTGAATTGAATTCTTGGGAAAGCCTTATATTGGAAGAAGCCCTGCTTAGATCCAGGCTGTAATAGACACACAGGATTGAAAGATTTAGCGTCAAGTATTTTGACTTCTAGATGTATTAAAAGATTGAAAGGCGAAGCTTGTCGATCTGAAGATAAGAATCTGGCCATTATCTTCGATTACTTTTAACTGATGCTATCTTACCTAAAACTGTAAAATAGGAATCTCCACTACTTTGATATGCTTATAGTCACACCACTGAACTCTGAAAGGAACTAACGGGCACAATGCTATGCTAATACTATTATTGGTTTTAATCGCGGTTTTCCAATTATACTCTTTTGGTGGTGAGAGTATAAGAAATTCAATTGTCTTACTCCCACATGATAAATTTTTGAACTGCTAATCAAAACGTTTATACTATTTGGTTATAAAGCTGTCCATATTTTGTAACATTCTATCCTAAAAGTAATTTCCAATAATACTTTCTTATGGAAATGAGATGCCAACGAAATATTGCATAATTCTATAAGTATTTATCATGTATTAGGTTTTGTTGAAAACCAAGTTAGTTACTTCAAAATCTAAAATACTGGACTCAAGAGGAGTTTTAGTTAGTATATAAACCGAACAAATTTTACATTTTTTGATAACCATTTTGATGATCTGCTTTTGATTTTGGCCTAAAATTGCCTCATTAGTAGTATAACTAAAGAAATTGAGAGCACGTTTGTCTAAAATAAATCCTATAACTTGCTCTTTGAATATCACAGACAAAAATCCCAACGTTTTTCTATCTGAACATTTTCAAAGCTGAGCTAAAGTTTCAGATCACTCACCTCACTTTTATTGATTATTTTGTATTCTACTGTTTACAAATATAATATCGGCAACAACAGTATTAGAAGCCATCTTTGTTGTTTTCTATTATCTAGCATTTTACTTCAAATAATTACACAGCGCAACAGCAAAATTCTGAAATGAGGTTTCTCAACGAAAATCGGTAATATCTGACCAAACCTCCTAATGGAGTTTGCTAGGTTAGGTCAAATAAGCGTTTTTTCTCCACGTTCTTAATGTGAGTTACACGGTTTTTTCTTATTGTTACAGAGCTTTTCATCTATAATTTGTGAACAATAGATTTGTTGATTTTATAGAATTCCTGTTCGAAGAGTCAAATGCTCAAAACACTACGAACTTTGAACTCAGAAAAAACTGCTTATTTAGCCTAACTTAGCGAATTCATCTGGAAAGCAAATTATTTTGGTCAGATATTACTGATCTTTGTTGAGAAATCTCATTTCAGAGTTTTCATACTTCATTTTGAGGCATTGTATTATTACTTACCTTTTAATTTACTAATAAAAACCGTGTAGAAATTTTGTATTGTCGTGTACATAGATATATAGAGTTATATAGATTGTTATGCTTTACGTTGATCTATTTGCAAAAATACTTGCAAAATAGTAGGCATAATTTTAATTTCTGACGGATACCACAAACTTTATTTAAACTTAAAATGAGAAATAGAAATATTTTAATGTGAAGTAGTTCAAATGCCGTTTTCAAATATATTTAAAATGATGCTTTATCGTAAGTAATCCCTTATATTACAAGTCTAAACGCAAGTGTTACACCTGTCACTCAAGGCTTACTTCAAAGTATTTCTTCTTTAAATAAATAATTATTTTGTATATCTATCTGTTAACTTAGAAATTATCTATTACGTCATTACTGTAAGAAACGTTAAATTTTCAGTTTCAAGTAACAATTCTAAAAAAAGTTCTTAATCTTTCTCGTTTCCAGTGTATAACTCTCAAGATCTTGTTAGTTCGTTATCGGTTTAAAAAGAATCCGGATAAAAATAAAAGCGTGGAAAACTGTCTAGAAGTGACAAGAATAAATAATACCCGGATGAATCCTGGAGGTCAAACGATGCAGGTTACAAATGATGTATTGAGGGCGGGTGATCCAAGCTTTGTTAACGCTGAGCGAAAGTTGAACTGCTGAAATAATGTAAGCTGCTTGTTCTGTTCCATTTTCGGTCAACGAACGAAATCGAACCGACATAATCTCATGTCTATATAGAACATTTTCGCAACATGGGAAACGATATACTTAAACGAACTTTGACATTGATTGCCATTTTGTCAGATAATACCATCACGTGTCTCTCTAGAACTTGATTAAAATTATTGTAGGGGAAACTTTTAAATTAAAACACTTTTAGATTTACTACGCACGGTATATTCTGTCACGTTAAAAGTTTTATTGTCAGTTTTATCCACAGGCGTTTAATATTTTGCTTGACATGAAACGAAAAGCTTAATGCTTAGAATTTGAATTTTACTACAGTTTGTCTTTTAAGAATATAAATAATTTCTAAGCAGTATTTGCATCATTTCTAAAAAGTAAAGGTTTGTGTACACTGACGTTGCGAAAGCAAGCAAACATTTACTTGTCTCACAAACCTTTTCCCTTTTCAATCTGTATGCGCACTTAAAAAGGTTTTGCTTTAGTCTGCATGTGATCTGAAGTTGTATATGATCAGGCAGTGCAATTATTAAAATAACTGAATTGATAGAGTTTAATAATATTGACCCGACACAAAATGGTAGGGTTAGCTTTACTTTATTCAATGTTACAACATGCAAAAGATTAATTAAGTTTTGCTACAGCTTTTAATCATTTCATCTCGATCATTGTTTGAACACAACGAAGGCTTACCTTTTAACTGGTAGAAGACACATTAGATATATTTATATCTTTTCAAATCAATCAATTCAAAAAGTGGCTATATGTGTCTTAGGAACTGGTTGCATATTTGAGAATGCAAGTAAGAATAATACAATATTGATCAATTGCGAGGGACTATTTGAGAACTCTAACAAACACCACAGTAAGAAATAATAGTTCTAAGTAAGTCATTAGATAAGTACTCTTCAAATTTCTGTGTGTTTTACCTGATGAGCTTTTAGGGTTTTGTGGTTATGCTAGTAAGATTTGGACAAAGGCTAAGAATACCAAAATTGATATCTGGTTCAAGATTGATATCCCCAAGAAAAAAAAATTCATTGATGATGGAAATGCATTTTTACAATGTTTAAAGACTGTTTAACACCAAGACTTTCCTCTTGTCATCGATGACAAATAGTTCATTTTTGTTGCAAAATTTTAGAGTTTCGACCTGCATCCAATTTGCTTTGTTAGTAGTCAGACTGAAGAGTACTTGAAATTAAAATATATAACTGCATAAGATTAAATTGTGTGCTTTTGAATTTTTCTGTATTGACATTTTACATACAGCGGGGTATCCTCTGATCGTTAGCAGTTTTTAGGTAAGTTTGAAGCAAAGCAAAGCTTGTATAGTTTTGGCCATCAGTTTTCGGCTACTTATTATGTATGTTCTAGTCAAATAAAAATAAAAATGAATGGATTAGATTGTCAGACTTATTTTTGATGATAATATTTGTAACGGGCAAAGCTAGAAAGAATAACCTTAATGCCTTCTCAGACTAAGGTCGTGCACACAGCAACCCAAAACATTCCGAAAGTAACCAAACATAAATTGAATTAAGATTCAATAAAACAACTCACCTATAAATTTAGAATGATAAAATTGGCATGGGCGTCAGGAATCATGTCGAAATCGTTGCATTCCCTGGAGTGCTTCCTCACCAGAAAATATTTTATACAAATATATATAGAACGCCCTGATA
Organism: Ignelater luminosus; assembly: GCA_011009095.1. NCBI lineage: Eukaryota > Metazoa > Arthropoda > Insecta > Coleoptera > Elateridae > Ignelater > Ignelater luminosus. The sequence goes on along the minus strand of VTPC01090244.1, from coordinate 889,699 downwards.
GCAATGAACACCCTATGCTCTGAGCTCTCTTTAAACTTACCAAGAGAGTTTATAATATATTAGTTTTAATATTTTTGCTCAAACAACTCGCAGCGATTTACTCAGCTTACACGACAAACTTACGCAAAGCAAACGATGGTCGTAAGTCACTCCAGTTTGTAATGATGAATCTAGATTTTGCTTATAAAACAAACAAACTTACTTATTCAGCTCGTCTTTCACTGGTCCAAGTATCTGGTTCACAATTCCTGTACAATATTATCAGAGCACATATATATGTCTACATTACCTGAAAGAAGAAGAAACAATAATAATAAAATACACCAAAGTATGTCCACACTTGACTGTTTATTGATAAATAAAAAAAAGGTTTTATAAAAGAACGACATGTCTTGACAAAAAAACAATACAGTGCCCGCCAAAAACCATAAATATGAATGTAAAAGTATTAATTTTGCAAACCATGTCCTCCCTATAGGGTCTTTAACGGTGAGATTTTTTTGTTTGACAATAAATCATATATGGAACCTTTGATTTTCGTTTCATAGCTTTGTTTGTTTGGGATTAACGCTAATCCGTTAACGAAATTGTGTTGAATTATCGACAACAACAAAGAACTTTTTTCTTTTATTTGCGTAATTTTTGTGAACTATTTGCATTTTTACAGATACTAATTATAAGGGTTGTTCTATTAATGTTGAGTCTATCTAGGAACTCATGCTTGTAGGGTATAATTGTTATTATGACAATCGAGCATCATCTTTTGCGAGTTTAACACAAGTGACAGCAAGAGAAAATATTACAGTGTTTTGAAGATATACGTCTTTAAATCATGAAATTTAATAACGAATATTTCCGAGCAGTAATTTTCTACAAATTCAAGCGTGGATTAAGTCGGCAAAAGTGTTTTGATTCGGTATTGAAACATGGTCATTAGCTACCGTAAAACGCTGGTACAACGAATTTTGTTTTGGTTGTGAATTTCTGAAGGATTAGCATCGCGAAGGTCGTCCAAAAACTGCTGTTGCTGAGGAAGACATCAAGATTGTACAAGGTATTATAGAGGAAAGCCGTCATGTTACTATTGGAACGATTCAAGGAACCATGGGCATTGGTATGAAAGCGATCAATACTATCTTGCATAACCATCTACATGTATGTCAGCTTTGTGCTCGTTGAATACTGCACAATATATCAGACGTTCAAAAGGCAGATCATGTGGATTGGTGCAAAGCCATACTCAAACGCTTTTCTCGAGGGTCGTCTAATCTAGTATACAATATTGTAACAGGCGATGAAAGTTGGGTATATTCATATGATTCCGAGAAAAAGCACTAGTCGGCTGTTTGGGTGTTCCGAAATGAGGCGCCTTCAAGAGAAGTTGTCCGGGAAAAAAGTCGTAATAAAAAGATGATTGCCACCTTTTTTGGATTTACTGGACACTTTGCAACACTACTGTTTGTTTGCCCGAAGTTCTTCAAAAAGCCCGTGAAAGGCGATCGAGAGGAAGCCTTATCTTACATTATGATAATGCTCGTGCTCATCACAGCAGCATTTTTAAGCGAGCAAAATGTCGAATTGATGGGTCATCCGGCATATAGACCCGACTCAATGATTTCTGGTTTTTTTCGTATGCAAAAGTGTATTGACTGTAATGAGGAATACTTTGAGAAGTTATAATAAATTTTTTATAAACCCAAAATGTGTTTTACTCTATGAGGCTTAACATTAAGAGAGGAACCTCGTATTTTATGAATTGTTTGTTCCTCAAAGAACTCAGTTTGGTTACCTTTCTATGTAAGAGGTTTACAAGTTGCGTAAATGGTTCCCCCATTGGATTACCAACTTCTGAATGCACCGTGCCTTATTTTATTTGGTTTTTTTTGGCTTTGGATCAACTGGTTCTATGAGGTATATCATCATTTTCTTCTGGAAACCATAACATTGTTTTTCTATCTTTGCGTATTTGTACATAATTGTTAGGACATTTGTCACTTTTCACTGTTGCTTTTCTGGTCCTTTTTAGATTCTTTTTCGACTTCGTGAGTTGTAAAGTGTCTTCTAGTAAAACAAAATTGGAAGTTTTCCTAACTAGAACTATCCTTTCTTTTTGGCTTGGCAAAGTTATGAAGGTTACTGAAATATGCCGATGCCGTGGGTGTCTCTGGACTTGACTTTTCTGTATTTGATTATCTAAAATTAAATTTTGATTGTTGTTGGTCGTTGCTGTACCAAGACAGGTGGGACAGGTTATAATCGGAATTTCTTATGAGGTTTTGGAATTTCTTTGGCGGTTCTATTATGAACTTTTTTTGGATTTTGTTTCTGATGGTTTTACTTATTTTGTTATTAATTAATACAAATCTTAATTTAAGTTTGTACAATTCAGTTAAAGCAATGATTTTGGCAGTAGTAATAAATTGTGCTTTTTATTCAATTCAGCGTTATTCATTTGAACGGACATTTATGAAAATACTCCCCCAAAGTTTATGTAATATTTAAGTACTGCAAGTTAATTTTGCCTACACAAACTAATAAATATTGCATCCTTTTGTCTGCTACCATTATACGTTATTACGCAAACACTGTTCTACATTACTTTGCGTTCAAAATTGCACCTCTGAAAAGGGCTTGTTTAAGCTTCCAGAACGCAGGTGAATGCAAATACACGGATGATGTTTTTAATAGAGGTTAATTTAATTTTCTGTGCTTTCAAGAATAATGAACTGTTACAAAGATGAGGAAGTGCGTTACTTACTGTTGTAGATATTACATATTATATATTTAATAGCAGTTTTAGTAATTAAATTTGCTAAGTGTTAAATAAATATTTAAATAGCTTTCTAAATGTTTTTTCAATTTATTAAAAATTATTTGGATAGAAATATAGATGATTGGGATTAAAAGGAAAAACAAAAACCTTTTATAAAGTATTTCCGACTTAGTAAATTCTTGATTGCATTAATTAGACTATTATTTTTTGCCGTTATTATTACTTGAAACTAAAATAAATCTGCTACATGCTTCGTGGAATTCATTATTCTCAAATTTATCTACTAAAGAGGCATCGCGTTTCATAAATTACTTTACTAACGTGTAACTCCTAAGTTGTATATTAAGATGTTTATTAATTCATGCATCAAACCATTATAGTTGTAAGGAAGTTACAAAGGATTTTGTGGAAAAGCGTCCGAGATTATGCAGCATCTAGAACTTGCAATGAAGATTTATGGGAGTTTTGTTTATTATTAATATTAGGTACCGAATAGTTTCTTTTAATTTTACTGTGATCGTAATATTTTTTACGCAGGTTCGTAAAGTTTCATTATAAAACGTTCTTGGGAATAATTATATTGCTAAAAAATCTCATTAGTCTCTTGATGTTTATCTCAAAATATTTATTAAAGAATCAGCAGTCAGATTTTATATAGAGATGAATAAATCCTGGTTGAATTTAATGATCAAATTTACCTTTGATTTTGTTGTTTTTATTAAAGAGCACAAAGTATATTACAGGAGCTCTTCAAACGTAACGTTAAATTAAATTTTTTTTCATTTTTTATCAATTAGTCACGTTATACAGAATGTCAGCCAAACTAAAAGTGCCTCTAGTTGCCTTACTTTCTCGTAAATAAAAAATAAATCTATTGCTTGACACAAGTTTTAATTTTACATCACTTTCGATTTAACTGAAAATTGAATTTGCTTTGAATCTTATCCAGAGCACCCTGTATATTTTGCATATTTGTAATGGCCTGACGATGGTGTATGTATACCACCAGAGTGTGCCGTTTAAGAACCGTACATGCAACTACATCAAAAGATGTAATTGTTTTTTATTTATTTATTTTATTTAAATTATTATTATGGTAATTGAAGAAAATTACAAAATGCAAATGAAATCAAAATAAAAGATATTTCTATAATTCGTTTCAGTTTAGTCTGTTCTTTTCTATTTATTTTTTGTACTGATACGAATGAAATAAATATTTTTTTTTGTTTATCGTGATGGTTCCTGCAAGCTTTCAACTCAGTACCTCTTAGTTCGTAGTCGTGTTCCCCTAATCAACAGAGCTAGCAGATGTTGTTAACATTTAAAATATTTATTTTATAGTAATAAAAACTAATCGCATTTTTACATTATACTTTTATGCTTCAAAAAGGATAGCAAGGAAAACTAAGAAAAAAAATAAATACTCAATTTAAATAACCAGTCATCTCTCTCCTGTTTCCTGCTATAGGCCATTGATGGGCCTGTATCGAATAGCCACGCGTAAGGTGACCAGATCAACCCATTATGGCCTGAACATTCTTTACTGGCAGTTGGTCAATAGTAACTGGACTACCACATCAATGTCGGCGTCAATGTTTGTCCAGTAGCACTAGTAACGATAGTCAGCATTTTCTTAATTTTTTTAATTTCAATTTAACTGTATTTTAAAAGACTACTGGTTTTTATGGAAATTTTTCAAATGCGAGCTCCTAAACCGTGCCCGAAAATTAAGTTAGATCTTTGTACACATTTCTTTACTTATGGTTTCTGCTGAATCACAACTATTTTAATTTTAGCGCTCAAGCTTTTCTGGAAATTGTGTCTTCTTTCATTTATTTATTTATTAGCTTTTTCTGGATTCTTAATTTGGATCTTACAAAACTTCCGTAGCTGTTTAGCGTGATAGAGGTTGGAAGCAGACTTTCCTGTATAAATGATAATGTAGCTAAGATTTTCTATTTTGAAAGATGTAATAATCGCAGTGGATTTAATCTGATAGTTTTTAAGCTTTAGACTTTCCAGAACATATAAACCACCGATGAGAAAAACATATTGCTTTAAGTGTTCTCTTGAAATGAGTATCAGTGAGTTTATTTGACTTTCTTCAAATTGGCTAGTTCAAATGCTGATAGAATGCATTTACCAAGAGCATTTGTAACCTATAGAAATATCCTTATAGGACTACTTTTTCTTCTTCTTCGGCCTTTGTTCATCCAGGACACAGGCCTCTTCTAGTTGTTTTCATGCTTCTCTGTTTGCAGCCATTTTCATCCATTGTTTGCCTACTATTAATTTAACGTCGTCAATCCACCTCTTTGAGGGTCGTCCCACGCTTTGGTCTCTAGAAGGTTACTTTACTTGACCATCTTCCCTTATATTGCCTTGTTAAGTATCCAATCCATTGCCACTTGAGTCTTGCTATTTTGTCCATAATATCAGTTACTCCAGATCTGCGGCGTATTTTACTGTTGCGAATTGTATCTGTCAAGGTGATGCTCAACATGGCTCGCTCCATAGTTCGTTGAGTAACCCTTAGTTGCTATGTTGCAACCCGTAGTAGTATATTTTATCCCTTAGGATATAACTAAGCTTACCGAATGCTACCTATGTTAGATATATTCTTCGTCTTTTCTTTGCCGTTTTTAATTGCGTGCCCAAGGTATATTGTTGTTGTTCTACCTTTTCTACGATGGTATTATCTATGATAATATTGTCTTGGCTGTTGCTTATTATTTTTGTTTTGTTAAGATTGATTTTTAGTCCTATTCTTTTTGATTTTTCGTTTAGGCCAGTTACTATTGCATTTAGTTCTTGGATGTCTGTACTTATCAAAACTAGGTATACTCCGTCGACCTTTAATCCTTTTTCCTCCCAGTCTAATTATTTAAATACGTTTTCTAGAGCCAGAGTAAATAATTTGGATGAGATGGTATCACCCTGTCTAACACTTTTGCCGAGGATAATTTTTTCTGTTTCTATATCGTCATCTATTTTTTTTTGAAGGGTATAGCTCCGTCATAGACATCCTTGATGACAGCAAAATATCTGGAATCAATTCTAGCGTCATTCATTTCATCTAGATGTAACGAAATATTGTATTTTGCTGTTTTTTTAATAACTGTTCGGACTGTTTGTATATGGTCGATATTACCAAATTCTTTTTGGAACCCAGCCTGTTCTGTTAGCTCTAGTTACTAGTTTGTAAAGATGTGACAGTAAACTTATAGGTCGGTAGTTTTCTATACTTGTGCTGTCTCCTTTTTTATAGAGTAAAACGACTGGCATTTTTCCAAACTTTTGGTATTCTTCTTTCCACTAGACATCCATTTTGTAGTAAGTTTATTGCTTCTCCAAGAGCTGTTCCTCCCATTTTCAACATCTCTTTAGAGTTTTTAGGGTTTGGTTGAGCTGGCATATACAGTTTCTCGTAGAATCTTTGAATTTCTCTAGCAATCTAATATACAACTATTGCCCAAATTGCCAAAACCTCAAATGACAATGTTCAATAAGTTTTTCAGTTTTAGAAACCTAGAAGTTCCTCATTTTATAAAATCTTCTGGCGCCAGCATGATAGTAGCATGTAAAAAGCGCCAGTCTAAGATGGTACTATGCAAAAATACTTAGGGCGCTTACAAAATCCTTCGTAGATTAACCAATTACTGAAAATGGAAATGGAAGCTTTTATCTCTGAAGTATTTTGTAGATGTCTATTCTTTTTTCTCGGTAGGTTTTTCTAAATGATAATCCATAATTTATCTCAAATCAGCAAGTGTTTTAAATTTAACTGTAGATCTCCTATGATGTACAATCTTACAAATTTTGTTCAACAATTGCAAGTCTTAGTAATTTGATACAACGTTCACCGTGTTTTGCGATTTGTTATCACTAGTTTATTAAGATGCTTTTGTTTTTATACAGTGTTATTATTTATTAAATATTTTTTCCATCCGACTTTCTTGTTATTATTTGCTCTACAGTTATAAACTAATCACTCATTAAAATAATATACTGTTACAAATATCATAATACGGAATTATATTGAATTTATTGTTTGTTGTACGAAAACATTTTTTAACGAGGCGAAAGTACTTTTCTAGGAAATTGATACGAGTTTCCTCTATGGAAGGTAGATAAAATTTATTTGTTGATTAATCGGTGTTGATTTTGAAAATCTAAATCTATTAACCTTAAAAAAACCTTACCCTTTTATCCAGTTTTTTTATATAAGTTACATAATATCTTTTACTGCAACATAAACAGCTTAACTTTATTTCTGGTTTTCTATTTTACAGACGTATCGCTTTGAAAACTTTCGTCGATAATATGTTTCTCTCTTTTATTTACAAATCTTTACAGTAAAAGTATACAAAGGTTTCTTTTTAAATGCGGTCATTCATGTTGCAGTAATAGAATTTTCAGATTACAGCGAAAAGCTATAAAGATGGACTTGGTTGTAAGAATGATGTAATATAAAACTAAGTTCACTGAACTTAAGATTTTACTTTACCTTAGATACACACATAAAGCGAAAGCTTAAAGACATTATAAGATTTTCATATTATTTTCACAAGAAATGATTTTTTTATTGCGCATCTTCTACAAAACATAATATTTTTTCTTTGTGATGTCTCAGAAAATTAATAATAATATAAAGTAATAAAACTTTTATATTTTCATTTTTAAATATAATTCTTCTGTTTAATTTGTTGACAAGTAGACCTTTGATAAAAAAAAATAAATTCTGGAGTCATTATTATTCTTGGAGGATTTTTTTATTTTTGTGAGATGAAATATTTTCATAATATAGTCATTGCACGTCAGTATACGAGATGACTAGTGTAAGAAATAAGGCTCATCAAACGTTGACATTTAATATTACATAGTACATACAAAGGAGAGATAACTAATATAATTTATTATCTGTTACAATCGATAAACTTACATCGGCTCTCATTCTATATTCTTATAAAATTTGTTTCATTAATAATAATAATCTTAATGAAATTATTTTAAAATATTTAGATTTCATGTAGAAAATATCACATTCCGAGTTGTTGATCTAAACATTATATTACATACAGAATATTCCAACTATTCATATACAGAAGATGGCGTCGCTATTTGTAAATATCAAAAGACGTAACTAAGCAACATTGTACTAAATGATTCTCTGTACTTTATGAATTTCTTATTATATAAAGTTTTTAATAATAGTATGACATGACCTTTTACGTTTTCAAACGGAACACTTTACAATATATTCTGCTATTCTTTTACTCCGTACTAATTGCTGTTAGCGAGCTTTGATCTTTGTTCTTTAATGTCTGTTTATTTGTTAATATCTATTAATCGTTATTCCTCTTGATTTTCTACATCTCGTATCTATATCTAAAATAATATAAAACCGGGTTTCGTTTGATGCCATATATCTGTAAATATTCGTTTTATATTTTAGACAGAAAGCACGAAGCGTTTTTATAGTCTATACTCACTAGTTTGATTGTCGTTCTAAGCCTTGTTATGCTTTTTGGCCATTGTGTTTACGGTGCTTCTCTTAACTTTTAAGGCGTTAAAGGTTTTACATCACCTTAATCACTCTAGATAGCAATAATTAACTTGGATAAACACGTTGCGTACTATTCCCAAAAATATGTTATTAATAATAAAACAGAAAAAATGAAGGCTTATCTTTGAAATAGTCCGGTTTACAGTTGAATTGGCAGTTAGAACTTAAACCTAGACCACTCCTGTTCTAATTATCTGAAACAATGTTATGAGAAAAATGGGAATTAGAGATACAAAGGCTAGAGATAGGAATGGTTTGGCAATATGCTTCACAAATGGCCTATTTTCAGAAGACAAAGTAGAGAAATGTGGGGCGCCAGTGCGGTAGACGATAGTCACCAAATAGCACAACTTCGCCACAAGTCTACTATATGAACGTTCTGGTGAGCTTAATAAATTTGATAATGTTTTCTTTAAGTTAGTGGAAGCGAACTTTAGTGATACACCTGGTATAACAAAGCTTACTGTACATTTATCAACTCAATAACTCGTATAGATACCGAAAACGCCAAGTCCTAGCCTTATTTGCACAAACGAGAAATATTTAGACAAGTCTGATAATTATAATGTAAGTAACACAATAACAAACAAAAGTTAAACAGATTTAATATAATGCACATCGACTTAACTATTAATGTGAACCGACAGCCATTTGGCCGTAAATAAACAAATTCTGTAACTAAACAGAGCTTCGAAGTCTTAACGGTCTTCTAAAATGCTATCAGTAACTGTACACTTACCCCGAATGAATATTTTTATGCTTCACCTGTCTTCGATAAATAACTATTAGTTTGTATTCATGAGATTTAGTCAACTAGAAAAATGAAACGAAGCGACAGCTAGAAATTTCTCATCGATGCTGGTATAGACTCTGCAACGTGTTCGCTTTAACCTTATAAAATCTGATTCAGCTTAAAACTTAAAATATTAAACAATGGCGAATGCTTTTCAAAACTATTACTGCGGTACAATCGACTTTTAAATAACAATAAAGTGCACAACATGATAGAATTCACTTTAAAATGTGTGTGAACTTTTTTGCTCATTAGTAGCACAACACGTGATTTTTAAATCGATACGCGCACTGATAGATTTTAACAAATCTATAGATACGACGCAAGGTACAACTTCTCAAGTACTACTTTGCAGTTCCAGTGATTGATGCAATAACTACAATGCAAATTTCTCAAAAGAAATGAAAAACGACCAACCTGGAGCCCGATGTCAATGTCTCTGAATATAAAGTTCCTCCAGATGATCCATAGCTGGGAATTTGATACTAGACACAGATACGATAATGGTTTGCATGAGCGATAAACGGGAGTCGATAGGTAAATACTTGGAAACTCTCCATAGTGTTGGGTAGGACAAGACACAATAGCGCAATCCGTAACTCAATTTTGACGAGATATAGTTACAAATGATTGACGGTAAACGATAGTCTTTCTAACACTATGGAATTAAATAATATTATTGTTTAGAATTCGTTGTGGCCAAGGTACGGTCAGTGGAATGCTGCATTGAGCAACCTACACCTTGAAGAAGGTTCCCACGATAAGCAGTAAAAAGTTCACAATAAAATAGGACAGATAGAAGCTCTTCACAACGAAATCTACGCTACGCGAATATTGAAGAAAGTGAGTACATTATTTTGAATTCTACTTACACATTATTTTACTGGCACTTGTAAATAATCGTATATCTATGCTTGCACAACGTAAAGATTTCGTACCAAAGTCGTCTCGCAGCGCAAGAAAGAAGAGCTTTAACACACATCATGAGTTTTGACAACCAACTAATTAATAAAGTCAACATAGTGATCAAGCGTTGTTTATTGTACTCAATAACCTGCAATATCAGTAGCTTTTGAGAATTTCTATAGTAACTTATTTTAGCAAAATTGAGGAGAGCTTCTAACCGATTCATTTTGTTTTTTAGCTTTGTATAACGTATTTTGCGTTACTCAAGGTAGGGAGTGTAATCTAACTTGTTTTGTTGAAAACATTTAAAGGAAAACGAAGTTAGAGGGTAAAGCCGAAATGCAGGTCACCGCAGGTAGAGAAAACCGATTCGTCTATATACATAAATGCCTTGGAAAGGTCATTGCAGGGACCCCTTGTTTGTGCTATAAATCTGGAGGGGAAACCTTCAAAAGGGTCCCTGCGAGAAGATAGTGTCCAATGTCGCAGGAGACTGTGGGACTCTTACCCACTAAAACCCCTTTCTTTCGTCTTCTGGAACTGTTCTGTAGAACATACCGTCAGAAGGTTCTCTCTGTTACCTTGTTCTTCATTTTGCCCGTTATATGATCTTATTTGCTGCTTTATCTGGATTTGCCTTTCGTGTGCTTCTTTATTGCTCACATTTATTATGCACACTGTTACTGTCCTCTTCATTACATAAGGCACAGAATGCATTTTGGCATTTTTGTCCACCTGGAAACCTACATCGATTTCTGCTTTCTTTTTACATTTTTCTGGGTTCTTTAAAATCCCTTTCTAGTTCTCTTCTTATTTGTACTTCAGTATTGTACAGGTTCGTCATTACCGTGGTATATTGCGATCTCTCCTGATTTTTGTTTTTCTTCAAGAAACTTTTCAGTTCTTTCACTATCTTTTTTAGATTTCCTAGTGCTTGCCATGTATCAGCCTGGTCTGTTTGACTTGTTTTCTTGTTCTACAAAAACATCCTCGTTATCTTCTGTAACCCTCGTATCTTCCTCAATTTTTTATTGTTTCACCTTCTCCTTTTTGCGAAGAAGTTTATATCTTTTTTTTCTTTTCACATTATTATGAACTGTCGCATGTCTATTTGGTTTGTACTTCCAGTCGGCATTTGCAAACATTTCGGCCTGGTTGCTTACCGTAGATGCTAAGTAGTCGCTTAATGACGGTCGGATGGAGCCTACCTACGAAACTTCCGAATCCTTGCTCTGTAATATTCTGATTTTTATTGTCTGAGTTCATACCGACATTAATTCCGCAATGCATTTTATACTTAGCCGCCAGGTTTCAAAGAAGTTTAAGGACAGGAAAGGTGAAAGGGTCCCTTAGCCCTCGTTTCCTAATAGCATCGGGGCCCGAAAGAAATCAAGAGAGGTTTGGTAGAAAAGAGGAAAGGAAGGAGATTACCATATCAAGCTAGATAACACAGACAGCAGATGCGCAAACTGTTTTATAACAGAGTTGCAAAACTTGATACGTGTTCTACTAAAATCATTTCAGAGCCATAATCCTAATTGTAAATAGTGTAAACGTACTAGTTTGTAAAATTCTAAAAAACTTTATTGTTATTGATATCTATCATTATTTAGCTTCCGTTAAATGTGCACGGATTTTCTAAAAGGCTTAAATCAAATCAGGTTTGCTTTTAAATAATTCTGCTTTATTTTATAAAGCGCTTGCGAAATCTACAATAAAAAAGCAATATAATGCTACGAAACCTTCTAAAATGTTTAAAAATAGAGTGTTGATCAAATCAAAATTCGTCACAATGTAGGCAAAAGGGAGACGTAGGTTTTCATTCAATTCACAAGTGAACGATAAAAAAGCGCCTAACGACTGCATCTGAGAATGCGAATAATAGTAATAAGAACGAACACTACCCAGTAGAGCAGTTTATTTGACGTACAATATGCTTTTCTCAAAAACCACTGATAATTTAAAGAGACCTTACTGTTCTTGAAAATGTTTGTTGATGATAATATAATAAGATCATTTTAGAAAATATGTGTGGCAAACTCCTTTTTAAAAAAAAAGAAATCTTGAAGGTAAACAAATTTATTTGAATTTCCAAAAGAATTTTGTAGGTTCAGTTTCTTATAGAAATATAAACTTTCTAAAATGAAGCTGTTAAGTTATTTGGACCAGATAACTATTATTATTATTATATAAGTTTGAAGCTAACTACCAACGAGGTTTTAGTAATAAACTTAGCCATTTGAAATATACTTTGGAGAAGCAATATTCCAAAGAATACGTTTTATTGGAGGGTTTTCTTCCATTAAGCGTATTTTATGACAGCGAATGAGTTTTCTCCAGCAATATAATATGGCACACGGTATCATCCATTCTCTACTCAATACGTGCACTAAGAAAACTTATATTTAGTGTCTAAAATACAATCACTGTATCTCCTATTACATCCCTATTCTATTGTAGATTCCACTTTATGTTTACTTATACTATACCGTACATCATCGTTAGACAACTTTGTTAAAGTGTATTTACCAAAACAACGCTTTCACGATAATAACACGACTGCCCGCAGTTTGTAATCATTTCGAATTAAGTACATCTGCTATTGGGAATTTATGATAAATATCTCTGCTTTATTATTCTGCACGAGAAAACATGAAGAATAGTTTTATTCAATTAACTGTTTTTATTACAGTAACTTTCCCAAGTATTCATTTATAATAAATTTTTAATATTAAGCTTTATTGTAATTGTAAATTTGATTGCTGTCAGAACAAGAGAAAAAAAGTTTGCTTCAGTAACATTATTCAAAATAATATAGAGAATCTAACCCTAAAATCTTATGTGATACTCGACTGTTTTTCACACAGACCTTTTAGATATATGTCACGTGCCGTTTTAACAATTCAGTCTCTGTGTGTACGTTTTTTCGATCATAACCTTACAAGAATGTTATCATCATGACAGACTAAATGGCCTGGATTCACTAGAAAACAATCTTTGCAATTTTGCTAAAATCTTGTCTGGCGGTTTTTGAAATTGTAACAATAAATGAAAAATTTCTAATATCGTAAATAGTTAATGGACAATAAAAACGATTCATCAAAAATTAAGATGTCTAGTTAAGTATTTATGTCCCTTGAAGTTATTTGCAGCTTCATAAATTTCCTTCTTTGTGCTTAATCCTTTATTTGCTAATGTTGCTCTGAAGCAACATGTGATTCTAGGCGTTCTTATGGAAAATCTGGAAGCTATAGTGGTAGTATCTAGTTGCAATATTGCTCTCAAGCAACATAAATGTTTCGCGCTGTCACAATACATTTTTGTTTTGTTGCCACCGGATAACGACAGATCTTTCAGGAAGGGGAAAACTTTGTCAATCAGGGCAAAATTCTTGTTGAAGAGAATACAACTTACATTGGAAAATATTAGGCTCTTCTAGCTATTATCATTCCACAAAGTGGTGTCGAATCTGATGAAGAATTCGACTCGGAAGATGATTTGTCTGATTGATGCAAGGAGGAAGTTTCTAATGACGATGCAGATGTAGCACGGGAAAATTTTGGTTTCAACAATGAAACGCCACTTTGCTATTTTCATCGAGTATTCCCAGTAGATCTACTCACGCCAATAGTTGAGCAAACCAACTTCTACTCTGTTCAAGTTTCTGAAAATTCTATAGACACGAATTCCAAAGGGATAGAGCAGGACATCATGAGCTTGAAACGATTTCAGAAACTGAGAAGATTTATACACATTGAAGATTCAGCTACAACAGATAGACCACATAAAATAAGACCTGTACTTGATTTAGTTCGTGACATGTGTCGTAAACTAGAACCTGAACACCACGACTCTATTAATGAGATGATGGTACCTTATAAAGATACAAGAGCGTCAGTATATTTAAAAGAAACCCCACAAATGCGGATACAAGCTTTTTGTTCGTTCTGGTATATCTGGTATTGTATACGACTTTACTCCCTACACTGGAAAAGGAATGCCTACAAATCTAAACCAATTAGAACAGAAATTTTGAATGGGTGGCAAAGTTGTAATACTTTTATGCAGGACCATTCCTCCTGGCATACAACTAAAGGTGTTCTTTGATAATTTTTTTCGCATGTTTGAATTACCGACTTACTTGAAAGATGAAATGAGTATTGATTGTCCAGTAAAAAAACGGCCAAGACCTGCTACGACTTTTATTTTGACAAAGTAAACAAGGTCATGTGTGTAAAATGGGCTGTAGGCGTTTAACTTCTAGGTACTGTAAAGCGGTGGAACTCTACTGAAAAACAGAAGATGGCCGTAAACTGCCCAGCAATAGTCCAACAGCACAATAAACATATGGGAAGAATCGATCTGGTAGGTATGTTAATTGAGTTCTACAGAGTTCCTTTGAGGTCTAAAAGATGGTATTTTTGTCTGTTTGCCTGTACATGTCTTATCAGTCGTAAAGGCATGGTTGTTATTCAGAAGAGAAAGTGAGAATCGCAAGGTCTGTCTCAAAGATTTCCAACTTATGATTTCAGAAGCATTATTGAATAAGAATAAAAGTAACCTCAGTAACCCCAAAACGCAAGAAGACAGCAGCTGCACCTCTGCCAGTTGAAGATTCCAGATATGACAAATACGGACACTGGCCCATCCATGGTGCTAAAAGACGCTGTGGTTATTGTCTTAATGGATTTTCCACTGTACATTGTTTTATGTTTCGTACCAAATAGAAACTGAATTTAGCTTTTTCTTTATCGTCTTCTCTACGATGAACCTAGGTAGTTATAGCTTGTTTTCTCTTTCTATTTCTGCGGAAAGATTTTTAAAAACGGTTATCAAGAACTAAATGGCAAATACATTTTTATATGTAATTATGTAGTTTGTGTTCGTGTTTGCGTTCATATAGTACTTGGTTTGGATACCTAGCTAGGCTGATTTGCAGCAAGAAATCTCTAGATTTGCATGAAGAAAATAAGCAAAGAGATCTTTATCCCCCTACATGTTTAAGTGATTGTATGTATGATATGGATGTGTAAGTATCAGACTTCCATGTATGGGACTGTCCGGGATCTCAATAGCCGTATAAAATTTTACCTGAGAATGAGTAGGGTTTCAAATTAATTTTGAACCTAATTCAGCCATTTGTCGATTAAATCTGACAAACATTTGGTTTCTGTCGTCTGCACAAATTTTCAAATCTGCGCAGTTTAATTCTCTGTCTTCACGCATGGCCAATTTAAAGTCTCTACTGAAAAATATTGTAAAGATAAGTTTCAAAAAAGGACTATTGAAGTGGCAATAGAAATAGACTACTAAAGTACCAAAATAAAATAATCTCGTAACGTTTAGGAAAAGTAACATGATTTTAGTTAGACATCTTAGTAGTAGTTTCTCGGTAATTTTCATTTGGATACTGAAAACACGTTGTCTACATTTTTGATGACAAAGTGCTACTGTGGATGTGCTATGTGGGAGACAAACGAAAAGATTGTTGCATATCTAAGGACGTTCCAAGTAGATAACTTTCACTCTCCTTGAAGGATGTGAAAACTAGATGGAGTTTTCAGATTCTACTCCTGGAATTACTTTGGAAAACAGACAGTGAGGCAGAACCATTCAGATGCAATCTGAGAACAAAAAGATCATCTTTCTGCAATTCTCAACATTCATTTATCAAATTTCGACAGCCAATATTTATATTTCCTGAGTTCCAAACACCCCCAACCATTTTTCCACTTTTAGACTTCTTTTGACTGCTACTTTCTTTCTCCGAATTCTGTCTCGCTTCTTTTCACACCCGACGCTTTTGCTTGCTTTCAGGCCTCGTAACCCAGGAAGAACAAAATTGACATGGGCAGTACATGTGCATTGCTTGAACTTTCTGGAAAATAACTCAAAATTGACAACCCACTAAGCTTCTTTGCTGTTCTTCCGATTTTGCTCTTTTTTTTATTTTTGCTATCCATATAAGTAAAGAAAATTTATGTGCCCATAGTAAAAACAACATCAGGCTGCAACTAAAGATTTCTTACAAAGTGGAAAAATTGCAAACTGGTTTATAAAACACAAAGGATTGAAAAGTGCTACTGTAACACTTTTACGTTGCTGTTGCTAAATATTTTTTTAATTGATTACAAATTAAATGCTAGTCCTTTTTGAATGTTTCTCTCATATATTGTAGTCGTTAACATTTTAAAAATACAGGAGCTGTTTATTTCGTTATTAATTAATTATTTCTAAGCAATTCATTTTTAGCCTTTTGACTTGCTGCTAATAGACTTAATAATAAGCCCATATAGATTTTTTATCATCGAACTGTATGAAGAAGGTAACGACCAATTCTTTTTAATATATGTTGAACACTGAATTAATATTTTAATTTAAGTAGCATACTAATGGAACTAAGTACAGCTTTTGCTAGAAAACTTAATATCAGATAATACGTTCTGCACAAAGGCATATTAAACAATCCGTAACGTTACAAAGATTAAAAAACTTTTTCTGTCTCTGATTTGTTCAAGCAGAATGGCCTATCCTCAAAATGGTTTCTTCCAGTTGGAAATAGGAGATTTAAATTATTTATTGGAAGCCATTTTCGTTACCTTATTATGTACGAGATAATTAGCCACATAAGATTGTCAAACAAACCCCATTCTGATAATTGGTTTAAGTGAATCAGTTTTTGGGTTGTTAGGGTAGCTATTTCTGTATAGAAATTCCTGGTTTAGATTTAGAAACAAATTACATGGTTACAAAAAAATTCTTCAAAGTTCAGCATGAGCTTCTTAAACCGTGAAATAATTAGATCAGTTCAAAATATCATCAATCACAACAGAGAGGCGAGGTCGGAAGTAACGTTACGGTGGTTAATTAACCTCTCTGAAATTCCAATATTGCTGAGATTTACGTATGCGTTAGCATAACATGGTGCCAGAGAGATATATATCCATCCATTAACTTCTTTGTTAACGCGTGACATTGGTGTTTTTAGCGTCCAAAAGAATCCTTATTATTATAACAAGTAAAACTATACGTGACGCTTGCATTACTATTCTTCTAAAATGTACGTCATTTTTTTCTGACTTCCCTACATTACCATTCATTTATACGCCTCATAAAATTCTACCGAATCGAGTTGGAATACAAAGTATTTCTTAGCATATGTTGTTGACAGTTTTTGCGTTCAGATTCAGAAGTTTGTTTGTTTTTGTGGAAACTTGCTTTAGTTAGAATATTCGAAGAAAAAATGCATTTTTGAATAATTTACTATTCATTTTTATGATTTCCCTTTTGGGAATATTTTATGAACAATTTCAAACTGAATAACAAACGATGAAAGATTGTTACTAAAAAAAGATAACGAATAAACATTAATTTTAGTACGTACAATATACAGAGGACTCTAAGCAAATATCAAGACATAATTTTAAAATAGAGAGCAGATAAATGTAAATTGTTATACAGAGTGTTTTAAGAATGATGGCATTAAATTACAAAACATGTTCCTTCTCAGCTTATTCAGATTTGATTGTTACGTCCTACATTGACTTGTCAGGGCTGATATTAAGTAATATCTAGACAATACTTTAGGAAATCTGACCAAGAGTAAAATCCAAACAAAAATTGAAAAACAATAAATCATTTGGGAGAAGCAAACATAATTCTGAAAAGCTATTAGCTTTTGAAATAAAACTATAGTATATAGAGTAACCCAAAAAGATTGAAAACAAATGAAAAAAATTTTTAAAAGCCAGACACCACATTGTAGAAACGATCAGATGATCTAAGTGCACCCGATTGTTCACCTGGTCAAGGTACTCTGAATCATCAGGATTATAGCAGAATTCAATTCAGTATTGATCTTTTCCATGAGCTCAACAATACAGATTTTTCTCAACCAGCTTTCTGAGACATGTTGTATATATATGTGTCAAGGAAGTTCTCTAATAATCGATTTAGGAAAAGTTATATCAATTTGTCGAACTTGAAGAAAGTTTATGAACAGCCACGCATGGTAAGAATGACAATGTACTTTTAATTAACAGCACAGCCAAATTTCCATTTTGATGATAAGTCTAGGTACTGAGCGTAAATTGTTTGTATGGTTTTCATTCTGTTTAAATTTAGCAACAGCAAATAAATTAAATGAAAGAAATATAGATTGAACAATTGCGTTTTGGGTTTTGGGAAAAAAAGAGATAGTAGATAGTATTGGGTTTCAGTCTGCGATTTTTTTCTTTGTTGAAATTGTGTTCAATCTTCTTCATGCCCGAATTATCAGCAACAAGGGCGGCTTGATGACGGTTTAGTTGTTCTACTGCAGTCCAATAATACCAATTGCCCAAAAACTGATGAAATATATCAAATTGTCCTTCCTTGCTAATCACCTTGGATAGTTATCCTCTGATAAGGATATATAATTTATAAAATGTACCACTATACAGGGTGTTCAACGATAATGAATTACTTTTACGTTTTGAAATAGTTCCCTTATTTTTTTATATACTCTATATACTTTAATATTTTATTACTTCTGATTTTAACGGCACTATAAAGATCTAAACTTAATTTTTAACTAAATTTCCCAAAAATATTAATAGAAAAAGCTTTAGTAGATATCTTACTTTTAGATTTATTCTTTAAAGATTATTAGCAAAGTTTTAACTAGGCGGTTTCGTTATACCGGGTGATCTAGCATTTTCACATAATTTTAGCGTTTCATTCTCTTTTGGGTTTGATGTCCTCTGTGAAAATTAAAATCTTACTTGGGATTAACTATCCAATATTAAAAACTAAATTACGGTAGTAGCCTATTTGTTTGCTAATTAAGAATCTTAAATTTTAAAGCTTATCTTTAATGAAGTGTGAAGAAGAAACACCGCAAGTTATAGTAAGGAAATTTTCTTTATTACAAACTTTTATGACTCCTAAAGTTTATTTCATTTAATTTTTGTGGCCAATTAACCCCTTAACGTTTCACAAGATTGTAATCAGTTTTAAATTTTTATTCGGAAGTAAACTACGTTACCTTTATTTTGTGTTTGAAGAGAAAAGTCGCCCACCAATTTGTTAAGCTGATGAATCACCTAAATATAAATACTTCTTGCAATTCACAAACTTTGTATAAGATAAGCGCCTTATACTTCTTTGCGTAGTTTATGTGCAGCGCATGATTCCTGGGAACATTTCAGTTTTATGTTCTGCCAGATATATGGATCTATTTTTTATTTCCTAAGACGTTTATAGCTGAAAGAAGTTTTGACCCCTGAGAATTTAGTTTGGGTCCACAATTATTAACACCTTTTTATGAGAATTTATAGGACATTTTGATCAGGTGTGGGAAATTTTTACTTTGGAAACTTTAAATAAATTTACTTTTTTGTAAATATTCTAATTGACTTCGCGATTTTTCTTAATTTGTTTCTAAAGGGAAAATTCCCATTTAAAGCTTCGACGTTAGAAATGCTATGAAAGCACGTCGAGGCAATTATTTATACTAATGGAGTGACATCTCGTTGATGTAGCTTTTATCTTGGGTAGTTTGTTCAATTTGTAGTAGTTGTAAAAGCGCCAATTCAAGATACAAGAGAAAGTCCTTCACAATGGGGTCGCTCTTTTCTTTAAAAAAAATGAGTTGTTACATTAAGATTTTCCATTGTGCTCAATTAAAGAAAGAATTAATGATCATCAAAGCAATCTCCAAATAATTTTCAGTAGAACTTCGTTCTTTCAGAAAGAATCGTCTTTTACATTTCTTTGTATGAAATTGACCAAAAAATACTAACAGTAGATATCAAAGGGGGCTCTCTCCTTGTAGCTTGAATCCGCTGCAAGTGTTTGAAGTGGCAAAATCCTTGTTCGCGTTTTTACAATGACCCGATAAGCCAAGCTTTCGGACAGTTTTCAGCGATTGAGTATTCAGCGTGTCATTTCAGATTACGTAGGATCTGGTGCCTGCTCCTGGAAACCCCGTTATTTTTCAATAATCTTTTTCCTTTATCTGAAATGGTTTTCCTTGTAATGTAACTCAATTTACTGATAACGGAATCATCCGTTAGAAATGTATATAGATAAGTTTCAATCGATTTTTTATTCGGATAATCTTTTTCTTATAATAATTTTTATATCAATGGTCGGTCAATTTGAATTTTACTGTTACAGCTTTTTTTTGGCAAAACACATTTTTGGAGAGATAGCCCATCTCAAAGCAACTGTTTGAACGGCCGCACATTTATACGTAGGAAAAATACTTTTTGTCTTTCGATAAGAGGAATGAGATTTAAAAATAAAATTACTTTTGATAGAAACGTAATCATTGTAATATTTAAACTGATAAAATATTTAAATTGATAATAACATCTGTATGGGCCTTTGTTTCTTATCAATTTCAATAAAAGCCTAGGTTGAAAATTACTTGCAAATAGAATCAATACTTATTTCCATTAACTGCAGTAAGTACTTCTGAAACTGAAGCAAAAGCTTGGAATATTTCGAATTTCTTTAGCTTTAAATTATGATCATCTAGGTTCTAAATGTTACAAAAGAAACGATTGAGATTTAAGTATTTCAGAATTAGATAAAAGAGAATGAGTCAATTGAACTTGTGTAGACAATGCACAGTTTTTATTTACTTTATTTTAGTTTCAATTAAAAGTTTTTGTTCTGTCAACTGTATTCTATTTTTTATAAAACTGCCTTATTATCTAAGATTTATAATTTCTCACAAAATTTCAAGTTACTTAACAAGCGTGTTTAAGAATTGATTAATCATTGTTACAGAAACCTTTGTGACGTCACGCAATAAATACATGTGTTTCTATTTACCTCAAGTGATACTATCCACCGATATTTTTAACTTTGTAACAATGCCAGTACACATTCTTTAAGGGTATACACTTCGTGGTGTTTTGTGCAGTGATTTCGTAGTTGTAAGATATCTCGATTGTTTTCTATTTAAATACAATGAAGTAAAAACTATTCTATTCTAGAAAGTATCCTAAGTGTACCTACAAGGCTGCTTTATCAAAAATGCGTTTCTTAATTTAAAAATGATTCGAGCAATAATAATTAATTAGGTGCATACTTTGAGCAAATAGTTTAGATCAACAATAAGTATACAACATAATACATGAGAAAAGATTGAGTACACGGAAAAAATGTTTTGTTGGGGCCACAAAAAATTTAGTGGAATTTTGGACAGCAAATATTTTTGCAGGAACAGCAAATATTTTTGTCACACTGTATAATTTTTTGCTCTTTCCAGTACAGCACTTTGGTAAATACAACAAATTTATAATTTATTTTAGAGTTAGGAACAGATTAATGTGTTGCTACAGCAAATAAATATTTGCTATCCAAAATTCCACTAAATTTCTTGTTGCACCAACAAAACATTGTTTTGCGTGTAGAAGAAATAGTAATCGATCAAATTAAATTAAAACTATTTTGAATTTTATCATCAAAAGTTTTTTAAAACTTATTACTGATGTAGATTTTACAGTCGACGTTGAAAGCTTATTCCAACTATTACACACCAAATTTAACTTAAAAAGTGTTGCCGAGGTAATCTCTTAGAGAATTCCTTGTATAGTCTTCTAGAGTGCCCTCCTGTTATATTATCCGATGCCTTAATTTCATAATTGTGTATCTAATATCTCACAGGTTTTAACGAGTTTTAACAGTTAATCATTCAGTATACGGCTTATTCCTGAGTCCTGGTGAAAGTTTTGTGATTCTGTAAAGAACCCTCTCTAACATATCGATATCCTTAACAGAATGTAGTTCAGTCAAAATAAGGTTCCTAGACGGCATCTGAGACACAGAATTCTTGACTTTTGGAATGTGTTGGGGGTGCTAGGGGATGATTGTGAAAAGTCCTCAGTCCTACGAGGTCAGGAACACGCACGCACAGAGCAAACTGTGTCTCTTTTTTTGGTTTTTTGCTCATATCTCGAAAACGGCTAGTCGTAGCAAAAAACTAATTATTTACAAAATTGAAGCTGACTAAATTTCTTACATAATTCATTCTATAATGTTTTTTCTATCTCTGATAGATATATCCAAATTTCAAAATCGCACTTTTTCAAAAATAGAATTTTACACCACGACTTTGTTTTATAACTTGGAAAGCGTTGTATTAGACTATTGGAGTAAAGTGCTCCGAGATAAAATTGTAGAACCTGAGAGACCTGAAAAAGGTTCGGGTTTGTGTTCAAGAAGAGACAATACTGAATCTTTGTCATTCTCTACAGTTTCTTCGTATGAAGGTATCTATAGATCCTCTACATCTCCCTTTTCTTCGTCCATCAGTGGGACAGCATTTAAACACTAGCCATTGCAGTTGTAGCAAGTGGTGGAATAATTAATCTCTGCTTTTCTGCAACTGCATTTGGCACTTCCACATCCCCAGGTGTATTTGCAGACAATCATATTTAGGATCTCATCAGGGGCTTTTAGGTCCGTTGTCTGCACTGGTTCTAGGTATATTAAGCCATTTTGTGCCACGTTTCTGCTTCCATCCCCGAGCTTTGGCAACAGCAAGTTTCCCATCCAGGGAATTGGTCCTGCTTAACGAGGATCACAGTGTCTTGATTAATGATGATATCAACTGACTTTTTGATCTGGTACCGACGCTTCTGTTCGGCAAATTCAGTACTTGTACCTGTAGTGGAGTAGCCATCAAACACAACTATACAACTTTTCCCTCGATACTGTTTCATTATGGAGCATACATATGCTTTACAGATTGTCGAAACAGTGGATTCTTTTGGCCAAACCACTCTATGTAGTAGGAAATCTCAATCAATAACAATGTCAAGATCGGGTTTGTTAACTTCTTCGGTGGGCTGAAATATGTTGTAAAGCACTGACTTACTACCTTATGTACCTATATAGGTGCATACATGTCTGCATTCTAACGAGGATTTATTGTTCTACAACTTGATCTCGAAGCACTTTACTCTAATGCAATGATTTCCAAGTTATTTTTGAAAAATGTGCGATTTTCAAATTTGGCTATCTCAAAAACTATCACAGAGAGAAAGAAAATTATACAATGAATCTTGAAGAAAATTTAGTCAGCTATAATTTTGTAATATGGTTACCTTTTCGCTAGGACGTTTGCGAGATATGAGCGAAAAATTAAAAAAAGAGACACATTTTGCTCTGCGTATGCGCTGACCTCGTAGGACTGAGGACCTAGCACAACACATCCCAATTGTCAAAAATTCTGTGTCTAAGATTCCGTCTAGAAGTCTTTTTTGAGCGTTCGTTGACTAGACTATATATACGTTGTATATTTTACTTAAAAGTAAAGATCATCTGATACTATGGTATTCTAACGTGTATCATAATCTTCTTACAGAAACAGTATCGAAAGTTGAGAGTTGTTGAAGCATTTGGCCCATTCATCCAAACACAAAATTGGAACAGAACCATATTGTCGATCATTAATAATTGCAGGTTTTAGTAAAACTAGAATGATTTGATCCACTATCACACGTTCCGTGGAAGTTAGGCATATTGGTCTGTAATTCGATGAAAAAAATGTATTACCTTTAATATTGGCTGTACAGTAGCGCATTTCCATTCATCTGGATGCAGCTGTGGCGAATGGCGGAATTATAATAGTACATAAAAGCTGTGCTAGCACTGAAACATTTTGTTTCAGAAAATGATGTGAAGCCTATTGTGGTTAGAAGAGAAGCGGCTATCCATTTTCCTATTTCAGGAAGATGTGGCATCTCTCTAACAGAAACACTATGAAAATATACAGCAAAATGTTCTGTTACGTCTTTAGGGTTCGAAAGAGTATTTACATCCATACTTCTTAAAATAGGTATGGCTGCTCTAAAAGAGTTATACATTTTACATAAAGAAAAAATCGATTAATTTGCTTAAGTTCTCATATGTGTCCCAAGTAATTCTTTTTGATTTAATTAACTTGGGAAGCTTGAATCAAGTTTTGAAAGAATTCTGAAAATCAATCAATAAACCACCAAGATATTTAATATATTAGACTAAATTGCACTTTATGCATGTCACAAAAGTCCAGTCACAGTTTGTGTAAAACCCAAACAATACAATCAGCCTATAACAACCCAATCAGTCTGGTATAGGTTTGTTATCCTCGAAATTAATTTGTCATAAAAATTTCAATGTTGGTATAAAAGCAAGACTTTGGCATCGTATTGTATTTCATATTGAAGGTTGCTGGAAATATTCAAATGACTAGAAACATTCAGCTGAGTCAAAGTGCAAGTGACCTGACAAAACCAATCGGTAAGAAAAACTTGGCCATAGTTCAGAAGAATCGGATGAGCCCATACTTACAAAAAGACCTGACTGGCCCAAAAAGTCTAATTAGATTTTCTTCATATCAGCTCAAAAGCCTGACAGATTCAACCCGAATAGTCTTTCTAACTCGAAAATCTTGCCTGATAGATCGGGTGTTTAGTATTTGTATATCAATCAAAAAGCCAGACCCGTCCAAAGCACCCAGCCAGTATTGAATGGGTCAAAACTCAAGGATTTGTGTATTATGATATTTCGATTCATTATAAAACTGAATACCTTACAACACATATCTAAAGCTATATCATACTAAATTTTATGAGGTTTGTTCAATAAAAACAGATCCTATGTAAAATGTCGTTTAACAATTTAATTTGGGTATCAACTTGAGTTTAAATTTCAGTTTACCTAATGTTCTGTGGAGCACTTTTGATAAATACTACTTGCTTGAATCAAACGAAATTTTTATTGTTTCGGGGAAAGCAAGAATATAATGCTATGGTGCGCAGAAGAAAGAAGTTTGTGTTCAATTGAGCTCAAGAATTTTTCTTCAGAAACTGGATTACTATCATGATTATAATTAGGAAAGTTAAACAGCAGCGTTGTTGTGTACAGTCTCGAGTCTTTGGAATATAAAAGTACTAATGTATGTAAGTGATGCAACCAGGGATTACAATACCGGAATCTGGGTCATCTCTTTCGGGATTTTGTAGAAAAAAGTAAATGTTTTGAGAAAAATCAAACTCAAACTCCCTGTAAAAATAATTATCTAGCATATTTTATGTTATTCTTATTATAATGACACCTAGCGGTTACATAAATTATTTTTCTTTAATTCATTAAAAGTTGAACAATTAACAAATGTTATATAACAATTCTGTACAAATTTACCCTCTGTTACTATTATTATTGAATAGTGAACTGCTATTGTATGACGAAGATTGATTTTTAGCTGGATATTAGTAAATAGTAACGAACTAATTTTACAAATACACCAAACACTAGCCTTAAAGAACAGCAAATAAACCAGTAACAAAGTACTACTGGACTATATTAAATTATGTTTGTATTTCTTAATATGCCCCTTATTGGGTCCCTCCGTTGGAGGGTAAGGAGCTCGGAAAAATTTACAGACAGAGAATAGTAGCAGTAGTCGACTGTCCGTTGTAAGTAGACGGAGTACGAATAATACGAAGAATTTATACACTGTTGGATTTAACATTATATAGGAGAAATATTTCGAGCGCTATCTGGTGTTCAAATGGTGTAAGGTGGTAACAATTACAGTTCGCTATGTTTGTGAATGTGATATAGTTTTTATAGCTGCAAATGAGATCACGAACAGAGATTTACATTTATATTTGCTATTGTGACAACTAAGCCCTAGTCATTGTGCTAATTAAAAATTTTAATAGCAAAATAATTTCATTAAAAAAATAACTGCATAAGGGCAATACGAAATAACAAAAAATCTTAGTAGCTTTTTCTTAACGCAATTTAAGTAGTCATCGGTTAAATTTATTTATACACATACTGATAAGAATATTTAGTTGTGTAAGTTGGCTGAACTAATTATTATTGTATCTTGACACTTATAAAAAATTAATGTTTCTTATTAATTCAAAATGTGTTATAGTATTATTACTTCTGTTTATAATTAAAAAGTTTATATATCACATACCGGGTCCAATAAAGCATCATGCATTCGTATTATTTATTACTCTTCACTGACTTAATAAAGGCAGATGTGACAGAACCGGCTTCAAGATTTAGTCAAATTCAGATTTTTGCGCCCTTGCATATTCAAAACTACAAAATATACCTAAATTTTAATCATTTACATTTAATCAAATGATTGTAATTTTTGAAAAATGAGCCAATGAAATTAGTTCTATAAAACGGTTTTATCCTCTAAACTAAAATACGTACATATTCTAGTTTTGAATTTTCTATTTCAAGAGGTGCATCGTATTTTAGAGGTAAATTTTCCATAAATGGTGCATCAGACGCTATAGGCCGACTCGTTTTCTTAGCGAGACAGGAAATACTTCATCGATGTAGCTCTGTGACGCATGCAAAGTCGGTAAATTTTCAGAAGAAAATTGCATTCTGAAGTAGGCTGCTGGCGTAATGTAGAGATGTATTTGAAGTCTAACTGAGTCATTATGTACACTTTAAACGGAGTCTTCTTTTGGACTTTCTTTAATACTTCCTCTCAGCATTTTGGATCGTAGATATACTGGCAATGTGCCCGTACATATTTTTCCACCAATGCAAAATCCCTATTCGATTGTGTGACCTACTTGAGGGAAAATGTGCACAATTTTCTTGAAGTATCCCAAAGCTATTAGTCTAAGCCAAACACCTACCAGTAACCAATTTTTATTTTGTCCCCCACAGTTATCTGAGATCGCAACGAGCTTTTCACCCCTAATATCATTCATTTCAAAATGCTTCAGCAACAACTTCCAATTGCGTCCGCATGTAGACAATGGATACTAAAATTGTAACAGAATACTTTCTTTTTATAGAAGGTTGGTCCAGTAGAAAGTTTGGGTGTCGGAAGTGCTTGCTGTAAGTCGAAAGTGATTGCGTATGTTCTGGGATTTTCAGATACTTCCTTGCTTGCATTTGCAATCGCTTTCTGTCCCGCTTGAGCCATTCTATGATGTAAGTCTAGTTCTGTATTCAGCTGCTCAATTCTAGGAACATCATTCTTAGCTTTCGCGTTCCCCAATGAGACATGAATGGAATCGTCATAAACATACGGTTTGAGTTGTCGCTTCGTGAACAGTGTTTTTGGTATTTCGGAAGCTCCTCAATGAAAGACCTAACTGATCTTAATTGGTCTTCATTATATTTTCACTTGTGGTGACCATGATGCCCCTGTCCATCAACTGTTGGTGTAGTGCATCCACTTGAAATCTTAGAAGCAATATTTTCAATTCTCCCACGACTGTCTTGCAAGTCATGAATATTTAGAAAGGCTTTTTTACAGATTTTCTTACTTTTACCTAAAGAGACTACGGAATAGTTTAATGTAAAATTTACTGAAAATGTCGGTTTGATCGGTCTTGTTTATAATCTCAAAACATCTGTTTTTACAATTACAGTTTAGTCCTATGGTCTTTTTGTCAATTTGTTTACCCTTGCTTCTGTAAGTTTTATACTCTTCGTGATTTCGCAATTCTTGACTTTTCTTTTGGTTATTCTTTTCTTTTTTCGTTCTGGTTTAAGAGTTGCTTCCTTTAGAACGTTCATATCTACTGTACATACCATTATTTACGTCTTCAATAATCAAAAGATATAAAATACTGTATCTACAGCATACTATACCATCATTTACATGAAACAATAGATTGTTAGGTTATATTAATCTTTTTACCTTTTACCACTGGATTCACTCGTATTTGTATCAGGAACGTAATCCTAACCTTCATCACTAACGTATGGATCCGAATCACTTGAGTTTTTATTGCTATCTTTGCGTTGACAACAAATTACAGTTGGTTGATTGTCAGCCATCTTGAACGCATACCACCTTTTACTTCATTAGAAAATGTAGATAGCGCGTTTACCTTATGCGTACAGCGACATCTATTACTGTTTTTGTCAATTTAGATATGAAATCTAGTTTAAAATTGTACTTAACATGTTTTACATTCAATATCTCGATTTTCACAGAAATGTCACTTACAAGCTTTTACACCCAAACCCTTCAATTATCAAAATATTTCTTTCTATAGGTGTGTTGGTGATTAATTGTTAAGAAGCAAAAACAGCCGAGCAGTGTTTGAAGGTATACATTTCTATGTATTTTGCTTATTCAACAAGCCCAACTCGTTCTAAAGGACGCATCGATCAATAAACTCCGAACAATCTGAACGAGCATTAAAAGGTACACTGTCTTTGGTTATTCAAACCTGATTGCAGATATATGATATGACCTTATTTGAAAGCCAAAATATAATACTGAGGGGTCTTTATTTTTAGTCGTAATTACTGAGCTGTTATTACAGTTTTATTTGAGCTGTTGATTGTCAAGAAGGCGTGATAAACGCAGAAAAAGCAATGTGCATGCCCAAAGTGATTAAGAATGTACCGTTCAGAAGATTCAGATATTTACAAGTATGGCTTTGATTGTCCATGCCCATACTAAAACTATACATGTAATGAAGTTTTACGTCGTTTTACAGATGTGATTGGCTTTATTTGGAGACCAAACTGTATGCTGAGAAGCTGGAACTTTTGCCGTAATTACTATTTTATTTCAGTTGAATTTGAACTATTTATTGTGGAGAAAAAAGCAATGTGCATACCCAAGATGATTGAGAATGTATTTCTTCTCCTTGAAGTAAAGAAAATCATTTTCTGCTGTAAGGAGAAATTGATAAGAGATTGTTTCAAAAAATCAATCACCAAAACTTCTTACAGTTTGAAAAACTCATATATTAGATATTCTACATCATTCTACAGATATGTGATTACTCAGCTTTCATTTAAGTTTCAATTCTACTATTGATTGTCAAGAAAGCATGATGAAGACTGAAAAGGTCATGTCCAATATGATTGAGAATTTATCCTTTTCTCTTAAAGTAAGCAAATATTATTTTCATTCTAGGGAAAAACTGACCCCCTTGGGATAGTCTTCTCATTGACTTAATGTTTGCAACAGGGCTGTAACCAGAAAAGAATATATGGAAGGGATTATTGTTTCGAGAAATCACTGTATGACACGTTTGGCTATTATTAAGTATTACTTAGAAATCTTTGTTTAGAAAATTGTAGATAACGTGGGACAACCGTGTCTGCAAGATAGGTTTTTGTGAAGACTATTCTGAGATTTCAGAAGTCTTGTTTAAATATGCAATATTGCTGGATATTACGCAAACAGTGTTGCCAGATTTGTCGCGATAATTTTGATAAATCAGACCTGAATCTTTCTCTAGATAACGTACTTTTTGGATAGATGTTAAAGTACCAACCAAAAAAAATATGTTTTGGGTGTTTGTGACTTTTTTAATTTTTTCAGTTTTTCACATTTTTGTTTTTCTTTTCCTAAATACAATTTTGATATATTTCTTTTTGGGATGTCTTGTTTTTATAAGAAAGGTTTGAGAATCTTGAACATTTAGTGGCAGTGGAGTAAAAATGGCTTTTTGGTAGATTCATCATTCAAATTGGTAGATTGGTAGATCGAGTAAAAGCACACAATAATCTTAATAATTTCTAAAGTGGGAATTGTAAGATCCTATTATATTTATTTTTACAACAAAGAACAAAATAACAGTTTTTTAGGCAAAAGTATCCATTTTACAACTGTAGATGATAAATGGGTTACAGTCATTTGTATCTGCAAAGTATCTTGAGAACTAAAGAATCAGAATTGACTTTCTGATACTCACAAGTTTTTTCTTCAATTAAACGGAGGAATATAACGAACCGAAAGGCCTTTCTAATAATGTACCATTTGAACTCCCTTCTCATTTGAAATTTTGGAACTAGATGTTTGAATGTTTGTTTCTCTCTCAATAAAAAATTGACCTTTTTTGAGTTTCTTCAAACAATTATTTTGGAAGAAGAGACGAGTTTTTTCAAACTTGGTATATAAGCAATACTGATCAAAATATATGTTTTTGTGCTGTCTTGATAAATGATAACGCAGCTCGCGCAGTGCCGCTTTCAAAAGCGGGTTGCAAATCGTCTTGGTGTCTACTGTCTATCATTCAACTGCCTTAAGACTTTGGAGACGCATTCAAGAAATTGGAAAGATTGTTAGGAAAAGAAAAGA
Organism: Ignelater luminosus; assembly: GCA_011009095.1. NCBI lineage: Eukaryota > Metazoa > Arthropoda > Insecta > Coleoptera > Elateridae > Ignelater > Ignelater luminosus. The sequence goes on along the minus strand of VTPC01090244.1, from coordinate 859,581 downwards.
TAGGATTTCCAGAAGGTTAAAACATTAAAGAATTAAAGTACTCAATTTTTTTCCAATTTAACCCACCTTGTATCTCTTTTAATTTCATAGCTCCATTTGCGAGTCTTTAACATAATATCAACCATATTAGAAAGTTAGGATATCAGAAGTATACAAAAGTCCTTATAGAATTAGGCACAAACGGCAACATATGATTGATTTAACTTTGAAATTCTTATTTTTTGAAATTTTCTTTTGTAACGATACTATCCCCTTAAATAGTCTACAGACAGAGGCGTAACATCAGTTGTGTAGGCTCTAATGCGTGAACTACTCTACTAGAGATTGAAACTGCCTTCAGTTGGATCGGGAAACTTCCTCAGTTTCTAAATGTCGCTAGAATAATGTCTAAATCAATGAATACTTTGATTGGGTAAAACGTGTAATACTAGGGGCGTCTTGGTTGAACTGAGGTTACTCAGATTTCAAACATAATAGTGGAAATACATAGTATAATTCGTTACTGAATTTCTAAAAGAAGCAATAATAATCAAATGAGTCTAGTTATCCAGTAGTCCAAGTTGTCCATATTCACAGTGCCCAAATGGAAACATTGAACCCAACATTCTGAACACATTTGGTATCTTTTCGTTTTCTGATTTTATTTTAACACTTTAACAAATATATTGCACGTCACTGGAATAGGAAACTTCTTTATTTGTGATTGTAACTCAACTCTTGAAGTTTCTAACGATTATAACAAATAGGCCAGGGACGTATTCGACAATTTTTATTAATTTTAATAATTTCAAATTGATTGCTCTTCTGGTTCACATTAAAGAATTTTCATATCGATTTTTAAAAAGTTTTTGTGAGTAAGAGATAGTATGCCCTTAATAAATTTGCAAATCATTAGTAGACCAGTTATTTTATACAATTTAATAATACAAGGTTAACATTTTTCTGCAAATATTCAGCACGTACATATTTCGGCTTTTATAAACTTAAATATTCTATTTCAGAAGCACGCCAGTACCAAAAATAGACGTTCTATATTTAAACTTTAAAATCTAAAGTGTCATTACTCTTGTTCTTTACTCACATAATTGGCCACCTATACGGCGAGCTTTATTTTGAATAAATTAACTTTCATTATTAATTAACTTTAATTGTTTTTGTTCTTTTTTTTAATAAACAATAATGAATGATACCATTTTTTATACAGATCTTAAACTACGACCTAATTGGAATTCTGTGAGTTACGAACAATTAAACTCATGAATTTAATTAATAAAGTTTATTCACACCGCTCGTTTACTACTTTTAAGTTTACGTGTTAAGAAATCTTAAATAATTTATAACCTTAGGGTACGCTAAAACTATTAACTATAAGAAAATTAATTTAAAATGTTTTTAGTATTTTTGTTGCTATTAAGAAGTAATTATCGAGATGTATCGGCAACACTTGTTCCTATAATTTATCCAACATTAATAATTTCTCGTGCTCCTGAACCTAACCAAGTCTTTAATTATCTGAATTGCACTTAATGTCTATATTTAATGACTTAATAATTATTAAGGAAATGCAATTTTATGGTACTTACTAACACTATTGTTTTTTATTTATTGAATATAAAGAAGTAATTTTTTAAAGATTGTCTTTTGAGCGTTCAGCTTTAATTTTTTATAAAGATCAGTGAAGTAATGATTTTCCAAGAGTCCACTTCTGTTTACACCAATTACTAAGTAACTTACTTTTTACTTACAATATGTTACGAAATGATAAACTGCTTTAGGAAGGACTTTGCAAGTTGCAAATATTTCCAGTTGTAACCATTAAAATTCTTATTCTCAGTAGATGAAAGCCTCAAATACAAGTTACATAGCATAATAGTTTTCAAAATGCTTGTCTTAATGCATCAAATTCTTTTAGTATCTTTTCTGGTACAATTACAGAATTTATACAAATAGAACATTTACTACAACTGCTTGAAATAACCATTTTTAACAATACTTGAAAAAGCATCAAAGCGACAAATCAATTAATTACTTTATCTAACCTAGCAATAAAATAAAATTAATTAAACATTATGTGACGTATCGTTTCGCATTAAGACTACGCTGCAAAGGTTTCACAAGTCATTTCTGAAGTTCTTTTGTTTTTTTTGAACATTAAAGTTAAAAACGTGGTACAGAAAATAATCTTGAAGAAACGATAAAAAATTGTGCCGCCACGAGTTTCTCTTACGAAATCGAATACACGACATCCCTGTGATGGAAAGGTCTTCAGTATAACGGAGATGTGAAGTTTTATCAATTTCATAAAATTGGAATGTGATTTGTGAGGGCATCCCTCACATAAAAACTACATGAAATTGAAATTGTTTTTAGAAATAGTAGATACATAAGATATGTAGATGCATAAATAATATAAAACCTATTGCAATATTTGAAGCAAAAACTAAAAAAGAATATTTAAATGAAAAAAGACTAAAAGTTTATTTGAGAATATAAATTATGGTTATTTAAATCTAGAAAGCGATTTAGACTCGGCAAGGCTTTATTTGTATAAGACTTAATTTTAAATTTAATGAAAACAGAGATAAAACATAATGTGAAATAATGGTAGAGTATGATTTTGTTAAGAGGTTCCCTTCCTCATAACCCCATGCACTAATTTTTGGTTTATTATAAAATTTAACAACTTAGTTTGCTAAAAAGACAAACAAGTTCTATGCGGGCAACGGTTTTTGTTGTAAAATAATTACAAAATTCAATTTAAATCTTTTTATTAAAAGCATTTTGTAATTTATTTACACGAATACAAAATAAGTACAAAATATAAAACCTGGGTTTTACAGCCGTAAATATTAACGTAACAAAAAACTTTTACAACAAAAGCCTTTCAGCGAAAACATACATTCATATTACTACAATTTTTGTTAAAAATTACACTTTATAGGCGTTATCATGTTTTTTAATGAACTTTTAAATATTTAAGTTTGTGGTAGAAAATATGGTTATTATATCACTTTAGATAGTTTTACAAGTTAATAAAGCTAAAAAAAAGCAGAATAGCGCTATCTAAGTATCATATCACTAGATTCTTACTCCATTAATGCACGAAAACGCAAAAAAGTTCTTGAAGATTATTTATTTACTCAAGGATCAATAAAGAAAATGTTTGATTGCGTTTAAGAAGCTTTAAACACCATAGTATCAGCATGTAGCACAGACTGGTCACCACATTCACCTAAGTTTTGATCACATGTTTTCATTTCCTTCCTATAGAATTCTACAGAATGATGTGTTCAGAAAATCTCCCAAGGACTTCGTTATAAGTTTCTGATTTCAGTCAACTATAGAAGATGTGTATGTTTAGATTATATGCTCTATGGACCCTTTTGGGCCTTCCGTTTCTCCACTTAGACTTTAAAGTTTATTTATCTCTAATTGTGTTCAAATGATGTAGATACCAAATGTATTGGGCCAGAAGGGTTTTGCCTGCGCCTGTCTTGAATTTCATAGCATAGGGCGAAATAGACAGATTACCCTAGATAACGACTTTTTGGTCAATGATCTTCTTCAATGTGCGTTTGTTGAACAGAAAACAGCTTAGTTTTTTTGTTGGTCTCTTAATAAGACATAATCCACTAAATAGACTATCTTTACAGGAAATGCCAGAATAGAGGAAAAACCTTAATCCATTCCTTATAACAGCTTGAGAGTTCAGATGTCTCAGGTTTTTTCTAAATTGGAAAAGGCTTAAGATTAGAAGGGTGGTACCAAAATCAGAAAGATTTTTAATTAGAGAAGGGCAACATCAAAAAAAAACTATTGCTTTTGTTTTCGAGTTTTCGGGCTTTTGGGATGTCTCGTTATTAAACAGCTTTTCAAATATGTCAGCGATAGTTAGATCAGGAATGTTTCTCGGATATCCTAGAAAGCTAATCTAGATTTTCGACGTTGAGTGGAGACGTATAGACCATTTCGGTCTTCAATAAGGCCGGCGTCAACGTTCGTCGTGATAATCAGCACTAGTCCGTCATGACCAGCGCTCTAGCTGCACTCGACCGACGGTGTTATGTTTGCTGGGTTTATTTAGTTAATATTCAGCTAATTTGATTACTCTAATCTTGAAGTATGTAAATACTTTAATTAAAAATCTGAAGACCTGAACGAATAAATTAGATAATTCTTATACATTTTAGGTTTTATCTTACTTGTATTGATTATTCTACTAGACAAACCTTTTTTTGTCAATGGCTAACTTATAAAATGGTACAGTTATATAAAGTGATATATAGATGCAGTTAAGAGTTCCAAGAGCACAATCATCAATGTAAATTTTCAGACTTGAATCGAGAAAGTTTTCGTTGAAAACAATTCTAAGTTTTCCAGTTTTATTAGTATTTACTCAGAGAATGGCCATTTTGCTGATTTATGAGAACGTCTTAAAAATAAATATTTACTAAGGAGAATTTGGTTAATAAATGAAGTTAATTAAATCATTGTGATCGTTTTATCAAGGTTTTGTTTGTTAGAGAAAGATCCTTTTAAAGAAACTCAAAGATGTTATTTATTAAATTTGTACCATTTAAATTTCAACTTCAAAGAATATAAACATTGAAGGGACCTTCTTTCCTACTATTCTTTCCTTCGGAATATTTTGAATCGACCCAATTTTATACTTCGTTTTGTTAATATGTTCTTGAGATCGACTTCACATTTGTTTCTAGGTCTACCATTTTTTCAGATAATTCTACTCCTAACATCCCATTTGAACCTCATTTTATTCATGTCAGAACTGTCTGAGGTACCCTTCTTTTATACCTTTTTGTTACAGTTCATTATTTTAAGCTTCCTTTGCAGGATTTTGTAAATAACTTGATTTAACTTGTGCTGGTTTTTCTGGTTTTTTATTATTATATTATTGCAAATTTTATTTCCTAGGTATAAATATAAAGTCAAATTTAGAAGATTAGTAAATAAAGAATTATTATTTTAGATTTTATTTTCAAATGTCTCGCCTTTTACTCACAGTCAGTTCCGATAAAAAAAGAAAATTGCCTTCGTTATAACTATAGGTCGGATTTACATGCACAGAATCGAACCGAAAGCTTTGCCTTTTCTGGCATGGTAAATGTACTTACGTATTTACCGGTTGATCTAAATTCTCAAATCCAAGTATACGACAGTATTTTTTTTTAATGCAAACTATAGTTGGCAATAACTTTGTGTTAAATAGCTTGTTTTCTGAGTTTTTCTAAAATATAAATATCTGACAACCATCTTATAAGATTTTCTAATTTTTCTAAATAATAAAAGAAACAAACACATGCGTTTGAAGAATATATGTAATAAATTATGCAGCAAGAATAAGACTTATGTTAAAACAATTACAATTACAATTACAAACAGATTTAATCTTGCTTCCGTCTTTCTCTGTATTTAAAGATCTCTCTACCAGTTTGTAAAACTGTCAATTAATAAACACGACCTGTTTGAGACCATACATAGTCAATCATCTGCTTATTTAGTTTCAGTACCCTTTGAATTTATAAAATGATTATTGTAGCTCACAGATCAGCGATACATCTATCAATCAGAAAATTTGCTACACAAAATTGTCACTTGCTCTAGTCAAACTCTAAACTGTGGTACGGAGATAAGAATCCGAGCATCAAACCAAACAGGATATTGTAGTTATAAACAAAAAATAAAAACTATTATTTGAAAAAGCGATAGTACAATTTGAGTTGAATAGTACAAATACTTGCTGGCAAGCTATATCAAACCGGCTATTGCGAAAGTGGGTATGGAAAGTTTTAAACGGAAAATGGAAGAAACTGATAAAATTAAAACAAAGACTTTAATGAATAATGTACAGTGATGAAAAGAAAATCCAGCACAATAGCGACAACGGAGTTAGAGACCCGACAGAGCTAAGAAGAAAAAACGTTATCTCACTGGTGTATCTAATCAATGTCACGGTGTACTAGTCAACAGTTTTATGTAAACTCTTATATACAGCTAAATTAGCATTGAAGTCAAGAAATTTGGAAAAACCTTGAGACAATGAATATTAAAAGATGTAGGATTAAGAAAAGTAATTGCGCTGTACAGTTGGAAATAATTTTAGAACGTAAATGTAATCATTTTGTACAATTTTCTGATACTTTACCTATCTTTTATAGATCATTAAAACATTTTGTATATTGCTTATTATTTTTCTAGAAGTTCTTATTTATCTATACTATTCCTATTCTTCTATACCCTTTATAATTATAACATATTCTTTTCTTTAAACTAATATGGGATTTTTTCTTTCTCTGGTGTTGGTGGTGGTGGTTATTCAAATTCAACGTTCTCAACGGGACAGCTCTTTTATCAGGAACTCTGAGGACCTATCAACGTGCTGGTTGCGATGATGACTACGTAACATTAAGGTGTCCACCTGGTACCAGCATTTCAATCCAGCTAGCCCAATATGGAACATCAGCCCCATCAAAGGATCTTTGTAAACCTAAAACAACCCAGAGCTCGGTTTCAAGAACAACAAACAACGCTTCGTGTCTTTGGCCAAATGCTTTACAGGTCAGTATAAGCTCCATATATACTATTTATAAGAAATTAACTTTCTTATTTTAAACCCTGTTTCTGTGGCTGTGCTAACAATTATTCAGTGCTGCAACATACACCAGCTTTACTAATGCAGATTTTGGCAAAATCCATAAAATAGATACATTTTTTTCGCATCATTTAGAATTCACTATGCTTTTTTGCTGTATAAGTAAATAAAAAGTAATTTTTTGAAGCAAATTAATATAAAACGCATTAGAAAAGCCGTAGTAGGCGCCGACTTTGATTATTAGTTTTGGTGTCTAATTTTTAATTGTAGAAATGCAAAAAGTTGGTTAAGGCAAAATCAGTATTTTTAGCTACTTATTGTCAAATAGATAAATATCAAAAGTCACTCATGGAAGTCGAACCTGAGTCACCCGGTATACTCGTATTTGATAAACACAAAGAATGAACTTGATAACTTTCCTGGTATCGGTTTCAAAAGCAAAGATATTCTTCTTAATATTAATTGAAGTCTCTGTTAGTACAATCACAGTACTGCTTGGAGTTTAGAATGTCATGATCTAGTATGTACTCGCCTTTAGTTATATTGGAAACGGTTTTTTTACGGTAGACAATAATTTTGGGGTATAAATTTTAAACTAGAATCTCTTTAACTAGATCAAATGAACAAAACGGGCGACAGTCACTAATTAATCTTTGATTTTTATTTTATTCTGACCCGTAAAAACTACTTTAGAGTTAATGTGATTAAGCTAAACGAAGCAAACGTAATGCATGAGTTCAATTAGAGAAATTTGTTATTTGAGACGTTTATTTTAGAAAAAGATTATTTAGAAATATATGTCAACACTCTTTTAAAATGTACTTATATTATGAATATCGACAACAATATGGCTTCAAGATAATAGAAATTAAAAAACGTTCTCTCAGTTCCCATAGTTGAACTGAGAGTGTGTAAGTCACCTTGTGGTTTCTCCTATTTTTTGAGTTTGTACAAAACTTCCTATAGTACACCACAAGTATGCTAGATATTGTTTCATTGAATTAATAGAATGCCTACATGAAGCTAATAATTTGTAACTATTTGTAACCATAAGTAGATATTCGAGTTATTAGAATATTTCCAAATTCAAATATCAAAAGGGCAACAGTGGTCCTCCGTTAATTTAAATTTTTAAATCATTTTTTTGTAGATTTTGTTTGCCATTATCAAACGATATTTTGAATTAAACAAAAATGAATTCAAAACTAAACGTTGCCGTTGAAACGTAAGAATAAATAACGAATGCAAAAGCTTTTGGCCAACTATAAGAAATAGTATTCACCAAGATTAATTTCTTAGTTTTTTACTATCAGTTTTGCCTTGCAAAGTTTACTGTTGGGAGACAGACTGAGTCCAAAAAAAAGCATCAACAGACTATCACTACCACTATTTTAGAAACAATTGAGATCGCTCGATTTTTACTCATGGCCAATACAAAATTTTACATTGAACATAAGACAGTCTGATAAAAAAATTGCAACAAAGCAGAGGATTATTGTACATTGTTCTATTTATTTGGCAAAAAGTAATAAAAAAGACTGTTATTGTCCAGATGGACTTTCTTTTTTTTGTATTCTGTACTGATAGGAGACCAAGATATGTTTGGGGAAACCTTTTTTGACAGAGTTAACAGCTTATAAGACAATATGCAGATTATCTGAATATTAAATGAAAAATGGACACCTAAAAAGTCGGCGCCCATACATCTACTAACATATGTGTTAGGGGTTAGTGGTTGTAGCATACACAAACAGGTTGGAAATGTAAGTAAACATATTTGAATGGCTTAGAATATGCTTGTTTACAGAGTAAATGGGAGGAAGTTGCTCAAGGAACCTGGGGGAGCGTAAGTGATCATCATTTTCATCACTTATTTGTATTCAGTTGCAGTTTAGCCACCGCACCAGGTTACATCGATAAACACTGCTTATCATAAGTTGCAAAATTTTACCTTTCTGATTTGTTCACAGCTGTTGTGCTGCTTTTATTGTAAAAAGCAAATTTTAATTAGCTTTTGCAGGTTTTTTAATATTTCTTTACTTTGGATTGATTGTGATTTATTTAGCTGACGCATGTTTACAGAATGTTACAATAAGATGGTGGAGGACTGCAGTTATGTTTTAAATGTTGCTTTATTTTCATACCGGAGAGCATTACAGCCGATCTGACTGACAGTACCTAGTACTCGCTGTTGCAGACAGTGGTGGAAGTTTGCCAAAAGAAGCGGCAGTGTAAATTTCAATCTTCTCCCAAAACTTTCGGTGGAGACCCTTGCCCTGGAGTCCGAAAATACGTTGAAGTTGCTTATAAATGCAGACCGTGTAAGTATTGGCTAAAATCAAATACGATTAAAGAAAATAAATTTCGACAATATCTCTCTTTGCATCTATTACAATGTGCTATTCTTCAGATGAGTTCCGCAGCAAAGTAGCTTGTCAAAATGAAAGAATTCAACTAAAATGTAATCCTAATTCGAGAGTAGCAGTCTACAGTGCTAGTTATGGAAGAACGGAGTATGAGAGCATTCAGTGTCCTCAGCCACAAGGAGTTCCAGAAGAAAGTATGTTTTTGCTTAGTCTTAACTGGGAATATAAGTATAAAATAAATACTTATTTTGTTTTAATTTTAGCGTGTTTGGTCAGCTACGCGACTGAAACCGTTATGCAATTATGTCACGGTAAACGAAGTTGCGACCTTTCAGCGGACGTCAACACATTTGGTAGTCCTTGTCGCCCTGAATCGCGCATGTATCTAAAAGTAGTATACACTTGCGGTGAGTAATAAAACTTTAGGTATCTACCCAGGCTTTGTACATTTAGTATATGAACACTTCATATAGTGCCACGCAAAGTACTTAAGGAACAATTTGAGGGCCAACCGGAACCAGACGAATTAACGGCCGATTCCGAAATACCTGACATCGAAGACGACTTTGATAACTACGATGCTGGTAATGAGTTCATACGAGAATCTGCAGCATCTCCTTCATCCCCAAACGTTGTAGGAGGATCACAAGGCGACAACCTGACCAAAGATTCATCTACTGTCAATACGAAGATTCCTCCTCATGTAAAGACTGAAGGCCAAGATACGGGTAAGAGTTCCTAGATGCCGCCCGAAGGTAGCTTGAACATGAGTTTTCTGCATTCTTTTAGATTTGCATGTTCCTAACAGTTACTAATTAAAATATGCTAAAAGCTTCATTAATGCGCATATCCTGTTCCTGTTATATACCTTCTCTCCTTTCAAATTGACCTACGGCTATGGAAGTTAATGGGTTACATGACGTTTACAGGCTTTTATTCTTCGTGAATCCTCATGATTAAAATTTGAATACTACTATATTTTAATTTTGACAATAATTTTTACACTTCATGTTTGATACTTTATATATAAACATTGTAAAATAATCTTATCTTTATTTAAATATTTCTCTTTTATAAGAGAACTGAACTTTTCAGCAAGAAGTTTGTATTTTAAAAGATGGCCATTAAACCTAAGAATGCAGTTATACACAAACTTTAATTAACTGCATACTATAGTGCTAATTAATTATTAGACAACTGTTGTGTTTCAAATTTTAAGAGTGACTCTTGTCATTTTTAATATGTACATAGCATTTTTAGGTTTGATATGTCTCCCAAGTTGAATGCTGCAAAGAGGATTGGAGTTATTCTGGAGCTTATAGCAGTTCGCGGCTTTTCAATAAAGCTATTTTTTAAATAAAAATAATTGTCGTACGGAAGACAAGAAGTACACTTTTTTATGTAAGAGATTCTAGGCTATCCGGGTGTTTTATGAATAATATCAGTTACAACTTTCCAAAGCTTGATCAGAAGAGGAAGGGCCATTTTTCACACTGCTTATAAACCATTGAACTACTGGCCCTATTTATTAATATTCCTTACACACTTATGTTTTTAAATAGATTTGTATATATTTAATCTTCTAAAATTTTAATTCCATATTTTTTTCGTTTTTAATCCATTCCTGAGATGATTGAATGGATTGCTGAAAATTTGGCCTTGGACACTGACATCTTTTGAAACCTGGTTCTGATATTTGTTCATAACCATTACGGCGTAGGGGACTATCCATCTGCAGTATGGATAGGATTTTCCATTGCGAGCAAAAAAACTCATAGCCATAATAATACTGTCGAAGTTATATTTAGTTTTGGTAATTATTTAGAAGAAAATAGCCAAACCAAAAGTTTTGCTATTTGAAATTCTTTATACTTTTATTCACTCTAACACGTACCTAATAATTACTTCTAAAGATAAATATTTTAGAAGAAACATCAGGAAGTGTAAAATTTTTGGAATTATTAAAATATAATAGATATTTAGGAACCTAATCTAGTATTCAGTTAATCCAAGACTGTTGCTGACTGTACATACTGTACATATAACTGCGGCCACCACTTACCACCACGAGCATGCACCTACCACATGGCACAGTTACTAGATTTCATGGATTGGATATGAATTGACTGTTTCCTTTGCAGCATTCCTCCAGCCTTATACAACCCCTCGTTCTCGTACTAACCTGTTCCGCCCCTCCCGAGTTCCTGCCGTGCAGCAAATCTCCAAAGACATGCAGGCCGATGAATTCCCAGACCCCAACTGTACGATCTACACTGGCGAAAAAACTAGAGTGATCGGCTTCATTTCAGAGTGGATAAATGCATACACATTTGTTTCACGTAAGTAGCTGTGTGGTCGCTCCCTCCCGCTGCTGCTGTGCGCTGTGCATTCTTGGCTATGTGCATGCCTAGCTAGCGAAGATATCCAACCTCTTAATTTGCACCTACTTTACAGAGAACCAAGAACGGTTCTACTTGTACCTCACCCTCAGTATAGCAGCTGCTGTGGTATTATGCTTGATTCTACTAGTGGGCCGATTGCTAGTACAAAGGCAACGTGCAAGAAGAGAAGCCAAATTTCACGCTACAACTGTTGCGGATCATTCTCTGCCTAATGGTTTTACAGATGATATTAGCGAGATAGATGCTGACATTGATCTAACTACTCCACTACCAGTACCAGCAGTTGCAATTCATTCGCCAACTCCAATGGGAACTGTTGCAGAAGTAGTTAGATATCCCCATGTACATACTCATACACTGAGGAGGTCAGCACAAGAAAGCGACGTACCTCGCAGTTTGAGCAGTGCTTCTAATACTCAATACTATTATGGCTGACCAGAATGCCCGGGGCGCGGGTCGGCTGCCCCAAATTCACCTCCTGCCTCTGCGTGCCCGGGCCATCGTACATACTGTTTTTAGTGACACTCAGTGCTGAATGAAAATAGTGAACGAGACCAAAGAATCAAACCTCCAAACTTTTTGTGACAGATAATCTTTATTAATGTTATTATATTGTTTATACTAAATGAAACAAGTTACTTTATACTAAATATGACTTTTTATATATATATTTAAAAAAGAAAACCAATGCTGGAGAAGTTGTTCCCCTTGTAAATATGTCTAGTAAAGAACTACATGTCTTTATGTTGTTTCTACAATGTTGCGTATTTGTACATAATAAAATTTAATTAAAATCACTTAATGTTGCATTGGAGTTTCAGGATTAGATGACAAGTTATAAGTAACACAATTGTACCAACGTGAAGAATCAGTGAAGATGTGGAACCAGATGTTTCACAGTCTAATCCGTTCTCTGTAGGCTGCATACCTGCTGAACATTGGCATATGCTGTTTCGACACTGCACCCTAGAGTTTAACATTATATGACATTGTGTAACATCTGTACAGAGATCTCCCATTACTGTAAATGATAAACTTTGTTAGTGTAATGAAAATTTTTATGGTGCAATAAAAAATTATTAATGGTTTTATAAATCATTGACATTTACTGATCATTTAAAAAATAATGTTTAGTTCCACTCCCACAATATATTTTTATAAATAACTTACATTTTTGTGGATGGCAAGTATCATTCACTTGTTTGTAATTATTGATACATTTACATGAATTTTGAGCACATTGCGAGTTTCTTACTGCAGTAGAACATTGAGTATCAATTTCACATTCGCCGTCCAAACCTGTGGCCACTACAAAATGAAATAAACAAGATATTATTAGAAGTGTTTATGTCGGCAAGATGCTGAAGCTTTTTGTTTTAATTTTGTTGTAACTATAGAAGAGTAAATATTGTCAAAGAAAATGGTGAAAAATGATGTTAGATGTAACAAGTGAAAGTTCATTCAGTGAAGAGCGTTCCTGTCTCCCAGTCAGAGTCAGCATAAGTTTTAAGTTAAGTTAAATAGGTTACCTTACTCTCTATGTAATTGGTTATTTTCTAAAATATGCAGCCATATCTGTCTGATAGTCACAGTTGTTTGTTATATTGAAAGTTCCAGATAGGCTTCTGATGATTATTATCTATTACACTAGAATCTAGGTGTTTGTCACTGAATGAACTATAGGTACAATCATTATGTAATGAATAGTTCCAAAGTATTCTGTCACTTTGTCTTATTTCTTAACAGTAGAATATGATATGTTTTGTTTTGTCAACTCCTTCGATCTTATTTTAAATGTGGAAAAAATATGCAAGGTGTACATAGATATAATACTGACAAACTGATAGAGTAGATTGGTAGTGATGTTTAAAATAGAACCTACACCCAATTTACCTTTATTATTAGGAGGTTATCAAGTTTCAAAATTAAGAGGTAGATATATATATTGGCAACATTGCTCCCTTAGTGTTGCTACTGACAAAAATAAAACAAATTTAAGGACATTTTACAATAATTAATTAAATAGCTTTAAAACATTTTACATCTGCTAGCTAGTTGCAACCCTGTTAAGATGAAATTAATAAGTTATGGATGTTTGATTAGAGGAAACAGTAATGGTGTACCATTTACAGAGAACAGAGAACAATACAGACGACATTTTAACTACTAGTTATTAAAAAAAAATCTTGATAATTGTGTGCTAATAAAAATCAGAGTGTATAAGGTATCTTCACGTGACGTCATGGTTTCGGTTATTTTAGTTTGGAGTATAAACAAAATCAAGAAGCTGCAAAATCTTTGCTAGATATTTGACAATTCCTCACTGTAATTAAATTTTAATTGTACAAAAAAACGCTGAGGTAAAATATCACTCACATTACATACCCAACACAGATGAGAGGTGTAGAATAATATTAGGTTAAACTATACAATGTTTATACTCCAAACTTACCACAAATCTGCTTTATCAGTTTGTTGATATTAATGTATTTACTTCACCTTGTTATACGCCTTTGCTCAACGGAGTTAATTGAAACTTCAAACGCAAAAACGCTTTTCTGTATCTTAAATAGGTAATTTTTAAATATCTTATTAAACTGACATATCCATAATGAGATTGCCTGTAATACTTAACAACATATGTGTCTTTCATTGCTTGTTTATATTCTCATTATATATTCCTATTTCAGCTACTTAAAATAATCCTTAGTTTGTTTCATGAAATGGTTATTTGGGTAACTTGAATTTTGTTTGTAAAGTAGATTAATTCATTCATTTCATAAGCTGAACAACTTTTGTTCCCATAAAGACTATACAGTGTGTTCAGCGAGGAATGGGACAGCGCGATATCTCGGGGACGAACGCAGATTTTGAAATTCTGAAAAGTTTGTTATAAATGTAAGGTAGGGGCATATATTTTGTGATAAAAAGTTTTTAAATTAAAAGAGTCACCGCCAGGTGGCGCTACCTAACTTAATTTTTTTAAATGGAATACCCTACTTTTTATTCGATTTTTGGAATTTGCAACATATTTGTGATAACTTTCCTTATAACTGCTACCAGCCTATCTGGTTTACTTTTCGGGAAAATAATACTTTTTATAAATTTAACACAAAGATGTAAAAGATTGTATTCTGTAGAGATAATGAGAAAATCCTTCTACATTTCTGGAAGTTGTATCGTTGACTACACTTTTTAAATGTTCCCAAAGAAAGTAATCTGAAGCAGTTAAATCCGGAGAACGAGCTGGCCATCTTATAGAACCATTAGTACCCCTCCATCGTCTCGGAAATACCTTGTTCAGATGGTCTCTTACTATGTTGCTGTTATGAGCAGGGGCACTGTCTTGTTGAAAGTACATCACTTGCCGCAAATTTAAATTAACATTTTCAAGCATAGTAGGTAGCTGATGTATTAGGCCATCTGAACAGGGCGATAGGTAGGTACGAATGGTTCTATAAGATGGCCAGCTCGTTCTCCTGATTTGACTCCTTTAGAGAACTTTCTTTGGGGACATTTAAAAAGTGTAGTCTACGATACACCTTCCAGAAATGTAGAAGAATTTGCTCATTAGCTCTACAGAATACAATCGTTTACATCTTTGTGTTAAATTTATAAAAAGTATTATTTTCCCAAGAAGTAAACCAGATAGGTTGGTAGCAGTTGTAATGAAATTTGTCACAAATATGTTGCAAATTCCAAAAATCGAATAAAAAGTAGGGTATTCCATTTAAAAATATTTAGTTAGGTAGTGCCACCTGGCGGTGACTAATTTAATTTAGAAACTTTTTATCACAAAATATGTGCTCTTACCTTACATTTATAACAAATTTTTTAGAATTTTAAAATCTGCATTTGTTCCCGAGATATCGCGCTGTCCCATTCCTCGCTGAACACACTGTATACTGTGTATTTCCAGAAGTTGTCCAATTGAGGAAATTCGGGCAGATTGTTTTTGTTTTAGACAAATTTATAACTTAGAGAAAAAAGAAATACATAAACAAAACAAAGTTTAGCTAATTACCAAACATTTCTGTCAGTTAATTTGGTAATTGGTATAGTCATTATCTATATATAAGGTGATTCACGACATGTGTGCCAAGTCAGAACTGGTGATAGGGAGACCATATTGAGTAAAAAAAAATATAATATAATATAATAGTAAATGTGACAGGTGACAGATAAAACAAGTGTATTTTTAAATTGTGTTTAAGTTACAATGGCAGAATTTAATTCTACAGAGTATGCAGACATAGTATCTATTATACCCTATAGCTCAGTAACGAAATAAAGTTAGACAACTTTTTTTTTATTTACACAATGTGAATCACTCTAGTAACAAACTTCTTAGCAATGTGAAATGCAGAAAAAGTAATAACTGATAGTCAACAAATGAATATGATAGAACCTCACTTTCATTGAGTTTAACACTTCTGGTCTTTATAAGGAATATCTTTCAAACCGTGTGTAAGATAATTTAAAACATGGAGTGGCTTAAGTCAGTATTTTTAGTAACAATGATGAAATTAACGCAATGCTTTAACAAAGGAGTCATTTACATCAAAGTGGGTATTTGATTTTGCTGATTTGACTGACTCTCAGAATACCTAGAAAAAATATTTTTACAATATTCTATTTGGAATTTAATATTATCTTGATTTGTTTTTTAAAGCATTTTAGGTTTGTTTGGTTGGTCCTACCTAATTAGTTAGTATGTAATCAACACAGCATCAAGTACAAGATTTTTTTAATTGGAACCAGAACAGCGTAAGTAACTACTAAAATGTTTAAATGCTTATGTTATACATGTTTTATAGTTTTGGATCAATATTGATGTAATGATTTTCTTCATTTCTTTGTCTGAATATTGCAGTGTCCAATATTTCTTAATGGTATTTTGCTCAATTTTGGTACATTCTGAGAACTATTTATATTTAGAATTTAGTAAATCAAGATGTAAAGACTTATGGTCTTTATGACCGCTTTATTCATAGAAATATTTAAAAATGTTATTTAAAAAGATTGTTCATGAGAAGGTTGTGCATATTTTAGAATTATACACGGAGTTCCAAAATTGGATAGCAGTTCATATTAAGAGCCTGTATGTTCTAAATATTTTCTAGACCTTATCCAACATTGATTATACAGTGTTTTATGACGTACTGTAAGGAAATTGTCCACATTGACATCCTTCAGCTGCGATACATGGTACATTAGGATCTAAAATGGGCAAAGTAGCTGCGCGAAGAAAATCATGGTTGTTTCGTTTTGCTGTATTGGTGCAGTTTTGGAGTGAACTGGTGTTCCTATTGACTAAACACCTATTCTGATGAATATTGTTTAGGTATTCTACCAAATGCTAAATAAGATAAGAAGCCCAATTTTGAAGAAAGTTTGTTGTCTTGTTACCATTCATTCTGCAAAAAGGCGTTGTTCAAAAATAAAAGGACCAATAGGTTGATCACCACACCATACGTTGACTGAAAATCTCCATTATAGTTGGTTTCTGTTGTACCAAGCGAATTTGCATCCAAGCACTGCGCGTAATATTCACTCTAGTAAAGTGCGTCTCGTCGCTAAATAAAATGCATGCTGATGTGCTTGAAGAAAGTGACAAAGCAAAATCTGGTCCCATCATGTTTGCTACACTCTCATATGAGGAACACGCGTTCTGGCAGTCAACTCTAGTTGATACCAATGGAGATATTTATCTATCAAAATAGAGAAGCAAGAGTTTTTTGATTTGCACTCCTCTATTGGAAACCGTCGTTGATATTCCCTAATATCAGATCGCAGATTCCCACCACAAGATCCGTAAATGTAGATTTTGTCATTATACTCTTCATTAGAAAGTCGGCCTCTTATATTTCAGTTGATAACTTGAAAAGGAATAGTATAAGATCTGTGAAGATTCAATTTTCATAGTAACCTATATTAAACCTCTAGAACTTTAAGCACCTGGTTTAGGTAACCTTTGTGAAATGAAACCATGCTCATAGAAAGTTTTTCGCTTTGATCTCAGGATTACACTTCATTAATATGTACAGTACATCATGAAACACATGATATATTTGATGGTATAGAACTATTTGTTTTCAAGTTTAACTAAATTTTCTCAGGTTTGTAGATTTTTGTTAGTAAAATAATGAAAGTACGCTTGGTTTACTTTGATATAAAGTAAGTTTTTCTATTTAAATCAGAGCTTGTTATACAAAGTGATTGAGAAACGCCATTTGCAATTTTATAGAACACCATGTACCAACTATTATACTATAAGTTAGCACAAAATAATCTTTTCTTCCATATCCATATTATTCATTACTATCAGTCTCTTTCTGCATTATGAGGATTAAAACACTTGTTTTACGAGGTTTATAAAGAAAGTATCAAACTATACAGAGTGTTTCGTGACATTAGGCTATTCTGTAGATGCTCTTATTAAAATAGATAATTCGTATAAATTAGTGTTACCTTTCAAACATCTCAAATTGTTTGCAGTAGGAACAAAGTCATCAACACAAGTGCAGTTGCTGTCAGTTCCGCAAACCGAATTTTCTATCGTACATAATGACGTTTTGCTGCAAGATGCTCCGATATCTAAAATAAAAAATAATTCATATACAAATTACTACTCAAAAACATTCGTAATTACTTGGCAGACAAGTTTTTTTTTCTTCTCTGTTATTAGGCTTACATTGGCACTTCTGATCAATACAGAATGAATTTGATATCTTGGTGCAATCTTCGTCTTCTTCGCAAAATTGCGCTAAAGTAAGTTATAAAGGATTATTACAAATAAATTGAATATGTATAAGAATTATTGCACAATTACCTTCAGAAGGCTCACATACAAATGTCTCTGGATTTAATTTAGCCGTTACACTACAGGTACATCGATGTTGAGAATCACAATATGATTCAGTTCCAAGAACCTGACATCTTTCAGCATTGTTACAAAACCAATTTTCTTGAGTCATTGCTAAGAAATTATAAATTATAGTGGTTTAATCTAAACAAAGTTTTAGTCGACTAATACGTACGTTTTTGACATGAACGAAAAGATTTTCCATAAAAATATGTTTTTCTACAGTAGCATCTTCCATCAATGCATCTTCCTGGTTGAATAGGACATTCTTTATCTGCAGTACATCCTACATCTGTTCCGAGTTCTGTAAGATTAAGATTAATGTTAATATTACACAGAAAGTTTAAACATAAAATATTACCTCCAATGCAAGTATTTCCGGATAGGAAATAGCCTCGTTTACAAATACATTTTTTAGTTAGCTGATAGCATATACCGTTTTGCAATGAGCTGCAGTCTTCATCTTTGGTACAATCAATATCATAATCTAAAAAGTTTTCTAGATCATTGTCTGTCTTACTATTAATAAATTCACATTTATAATTTGTATTTGTGTGCAATTATTATACCAATTAGTAGTTGTCATCTACTGTTGTGGAATTGTATCGAAACTCCAAGTCAAACTGATTTTTCCCAAGTATTTTTTATTTAAAGACATTTTAATTTATGTACCAAGATTTTGGTATTTACAAAATTAAATATTCATGGGAGGACCTTGGCGTTCCGTAATATAATAATATCTGTATCAACAATCTATTGATTAAACGATTGATTTCATATCTTACCTTCACTCACTTTAATTTGGGTGACTAAGTCTTCTTTTTGTGCATCCTTTTCCAGCATTTTTATGGTTGTTTCCTTTTTAAGAGTACAGTGTGAATTTAGGCACACTGTATTTGTAGTCTTGCAGTCTGAATCTAATGAGCAATAGTCATTTGGACCAATCACTGAAAATATGCTGCAATAGTTACCTAATTATTGATAAATTGGTTAATAACTAAATTACCTGTCGTTTCTGGTCTACAATCGTAGTTACCACGTAAGTAATATCCTTTGTTACATACACATACCCCATTACAAACTGTAGCAAGTATATCAGCACCGTTATAACATTCTACATCGTACGTACACGACTGATTTAAGCCTACTGGTTGATTGCAACGGCCATTGTAATATTTCCAACCTTCATCACATTCACATTTGTTTCTGTTACATCTG
This sequence comes from Ignelater luminosus, assembly GCA_011009095.1. Taxonomy (NCBI): domain Eukaryota; kingdom Metazoa; phylum Arthropoda; class Insecta; order Coleoptera; family Elateridae; genus Ignelater; species Ignelater luminosus. Next base: position 840,120 of record VTPC01090244.1, on the reverse strand, counting down.
TGTCTACCAAGAAGCCAGGAACACTGATTATCATCCTCACAATCAGTATCTATTCCAACAGCAACTAAAAATAGAATAAATAAATATTAAATCATTTGTTATTTTTGTTTATATACAGTGAAACCTCTTTATTTTGTCCCAAAAAATGTCCGCAATCAGAGACTATGAAAAAGTAAAAACTCGTGGATTAAAACGTTTTGGAACTTAAAAATGTGTCCTTAATGTAGAAGTGCCTCTTGAGAGGTTTCACTGCGACCTTCGATTTCAGAATTAATAGAAATAATGGAATCATTCAGCTCTGTATAATAAACTTTTAATCATTTCTGAGTTACACTGGAACAGACCAAGAGATTTCAGTAAAATCTTAAAATAAATAACTTAACAACGCTAAAACTGCTAGGTCTAGACCTAATGCTATATATGCTATACTCGGTGTAGCTTTGACATCCCTAAAAACCTTTTTCCGCTCCTTAGCTTCCTTAAACAAGAATCTTTGCCAAATGCATTTGGACTTTTGACAATCAGATTGTCTTGAATATTTTTGACGGTAAATATCCAATTTCTGTTTTGTCAAAATACCATTTTGGAATACAAGCAAAGTCAGCTCTCTTTTTCTCTGTTTTTGCAGTGAGAATATCTTTGAAACTAAAATTATTAGAGAAAAACTGAATACACGTTACTAATCTACTTCTTTCCTGCTGAGTTCATTGGTACAAGCTTTTGTTTCAGAGCTACAGGCAAAAATTGATATTTTCAAAATTTCTTTCAGGAGCTCTATCTCGTAATTTGCTAGAAATCAACATATTTGATATAGAGATTCCATATTTAGAAGCATAATATTTTTCTCTTATCTTTAAGTGCCTTTTTAAGATAGCTAAGATGTACTGTGTTACCTAAATCTTTCCTCTTTACTTTTGTACTGATATAATTTACGATATGTTCCTCCTAGGTTAGTTAATTGTCTTTTTTTTAAGTTTCTGTCCAGCTTTATTCCGACTTTGCATATGGAATGCTCTTGCTTTGATCTCTACCGTTCATTAGGATTTTCTCTTGATGTGAACCCGTTTTGCTCGCTGGGCAAATGCTTTCAGCTGGTTCTGAGCTTAATAATTTGATTTCAGCTTAATAGGAATTACCATCTAATACCTAAGCGTTCTGTCGTTTAAGCATTTTAAAGTCATCCATCGTTAGTCTGTTGCTGTCGTCTCGGTATTTTTACTGCCAATCAGTTTCAGTTGTTAAATTGGAATTTATAATTGATTAAAAGCGCAAAAATTCAAAGAAAGTTTTATTCATCATTGGGGGATAATTGTTTATATTTAGATTTTTTATATTTTTGTTATAAATGAATTATTTTAGGCCATATTAGTTTTATTTCCAAATTTAATTTTCTAAAAAATGACCTCTAATACGCAATTATTTTAATGTTTTTAAATTTTCGAGATGAAGTGATAAGTATCTAACAATTATTTGGCTTAAACTTTGATTTAAAAATATTTTGTTATTTGCTTCCGTTTGCTCTAATACTATTGTCATTTCATTTTTACTCTGTTTTGATTCTATTTTCCTTCGTGTTTGATTCTTCGTAAATTTTTATTTATTTCTCTGCTACATTTCTGTGTTTTCTAAGTTTGACTCTACCAGTTTTCCATGTTTTGTTTTCCATAAATTAATTTTTTTTATTGTTTAGCTTATCAAAGCTATCATAAACTCTTTTGAATTCTCGATTACAAAATCTTCTCATCATCTCAGCATTTTATTTTGTCTAATGACATTTGCTTCTTCCTCAGAGAAATCTTCAATATGTTGTCGCTCTATTTCCAATTAAGTTTCAAGATACAATACAATCCCACCTAATTTATTTACATACCATGAAATTGACTGTACAAATCTGTGTTAGTGGATATTGAAAATGAAATACATAGCCCCATGTTGGCAGGTCGTCATAAAAATATATTGATATGGAACGTTCGATAGTAACTTGCTTTCAAAACTTGTATTGTTATTGATCCTTTTTTAGACAATCAATCAACGATAAAAAAAATTCTAATCTATTATTAAATAATTAAATTGAAATATTCGAATTTTGAACATTCAGATTGCAGTATAAACTCATTATATATTCTTATACAACAACAATTTGGATTATAAGATTTCTACTTATACTTACTAGGAAGGCAAGATCTGTAGTCCAAGCTAAAGACATGGCCAAATGGGCATTCACATATGTTATTAGTACACTTCGCATTAGGAGCAAGGCACGGTGAATTCTCAGAACATTCCAGAAACCGATTAGCGTAAGAACCTGAAAAATCCACAATTTTGTAATTATAATTTTGTTTTTTTATTACACGACGAATAAATACTATAAGCGTTAATCTATCTCTAAACTTTCAGATACAAAGATAATGAACACCTGCATGTGTTTATTACAAAGTGAGAAAAACATTATTGGTGTTATTATTATTTACAAGAACTGAATAAATTAATTTTTGGGTAATTATTAAATGGATTGATCAACATAATTTATGAACTTACCTACAAATTGTAATAATAAATACACATAAATTATTGAGACAGATGCCATTCTGTCACATATATCACAAGATACTTATTCCAAATGAACCACTTCATTCCCAAAGTAAGTGATAGATTGTTTTAAAAGTTATTCTTATCTCGATGAATAACTAAATTATCGATATGAAGTACTTAATAATTTAATCTATTGTGCGAACGTAATTTGAACGAGTACCTAACAAAAACGCTTTAACAATTTTGTTTTTGTAATTTCGTCATGCTATAACATACCTGCACTTACTTTCCAAATAGCAATTAAGTCCATAAAAAGTAATTTTATTGTTTTATTAACAAATCTTATTTTTTACTATTATTGTACTTTCGCATAACAGAGATTTACTGATTGAATTCATATAACCAAATTACAACCAGATATTGACTTATTGTATAACTGATGGTATGTGGTTATATTTACATTAATATCTTTCGTAAGATATAAGCAGTTCCATTGATAACTACTTTTTGCATGTCTACAGGATGATGTTGCTTTGACATGTCATCAATAAACTTCCAAAATGATCTAGCTGCAGTCCTTGTGGCACCAATTACAACCGATGCCATATTATACATATTAGGCAGCCGTAATTTATTTTATAATTAGAGACAGATATTCGAAATTCTAAAATATCTCGCTAGTCTTGTTAAGATAATTTTATACCTTAGCTTAACCTAAATTTCAAGCGAATGTCAAAGTCACCGTTGAAGTTGAACTCTGCGCATGGTTAATCCGTATTAATCACATCCTGTTAGAAACTTGTAATATAGCGTCTAAGAGCTCATTTTAAGTCATTTTTGAAGTAGCGGTTTTTTTCAGTTAATCTATAAAACTTTACATATAATGTCGATTTTTATCTTGTTTTATTCGCACCATATTTCAATATTCAATTGTTTGATAAGTTTTCTTATTCTTCATAAATAGTTTTTCCTCATAGTCCAGTGACTTGTTAATAATTAACATATTAATTATTTAAGATTTAAAAATTCGATTGCATATAACCCGTAATGCAGTTTGAAGCAGACTGGAGATCACTCGGTCAGTGTGTCCAACTGGAAGCACTATACGTCACGATTGTCATAGCTACAGGTAGCAACCAAGCAACTGCAATTGATTGATAAAGCGTTATTTTATCATGATGCTGTATAAGGACATGTATGTATACTTAGAGAAAGTAAGTATCAGCAAACATAATGGCGTTACAGTATCTGACTTTCTGACTGCTCACCGTTGAAATTAGTATTGAGAATGTTTTGGAAATTCGTGCAAATATTTATTTACTTTACTTCGTCATATAACCTTTTTCCTTAAAATGCACCGTTTCCGAGTGTCAAGGTTTTAACTTAAATTGTTTTGCTTTTTCAATATCTCAAAAACAAGGTGAGAATTCAAGATAAAATTTTCTGCATTCTTGTTACTTCGAAGTGTCTACTATTTTACGTAGTTTTGTTTTTATTGGAGAAAATCGTTACGCAACTGAAAAAATAAATTTCTCTATTTTAGAAATTAACAATGAATTTGACGAAAAAGTCGCTCTTGCATCTTTTCTGTAGAATACATAATTTTCTAGCAGAGCTAGATTTTTCTAAGCCTCTCAAATTTGACAGAGGTAGGGTAGGTCCACTGAGGAAGAAAACTTATATGGCGCGGTAGACTTAATTGACGAATGCAATACAAATATTATATATTATATACTCTGTATATCTCTTTAGATTCTACTTTTGCTTGATTTGGGCAGTTCTCTCCTATTATTCTTTTTCTTCTAAAATTTTGTTTTAAATAAATTTATTTTATCTTTCTGTCTATCTTGTTCAACAATTTTCCTTAGTATTTATTACCTTGTTGTATCTGAGTTTCTACATTCCTAGCACATGATAGTTTTGGTAGAGATGGTCTGGCTTGCAACTGCACTCCTTCCGAATAACCATATCTTCGTTTTCCTTACTGCAACATTGTGATAGTTATCATTCGATTCTGTATTTCTTTCCTTTCGTCCACTGTCCATCCATCTTATTAATTATTTAGCTCTTCTAGTTGTTTAATTTTTTTCACACATTTCAAGTTTGATATTTGGATTTCATTTCTTTTAATTTGTATGTAGATGACCTTGGTTACCAGTTTCAGCTTCATTCGGATTTCTTCCATTGAGATTTATCTAGAAAATCAGTGTTGTTTCGACTTGCATCAAAGTTCTGGTATTTTTATAAGACAATTAAACTCTACTTGTTGATATTGTCCGATTTTATTGTGAAGAGAGGAAGTTACCTTAAAAAATTATACCTCATTTCCCATTGAAAATTGACCTGGTGTTGTAATTGGTTATAATTATTGTTAAACATCTTAAAATTCAGTCAATAAAATATGTTGTCAACTTTTAATTTTTACAACACGTAGTTACTTTAGTTCGGTGCCACACATTGCTGAAAATACTATTCTATCTAAATTTCTAAACAAGATTTGTCAATTGTGTTGAAAGCAAGGCACTGATGTGAATGAAGGTTAGACACTAAAAGCCATTGCATCAAACTGACTGATGGATTTAGAAACGCCTCTAAAACTTAAAAAAATTTGACTAAATTAAAAACTAAAAGTATGACGTCATTGTTTCAGACTGATAGTCAAGTTTGATATATACATTGAATACTTGCTAAGAATTAATTGGATAAAAAATAAAAAAGAATGAGAATAGAAAAGAACACATAAAAATAGGTTAACTTTACAAAACAAAGATAAATAATATTGTAATTTGATACCGTAAGTTTGTAGGTTATGCCCGAATGGAATCGTTTTCTATGTCTTCGCAGGATGCTGAAATATTTCTAGAAGTACCTAATAATCTTTAGAGATTTACTAAAGCATAAACAGTATCAGTGTGTTTCTTATTAATAAATAATCACCACCGCGCCACGTGTATAAATGGAGGGATACCGTTTGAGAAGCTCTGTAAACATTTAAAAACCTCTGGGATTGCTAAAGGATTGCTATGATGTTTTAGTTTTAGATGTGCTGTGCTGTCAAAGTAAAAAGGTAAACAAACAGAAATGTTAGTTAGAAATTACAAATGGTCCTGTTTGAAGCTATCAAAATGTAAATTTGACTGTAATAAAGATATCTTAATACAAAACAAGGTAAATTCTAGTACAAAAAGCAAAGATAAGATATACATAATGAAATAACTAATTGCCATGACCCCTAACCTATACCTATCGTGGAAAAGCAGCTGAAGTAAATAATCAGGAAAAATTTGTATGAATTCTCAGAAACTTGTCATAGATTTAGGTAAACGTGAAGTTATCATTGTTTTGCTCCCTGTTTCTTTCATAATAATACAATTTGCAGGAACTATTGAACTAAACTGTATCGAGGTTATGCAGTCTACGACAAGAACATTTATTTTGTAACGATCCAATTGCTGTTTGAATTCTACGCTAAGAATGATCAAAGGATGTATTGCAAATAGCTTTGTTAAGCTTGAGAAGGGTATGTAGTTTATTTTATATTGATCTCTACTAAATTATTTATGAATTGTTTGAACAACTGTGTTAATTTCTTTCTAATTACAGAACTGGGTGTCTCTTTCAAAGTACAGATACAGATTTTAAAATAATTCTAATCCAGACTTCACAACAACATTGTCTTCGAGTATTTGTTTAATTACTATATCTAATAATTAAATTAATCGGTCATTCCTAAATTAGTTAGTATGGACTAAATACTAGTCAGTTGTACTACAGACAACTTTTACTAAATAAAGTATAATTTCTCATCAGATATTTGTAAATTGATTTTAATATTTGAAGTAAAGTATATGAATAAAACAAAATCTTGTTTTTATTTATTGTTCAAACTGAAAATTTATCAACACTTCTTTAAAACTTAAATCAGATTTGTCAACATCAATTAAATAAGCCAAGATAGATATATTGCATAATCAGTTTTACATAAGAGAACTTCATTTTTACATAATAAATTATTGAATTTTGTCATGAAATTTGTAAGCTAAAGAAATAAATAATATTAACTCTATATGTCATAAATCCTGTTCACAATGGATATCGATTACAGCTACTCCGTACCTACAATATTAAATTGTTTCATGTATCAGATTTAGAAACTGCAATTATACAGAGGATTCAAGTCGACTTCCTTTTGTTAAAAGGAGCATTAAAAGAATATTCTATAAACTATAAGCAATCGAAGTATAGGTAAATATACATGGGAGAATTTTATATGTATATTTTGGAATGTATTGATCGTAATTTCAATAGAGATCCATTAAAGCTGTTTTTCCTCTCCAACCAATAAACAGAGTAACCATATGAATGTGATCACTATAAAGATATCCATAAGTACAGTCAATATCCAATGTCCAAGCTACATTATTACACTAAACAATAAATATTTAAAAGACACATTTTATTTTGCTCATATTTATAACAATATAATGAAAAATACAATATTAGCTGTAACATTTATAAAAGATAAAAAGTTTAAGTAAAATTTTTAATCTGGTAAGTGATAATAATAAGCCATATGGAGATTACTGATTTCCTCTTATTTTTATATATTCGATACTTTTATTGCCATTGCTAACAATACAAGTACGAAGACGTTGCTGTACTTTCACCCAGTCGGGAAAAGGTGGTATAGTATTGTTGAAATAAATTTTCAGAGCTTTCAGGTAAAGCTTTGTTGCTTCGCTATGTTTCTTTTCTTTATATAATTCTTCAGCAATCGGTAGAATATTTTCAAGTTCCTAAAATTTTAAACAGGTAGGTATACTTTTTTATAACTATGGCAATAGTATTAAAGAAAATGGTTATGAAACAAATTATTTTATGTAATTATAGTTTTTATGAGTTGAAGCTTTAACTTTCTATACAGTTAAATAAGTTTTAACTAAAACCTTTTATATTCAGTATTACAAGGTAAGAAATCTTGGCAACTGGTTATAACAAAAATTATTGCTATAAAACAGTTAAGAAAGCAAATATTTCAATTTTTTGTGTAAAATTCCTATATATATCACTATACCATCTTCAAAGTCAGACTGTCGGCCCAATGGACTAGAAGTCAGAAGACTCCAGGACCAAACCAGTTTGAAGGCCAAGTAAATTCAAAATCTCAACCTTTTGCCAGATCAAAAAACTTTGAGACCCACAAGTTACAAAAATCATCCTTTGCATTTAGTAAAATTAAGTACTACATTAATATCAGCAAATGAACTGGGCATCTTCATTTTTTTTGTAATGGCTATAGGTACTCATAAAGGTAGGTAAGTATCCGGTTCTTCATTTCTGAAAATATGTATTTTCTTGACTGAAAAACAAACTTTACGTTCCTATAATGGCTCAATTCTGTTTGAAACATAAGAAAATCCACACATTGAGTACTACCTTCATGCCTTAAAAAAAAAGTTTAACTTGTCAAAGAATACAAGTTTCCTTCAAAGTAATTCAGACAACAACTGCCAGTCTCGTATTGACCTGTAAGAGTCATCATAAACCACCATGGAGTGAGCTTTCCAGTACCTGCTTTCAGATTTTCACTGATGAGTCGAGTATAGCAAGTATAAAAATTGAAAACACGCCAAATTAGGAATATTTCTTGATGGTGGAAATCATTGTTTGGAATTTCAAGAATTTCCAAATTGGCGTCTTCCAAATAAGAATATTTAGATCAGGTGTGGGAGTTGTCTGATCAAATCAAAACGGAAGGCCTGTTTTGTTTGCAGCTGACTCGTTGTGGTACAAGTGCGTGAGATAAACACACTAAAGTCTTGTGTTTACATATCTAAAACCTGAAGTTACTATGCAAATATGTTGCCTGCCTAAGATTTTCTTTTCCTTCCTTTTAATTGCAATGATGCTTAACAGATAATATGAAAAAGTCTTAAGTTAAACAGATAGTTATTATAACAGACTGCTACTTTTAGTCACAGCGACAAATCACAAGTTCTAGTGTGGTGAATCCACTTATATGTAGGTAACCCCGCAACTCATCTATGTGCATGTTTGTCTACATTTAGGCGGATTCGCCTGTGATTCTAATAAGTAACAATCTAGTTCATCTCTAATTAAAGAAATATCTTGAAAGTCACAACCCAAGACTGATTAAATTTAACGGTGTCATGTTTTTAACGATATGGTATACATTCATTGAACAGCATCTTATAAGAATCTAGAGATCACCAGGGTGATGGATTAATGAGGTTTGAAAGACTGTATATTTAGGTAACGAGGATTATTATGGGGTCTTCAGCATGAAAGAATTTTTAAATCAACGATTTCATGAATAGAATGACACTTTTAATTCTCTACTGAAAAGCCGAGAAAGAGTTTCTTTTTAAGAAAAATAAAGAACTTCAATCTAAAAACAGTTGGAAAAGGACTGTTTTAAATAGTGAGCAATAGTTTGATAAATTTTGTTTTTTATTGTCTTCTTGAAACTTTACACTTTACGCTTTACTCATAGGATAAAATCAGAATCCCAAAGAACTGTGTGTTTGAGTTTTATTCAAAATCTCATAACGACAATTTCGAGCCGGATATTATTTTGATCATGGTGCAGTAAGAAAATAACGATTAGGTTAGATTAGCTGTAATGCACTTGCTTTCGATTCGTTTAATATTTTTTTTTGTAAGCAAACCCTAATTTAATTGAGTCTGATGATTGAACTACCTAGTATCCTATTCTTCTTCTATCACTGAAGCTTGAAGACTGGTAACCTTGGGAGGGGTAGGGATAGCTGCAATTTTGAGCTATTCCTGGAATAAATGCTTCTAAAATATCTTTTGTTTTTGTGTTTATAATGAATTTTTAATTTTTAGTTGAAACTTCCAACGTCAAAACGGCTTTCCGATTTTATTTTGAGAGTACATGTTGTAGTCTGGAACAAATGGAAGTATTATCAACCTCCTCACAGTGCTTTTCTCTTTTTAGGAAGTTGCTTTACAACATCATCAAGACCATAGTCCTAATGTTGCTGTTAAACCTCTGAAGATTTTGGTTAAGGTCTGTCTTGAAAGACTCCCAATTATTTCTTCTAGGGCTGCAATATATCTTTTTGACTTGCTACCAACCATATTTCTTGCTATCGAATTTTGTATATTATCATACATCAGAAAGTAGGCTAATGCAGTTGTTAAACTCCTCAGTTCTTCTCCGTTTGTTGTTTCAACTCATTTTAATTCCTTTGTTTAAAAATATTCTCTCTCTACCTCATCTAGATCAGTTACCCTTATAGGTTCAAAGTTTTTGAACCTTGCTATTGTTTTTGTAACGAATTATCTGGATTACAATCATCAACAGCTTTTACTCAGCCTATTGTTACTCATACCAGATCCGACGAATATAATGAAAGTCCGAATCATCAGGGATCTATTTATCGGTGTAAAGCTAAATAGATCTTGAAATTTGGGGAGTGTTTTTAACTCTTATTTTCAGTCTAGATCCACCAAATCTGTTTAAACATCTAAGATCGCATATTGTTAGCAGTAACTGACAATACCCAACAGTCTTGAGAATCACAGAACTGGAGTAAAAAGTTCTCTACTACCATATGGGTTATGACACAATTAAGTTGATTTGGATACGGGCATGAGCTTAAAACTAGAAGTTAGTAGTCCCAGCAAATAGAAAATATCATAATTGAACTGATGAATCTGATAAAATCTGAGAATAATGAGCAACGCCTCATGCTAAAAATTAGTTTCATTATATTAAATAAACTATAGGTAATAGTATCTCTTAAGTTTAATTGTTTATTTTGGTTTAGAAGTATTCAAATCAATGAATATCACAAAGACGTTAAGTAAAGCGCTGCTCAAAATGCTACAATTTAACCAAAAAAGCAAGATGTACTTACAGTTAATGCTTTGAGATGAGGAAACAAACTAGTATTGGTTTTACAAAGCTTGCAGTTAATTATAGGTTCGGCAAGACTATCCTGCAGGTAAAAGTATCCGTTGCATTTTTTATTGTTACAAGGAATTTTTACTTCTGTATCAACCATGTCTTTAAACAACGGCCAATTTTCTACACAAGCTTGGCAGTTACATTTAAACAAATACCGTTGCCATAAAAACGTTTCTCTTTCTTCTCTAACAATATTTGTGTATATTGGGCCATAATTTTCATACACAATCTCACCTTGTTTGATAGGTTTGATGGTTTTTACAATTATCCTTGATCCAATATTATATCTGCAAAACACTAATTAAATGAAATAATATTGTAACTATCTTGTACTTACCTAACAATGCTAGGATCGCAGGAATGATTAAACAAAGCAAGTGTTGGATATAGTCCACCTCCTATGTAAACAGCCTTGAAATTTGGTACGTCTTGAGGATCTAATGGCCCAGGTGGAGCTTCTTGCAATTCAGATACTTCATGAGCATTAAATTGCAGAGCTTGTAGGTGTCGAAGGATTAGAGAGCCCATTAATGTTTCTCTATGAGACAATGTATCCTCAGATGTAGGATTAAAATAAGAGCTGTTCTTCAATAAACGCACTAAAAATATAGCCATTAAGGTATAATGAAAGTATTCTTCTTTCTTCCTCAGTTCTTCATTTCTACATAATTTATATACTTTAAGATATTCCTTTGAAGCGTCATCAATAAAAGAGGGATCTGAATCGGCAAGTTGATTGAAAATATTTTCAAAGAACTGAGCAGTATGTTGAGTAACAATTCTCATAGCCATATAACAATTTATAGAAGCTCCAGATGAAAAAAGAGCTGAATGTAAACCACATTCAAATCTGTGAAATTTACTGGCTGCTCTAAGACATTCTAAGCTGCAGTAAACAACGTAAGCACAACTTTTGCAGGCAACCGGTGTATTCGTAGCTAGCAGACAGTACTGACAGTTAGTTAACGCAAATGTTTCTGCAACAACGGCACAATGAGCCGGTTCATCTATAATGGTCGTACCGCATTCAATAAATCTTGTCGATCGAGCAAAACGCCCTAAATTCTCTTGTTCATCAAACATTATTGCTTCACTGATTTTAGCTTTAGTGGAAGATTCAGTTTGCTTACTTTTAGTAGGTGGTTGTATATTATCCAATTTTAATTTGTTCAGGGTTGCATTTATTTCTTTCTTTTTTGTTTGTATTGCTGATTGTTCTAATTTTGATTGATCCAGGTATGAGATAGTTCTTTCATAAGCTTCTACAGCTAGATGTTTTTCAGCGGGAATGTTATTATAACATTTAGCTTTACGTAAAGATAATTTGTGTTGTAATTCGAGAGGATAATTTCCAGTTGATTCTGTATAAATTACATCATTGAGCGCTTTCCTGTAGTCTTGCATATCATATAAACATGCACTACGATTGGCTATTAAAACCGCTAATAGTTTATTATCATCTAAAACGAAATGAACAATTTAATAAAATATTTTTTAAATAAATATAATTTCTTACCGTCTGAAGTTCGTGGACATTTTATGATACCCTTAGTATAGCAATCCAATGCCTTGTAAACTTCGCGTTTAGCAAAATAAGAATTACCATCATTCTTTGCTTGCAGTGCCTCATTATAATTTTTACCATAATTAACAGGTTCTATTGTCATACCATTAGTGAATGGATATAAAATCTTGATTCTATTGTAATCATCAGTGGTGTTTTTAAAATTTTCATATTCTTCGCTTGGAAGTTTTGAAATCACGTTTTTGCAGTTTTCAATAAAAAAGTTGCTAATAGTAGACATCATACAATAATAACCAAGTGCAGATTCAACAGTGAGGTGAGTAAATTCTACAATACATTTAGATTTTTTGGAGCAGTTCCAAAATTAGAGAAGCAAGAAAGTTATTTTTGGTTAGATACATTAGAACAGTATAGTAAATTCACATTAGATAATATGTTGCTCTGCAACAAACATTTGATTCGACCGTTTTTAAATCTTGGTAAGGATTTTTAAATTACCAGCCCTTAATCCTTCCTTGCATTAGAATTTCTAAAATTCTTATTCTTCCTTTAGTAACATTTTATTTTATCAAAATATAAAAATAATATATACAGAATATGATTTCTATTATAAATATTTTGATTGTTATTAAGATTAGAAAAAACAAATCAAGATATTGTTTTGACAAGCTTATGTTATTTTTATATTCGTGCCACATAAAGGGTGCTCCAGATGCTTCTATAGTAAGTCTGATGATGTGTGTTCTGTTTGCTTTTACAAAACTGTAATTTCTTATTGAGATTCATGTTAAATTAGTTCATCATGAATCTTTGCTGTATTTATATCGAAATCTTTTTTAATTGTGTGAAAAAAATTATACTGGGTGTCTCAATATCTGTACTTTCAAATTTCTTCAATAAAACACTCGGGATTTAATCTGTCCTTCTCATTTTCTCAAAATACGATATAAAAGCACATTTTGCTAACATTCTGAAATGCGATTAACAAATATGCACAGCGGTCACAGCGGTGATATTTTTACGGGCATATTTTGTTCAGTTTTCAAAAAATTATTGTAATCTCTAAAGAGAAATGTTTTTCAGCAGCCAGAATTTGGAGCTTGAGGATTTTGATCGGAACGTATTCCCCAAGAGAAACTAAACTAGGATTAGAAACACGTATTTTACTGCCCAGATAATCAATCTGAAGATTCTAAGACTGTCGTCACTTTCGCATTTTCTAACTGAGATCGAGCTTTAAAAAGATCTCGAAACGTGTCCAATACGTGTCTAACCAAACGGAAATTAGATATCTATTTGCTAGAATTCTTTTTTAAATTGTAATAGATCCTATTTATGAACAACACAGCATTCTCAGGAAGAGTTTTCGAGGTAAATATCACACACATTCCCAAAAATGGAAATTTTCAAAAGCCTTGCCTGTCATTTTAAGTAAGCACATTTCCATTTTCCAAAACACTTTAAAATCTTGAGTTCGGGAAACTATTTGTAAACGGTAGCAGAATTTTCAGCTCAAATGGACTACAGATCAATTTCGATAAATAACCTAAAGATAAATCAGCTAATAGTGTTCAATATTCTATATGAACAATATGGAGTATGATTTCAGAAAGTTAGGTATACATCCGGCAGAGTTAGAAGAGAAGTTAGAAAAAAAGGAAAGTCTGGCTGAAGATGATGCAGTAGTGGGTTTTCTGGAAGAAGATGCAGGGCTGTCTTTACGCACTGGCATTAATAGAAGTCATCTACAAAGAATACGATGAGGAGGAGAGACTGTTTTTTGTTTAGAAGTCGAAGAAAAAACACTGGAAAATCAAGATCATTTAAAATTCTCAATTTTTTTCTCATGAAACAACATTTACCACAAATTTCTCACAAAATTGTAGGCTCTGGAGTAAAGAGAATCCTAACTTAATTGTTAACACCAGAAGTCAATATTATAAAAAAGTAAACGTTTGGTGTGCTTCGCAACTAATGTTAATCAGTTTTCTTATTTGGAAATGTTAGAAAATTATTTATTAAACAGAATGGGAAGTTTGAATTAGAAGTATCGCCGGAAATGTGTATTTTAACGAGATGGATGCCGCGCGCGTACTACAAGTTTAATAAGTGATCGGTGCAATAGTGAATTCGGATAATAATGGATTGGAAGATTGGGCTTATTAAAAAAAATCTATAAGCAAAATTCTCGGGATGATTTGGATACACTAAAAGATGGTATTCGAGATGCCATTAATGAAATTCGATCTGAGGAGTTGCATCTAGTGTTTCTTGAGTTTAAAAGAAGACTAGAATTCTGTCAGCAAATAGACGGTGGACTGATTGGGAAATAAAATTAGACATAGGCTATTTGATTGTTCTGTACATTAGTTTCATACATAAAAGTTAATTCTTGAACACCCTGTATAAAATCTTGAATTTTTAACTCGATAAAAGTGGTTTTTGGAACAAGCAGCAACTCTTCTAAAGAATAAATCTTTCTTGTCTATTATACCTATACTAAGCCTTTTCTGGGAACACGCTGTAGATTCAAGTGCAACCAAAACAAGCAAAAGAGACTTCTGAATTAGTAAATGATTTATTTTGATCACATGTAAAATGAACTTAAATAGCACTTTCTTGCAGGTTAACGCTTTGTATATTTCTTTCTCAGAAAGAGACATCTTTGTATTTTCGACTGTGTATATCTTGGTTCATATTAATACATTAAACCCTCTTGGAAAGTCTCCATGTGTGCAAAAATTGCCCAAAATGAATTTTCTCTAATTGGAGCGATTTATTCACTACATCTTCAAAATCATTTTTCTTGAAAACCACATCCAGAAATTCAAAAATGTGTTTGATCAGAATAAACACATGATGCTAACTTGCAGGGATCTATTATCCCAAATGCCTCCTATGTAAATGTAATCAAAATATTTTTTTTTACTATTTTCTTTACTTGATTCTTGTGCACCATTTAAATATTCTCAAAGGGAGTCATATGTTTATTAATCTTTTTGACTTATCAAAGGCAACTAATGTGCTCAATATAATTCGCTATCTAACGCAATTATGTAAATGAGTTATGCTATAAACTAGCCTAGCAATTTTGGAAGATCTAGTCATTTGTAAACTTTGCTAGATAAACAAATATCCCAACTGGTATATTGAAAGGTTTTGAAAAAAATTCAAAATACCATGAGTGAGTAGTACACCACCACCTTTAGTGAGGACGTCTGACATAGAAATCTATGAAATAACAGAAAAGAACTTAAGTTAAACTTTATAACGTCTTGTATCTCAGAAACGGTGCCCTTCCAGACAAATATTCGGGAAGAATTTTCTTATGTTAATGAATTCTGCACGTACTGTAAGTATAGGGGACAGTATTATCAAAACACTCTGTAAAGTGTTTAACTTGAAAAAACCTAAGCTATTAGATGCATCATTCTTTTGTAGAACACATTTTGTAGTTAGATATTATTCTAGAAAATACAGATAATAAATTTGCAATCTTTTATTAATATCTTAGGACACCCTGTATATGGTTTGGCAATAAAATCTTGAAAATAAAAATAAATTCTGGTTACCCTGCAGTTAAGAAAAGATTAAAACAAATATTTGTTTTACTTTTAGCACTTTTAGTTAGTCTTATTCCTAGTTTCTGCTTTCTATATACATATGCCAGATAACCTATTTAAAATAATGTACCTATCTGTTAAATTACTCTAAAAGATTTCTAATTTCTTTTAGTAAGTATAATAAATTAACAACGTAAGCACTTTATAATTTCAGGATGCAATAATGTAGTTTTGAAATTTGGCATAGTTTCTTACATTATTTGGCTAATGATATTTATTAAAGAAAGCAAATACTGATCTATAATATCAGGAGAATAACTTAAAGACTTCATACTTAAATTGCACTTTATTGAAGTTACTATAAAAAAAATATTATTTGAATTCAGAAAAATCCTGACTTTTTTCGAAAATAAATACACAAAGTCATAAGAAATATTGGCATCCACCTCAAGTATCAAGGTATATACAGTGTGGAAAGTAGTTACGGAATAAATTCAATAATTTCAATATTTTGTAGAAACAGTGAAATAGGTAAATTAATATTTTTAATTTTGTTAATCTTGACTTATTTTGTATGTCCGTGACGTCAGCAGTTTTTGAGTTATGATGTCATATATTATATATTTTTAATGGAATTTTATTTTTGAATAGCAGTACTTTTAAAGACCTTTTCAACAAACTCTATTTGATACTGTACAAGATTATCGGACAAGCAGAAGACTCTGCCAGAACATTGCGTTATACCAGTCAGGATTGCGCTCCATAATTTTAAATTTTAAAATTGACCATTTTATTTCAAAATCAAACAAGTTTTTTTCTGCATTGGTGTACAGTTTTGTGATGAGCTGCCCTGTTTCTTTTTTATTCTCAATGAAAACATCAATTGATTCCATCTTAAAATAGATGATTGAGAAGAATAATTTATGATTAGAGCTTCTCGATGTGACCAGGTGGTCATTGATTCGACTGATGCTGATGTATTCTTTAATGAATTTGTAAGTGTATCTTTCAGCAGACTTGCGATTTCTCCTCTAAATATTGTAACTTGACTTTGGTAGGTGTGAGTCCTAAAGTTCATCCCTTGTCGAGGTTGAGGATATTGGTGAGCTCTTGTTAATTATATGGGTACTTAGTGAATGCTGTGGGTTCTTGGTTGTCCAATCTTCTTTAACGCCAAGGCAGAGTGGCGTAAATCCTCGGCCTCATTGGTATTTAACTTTTGGCATTTTGCAGCGCACGAGATTGCTGCATCGTGTTAACCTCACAAGCGGCCATGTTATCCACCTTGTTGGTGTTGGTCTGCGTATGTTGATGGTAGGAATTTTTTTCGACCAGTTCTGATGAGGAATAGGCCTCTACCTGTCCCACCCAGAATTTAATGTTTCATATGCCATTCGTTAGTGCTACTGGAGAGTAGTTATTGCTCAAAAGGTTTTAGGGTTACACCTTACGGTGGCCGAGATACGCCACCCAAAGTTGTATTTTTGGGAAGAAATTCCTAAAATTCAAAAATTCATATCTCAGGCTTCAGACGTGTCTGGCAAATGAAAAACTTAAGTTGAAACCCCCATACCAGGGGATTACGATAAACTACACAGAACCATACGTAACCAAGCTGTACTTGTGTACTTAATTTTGGAAATTTTGGGAATAGGGTAAATGAAAATTCATAACTAGTGCAAGAATGGAAGAATCAATTCGGAATAAATACCGTAGATGTGGCTCAAGCCTGCAACTACACATGCCAAGTTTCAACCCAATTTTTGTGTTTCTTGACTCACCCGATTTGGCTAAAAATTCATAACTCCAACTGGCGTATCTCGGCCACTATAAGCTGGAACCCTAAAACCTTTTGGGCAATAACCACTCTCCAGCAGTGCTAACGAATGGCATATGAAACATTCAATTCTGGGTGGGACAGGTAGAGACCTATTCCTCGTGAGTGATGTGGATGCAAGGTTGATAGAAGATAATATGATGATATTGATCTAGACTAATGATACTACAAACTGATGCAGCGTGGTGTTGGTAAAGATAATTACGTTAGCATCTTCTCCTTTCTTCGAATGTAGAAAATCTTCTCCGTTATGCACCATGTACAGAGTGCGGTCGGTCAATGAAGCAGCTGTCGAGTTCACAGATGGTAGCTCCCCTCGGAAGACTATGACAAACTAGTCTCCGAGAGAATAGATCGAAGGACCATGAACGAAACAGTCGATTTGGCGAACCATAATTTCCACGCTGGTGTAGATGTTCGAAGGACAAGGTGCTAAGTTACTAAACAGACAGAAGATTAAGTGTCTGCCTGAACATTGTTGTTGTACCAATTAAGACTGCGGTCTCACAGCCTTTGACGCTTGACGCCAAATAGACCTACGGCGACTGTTTATTGTTTATTAATATCACAAGTTTTCCTTCTATGCAAGTTTAACATGCTAAATAATAACAAGTTAAATAGTAAGATAATAAAACAACAAGGAAATAACAATGAACTCCAATATGCAATTGCTGACAAGTACAATTCTAACTAGTTTAAGTTTCAAAAACGTCAGCAAGGTTGCTTTTTACTGCAATTTATAATGTTTTACTATCACGTTTGTATTTAATTCATACACATTCTTTTTGTTGCGTTAGTCTGGAAATGCTGAGTTTGCTGTTCGGTACATTCTTCACTCATGAAATGTGATATTGTCAATGAATGTGTTTTGCAATTAAAAATAAAATATTTTTTTATTATTTGAATTGAAAGATTTTTGATTTAATTAATTTTTTTTGGAAGATTGGAAATAACGAAGCATTTATTTAGAAAGAAAGAAAACCTGTTTGATTTTGAAATTTAAAAAAAAATGAAGAAACAATGTGGATGTCGCACATTTGAATGAATGTTGTTTGATTGTCTCATATTAGAATAAAATAAATTCTTTATTACTTGAATTCGCAATTTTAATTTCCAAATTAGTTTAATTCCCAAAATTATATAGATATACCTTTATCTTTAACAGTACTCTGTCTCTCTCTCTCTCTCTTTCTCTTTCATTTAAAACAATCGTTGTTTTTGTAAACATAATCACTTAATTAGATTTTCTAAAGACATTATAGAAAGTGTTAAATAAAGATTTACCTCGACTTTTTTGTCCTTGTATCTTACTGATGAAGATCATTACTTTCTTCAAATTATATTACCTCTACTATCAGGTACTTATTAGCAATCTCTTTTTTTCTGAAAGTAAAAGCAAATGCTGGAAATTCGTTTTTAAATTGTTATTATTATTAGTATCATTGACAACGAGGAGTAAAATTTGGAAGTGTAAAATGGGCTGCCTATATCTAATGATTTATTTGGATTATTTGGATGATCCCTAACTACTTATTTTGAAATTTGCTGGGACTTTAACATAAAATAAATAGAACAGAACTTTGTGCAGCCATGTCTCTGTAACTACGTATATTGAGGCATTAGACTTTTTTTCGAGTGTCATTTGTTCCACCGGTAGTGGATGAATCTGTGTTGTAAACAGAAAAGCTTCTCTGTCGAAAAAACCCAAAAAACCTACTTCCGGTTAAACCGAACTTATCATGTTAATTATTATAAAATAAACACTGCTATAGAAAAAGTCTCCGTTAGCTATATGTCTTAAATATATATGTAGTTACAGAAGATATTGATTGCACAAAGTTAGCTGAAAGACCCTGTATTTATCTTGAAATAAAGATTTTTTAATTTCTTATCACAGTTATTTCTCTATTTTCAATTCAGTAGCGTTATTAGTTTTATATCAATCGCTATAAGTAGATAGTTTAAATTAAAGGGTATGTACTTTATGGATTAGTATGTATAACTTTTTAATTAGATAATTAAGTAAAATTAGTAAAGCAAATATAAATGTGATAATTTGTTCCACAAGAAACAACCTTCTAGAAAAAAAAACTGTTTATAATTGTATGCTTTTATTTAAGATTAATGATATAGATTTATTAGCTATAAAACATTAAAAATACAATTTATTATTACAAGTTTTTTTACTAACAGTTACAGAAAACGATCGCCACTTCAAATTAGATTATATCGACATTAATAGATGTCACCACGATAGGTAATTATCAACAAATTTTGACGTTTGCAATTGCAGACGTTTGCGTGTTAAACTTTTTGCTGCGTTAATTAAAATGCTGCAATAATGTTCAAATTGGAAAATCTGTGTACGTGTAATAACCATAATTTTTTAGCTAATAAATTTATTGCATTTATTTAGAATATTTAAATTGTGTTGTAATAATAAATTATAACATGAGACTGAGGTTAGTTTTCTACGAAGTGGTTTTCTTATGTAGCTTAATAATTTGTATTATTTTACAGAAAGTATTTCAGCAGCACCGTTGTTAGTGATGGCAACCAAAACTCCAGAAGTTGGTTTTTTAAGACACAGAATAAAAGCCAGTAAAAACGAAGATATGACGCCGAGATCCAGTATAAATAGCACGAGTAACGAGGCTGTAAGTTTTATGATAAAACAAAATAAATTAATGTTTTACATCGGAACAATTTTTAGGAGGAGATCGAGTTGAGCAGTTCAGATTCCTGCTTGCTACTCCCAAATAATCATGTTGTTCATAAAGAAGTTATATTTTCAACAAAGGAGGAATCGATATGGGCAACGTCTCTTCAAATGTTTTTTCCATTTTTATTTGCTGGATTTGGAATGGTAGCGGCTAGTTTACTATTAGATGTAGTTCAGCATTGGCCTGTTTACCAAAATGTATCTGAAGTTTATATTCTTGTCCCAGCACTACTTGGCCTTAAAGGAAATTTAGAAATGACGTTGGCTTCCCGTCTTTCAACACATGCAAATTTAGGTAATATGGACACCGCCCAACAACAATGGAGTCTCACTGTTAGTAATCTTGCTCTTATACAATGTCAAGCTCTTGTTGTCGGTTTTCTTGCCTCATTAGCTGCTGTGATTTTGGGGTGGGTTCCATCCGGTAACTTTCATGTGCAGCATGGTCTTTTACTCTGTGCCAGTAGTGTAGTTACAGCTTCCGGAGCTAGCTTTATTCTAGGTTTAGTAATGGTTGCTGTTATTTTATTCTCTCGTCGGTTTAATATAAATCCTGATAATGTTGCTACGCCAATAGCGGCAAGTCTTGGAGACCTTACTACTTTAGCTTGTCTTTCTTGGTTAGCATCATTATTGTATCGTGCCTTAGATTCATTGCCATGGTTATCAACGACTATAATTATCGTAGCAGTACTATTAATTCCAGTATGGGCATGGCTGGCAAGTCGTAATGAGTATACTAGGCAAGTGCTTGATAGTGGATGGATGCCTGTGATTTCAGCCATGTTAATTAGTAGTGTAGGAGGTTTAATATTAGATTTTACTGTTTCCCAGTATAAAGGTGTTGCAGTTTTTCAACTAGTCATAAATGGAGTTGGAGGCAACTTGGTTGCTGTTCAGGCCAGTCGAATTTCTACTGAACTCCACAGTAGAGCAAGTTTAGGTTATCTACCAGATGGCATGAGAGTATGTTTAAGTCCATGTGCCACTTTTTGTGATAATAGTAAAACCAACCACGCTAGCACAGCTCGAATGCTGATGTTAATGGTTATACCGGGCCACTTAATATTTTCCTATACAATTAGTTACTTACAAGCAGGACATACCTCTTTTACACCTATTTTTATGATAGTCTATTTAACAGCAGCAGTTTTACAAGTTTTTCTTTTGTTATACATAGCTCAAGTTATGATTACTTGGATGTGGCAAGCATCAATTGACCCTGATAATTCTGCTATTCCCTATCTAACTGCCATTGGTGATTTATTAGGTACATTTTTATTAGGGGTCGCTTTTCAGTTCTTATTCTTAATTGGAGACAGAGATAGTGATGTAGGAGATTAAATGTTTTAAATTATTTTTATACACACTTAATATTTCGTTAATTCATATATCTCATGCATGGGGCCATGTAGGTAATTTGTTGTAAAGTTCAAATCAAAGTATATTATGTACATATATGTATATAAACTTGTCAATATTTCTAGAAAGTATTGATAAATGTTCATCAAGGTGCTATTTTGTAAATAAAACTTTTTTAATTGAAATGTATGTTAGGAATATCACAAATCATTTTGTACATTAGTGAGTAATTATAGTATTTGAATATAATTGATGTATAATTGTAATTGGACCACTTTGTAAATGAAATGGTCGTATCATACCTAAAAATATATTATAATGTTGAAATATTTTAATTAAACTATTGCTCTTTTAAATGCGTATTATTATTATTATTTATTTTCATTTCTAGCTGTACTTACAATTAGTAGCAGTCACAGTAATCTTACGCACAGCAAATCTTTGAGGTACTGCTTAGCGAGATTAAAGCTGCCAACAGGGAGTGAGATTACTGGGACTGTTAAAACATAGTATGGAGTAAATTGTTAATTTCCAAATAAGAATGTACTTAAAGTACTTTTTCTGATTTGACCATTAAATTACTTATGTCTCAAAGTAACTCAAAATGTACTTTTACGCACGCAGTAGCAATGACATACTGGGTAGGTATTTGCCATATTTAGATTTTAAGTGCAGCATGAAAGTATAAATTCTTTGGCCAGATTGTGTTTATTAAAGCTGAAATGTTGAATTTGAAATTGGGATATTTTTTTATTACGGCCAGCTGGCTTTGAAGGAGCACTCCTGCAAGGAAATTCTTTAACCTTGACCATTACTACAGCATGAAGCATAACCAGTTTATTACATCTTAAACGTTGCAAAATATCTGTCATAAGAGACCACTGTGGTCATGATATTAGATAGAGGAAAACGCTAGTTGTGTGACTTGCCTATCATTGTTAATCAGTAATCACATGATAAATAAGTGTAAATCTGGCCATGATTAAAATTTAACATTTACAGTAAACAAACCGAACAAAGTAGGATAAGAATAAATCAGCCACTCAATAATAAAAGAAAAGGCAAGAAATTAATTATTAAATTTAATGAGACTACCAAATTATCATTGCAGGAATAAAATACGCGCGCATGTGAGGTTACGTCATATACTTATTTGTTACATCGAAGTCTATTGATACATCTAAGAATTTTACATCGAGTTTACATTTTTACAAGTAATTTCGCTTCCAGTTTACAAAGACTTTGTTGGCAGGACAGTTCACGATAAATTCTTCGATTTTTTTAATAAGGCAGATTAAAAATTTTAAATCTATAATATGTCTTAGGATTGATAATGGTGGTATTTTAATTTCCTTAATCGTATGTACGCCGAAATACGCGACTAGATAGATCCAGTTACTGTTTAAATAAATATTAGTAGCCAGACTTGAGTTTCATTTATATATGATAATATAATAAAAGCTTATTATGAATATGGATCACTTTGAATAATACTCTTATTGCCTGAAGATGAAAATAGAGATTAACAAGACGACTCATAAACACAACTTTTATTAAAATAGCTTTGATTTTCTAAAGTAAGAACACACTTATACTTCTAAATCTTTGTCTTTAACAAGGAGCGGTATCACTTAGTTGATGCCCAAGTAAAGTTCACATACTCGACTGTAACCGCATATAAACACGTTACACTTATCGACTACTTGGATGGACAATCATACATATACATTTTTCGTAATAAGATACTGACGTCATTCACGCGAAACAAGTTCTTTACCTGTGTATACCTTACATGCACGCGTACCTTAGTTAACGTTGCACCGCTGATGCAATCACATCATGATGCATGAACGCTAATCTCTACCCCTGTTTATTAATAAACGCTCTCGAATATTAATCACTTAAAATATATTGTTTCAAAAATTACATCTGATACTGAAAAGACAAGACCACACCTTAACAAGAGCCACTTTACTCAAAAACTAAATATTCCAAGTGACAGATCTAAAACATTTTTTTAAATCGATTTCCAATTTCAGAAATTATATAATCTTCTGTTTTTTCAATATCAAAACATTGTTTTCTTAAATAAGTCGACTTCTAATCTTCATTTTATTTTATGAATAAAATATATTTGAATCCAGAAATTTCTGAAAGGTAGCTATTTTGAGCAGCCAGTTGTTTCTAATATGATTTTTAAAATCCTTTCAAATCCAGATTTTGCAAAACTTGGAGATTCTTAAGAATTTCTAGCAATCTTTAAAAATCATTGTGGTTCTATTATATGCATTTACCAAAGCTTTTTTACTTTACGTCTTCAATTTCTTTCTTCTTTATTAATGACTAAACTGTCTTTTGTGTTGTCTTTTACTGTTGACAAGAGAGACTTCGTGACAGTTTAGTCAAATGCTGATGATGCTGTATGATATATTCAATGTTGTAATGTATCTAGTATCTAGTAGTATCTAGATACTTTCAATGTATCGGAGAGAGCAACTAGTTCCTTTTTCCAATTTAGTATCGGTATCTGTAACTAGTTACATGTTTTGTGTAGCTGGTAGAAGTATCTAGATACACATATTACAATTTTATTTTGTGATTTCATGGAAGAGAAATCTAAAATGAGCAGCATTCTCTCAAATTTAGACAGCAGAGAGCAGAACTGTGAACGTGATATGTCATAAGCATAGAATCAAATAAAATCAAATAAATCTTATGTTGGAATTTGTAAATAGGTTCTTTCCCTTATAGGTACTTGTATAACGTTAAAACAATAATGTATCATAGTGGGTATCTAGATATATTTTTTTTCAGTAATTGTGTCTATATCTAGTTAATCAACAAAGAAAGTATCTGTATCTGTACCTAGATGCAAATTCCACTCAGTATCTGTATCTGTAACTAGATATTTAAAAAAAAATGTATCTGTTACAACACTGGATATATTAGACAGCCAAACATTCTAACAATAATGACTTTGTAAAATAAAATGATGTCAAAAAAAGATTCTGCAATTTTTTTTAAAATAGTTGTTGCTAGTCAATATCACGTTTTCGTATGGTAGTTAAATCAGTTGGGATTTAGAAATTTTGGAATTGTTTGTATACTATATAATGTATACTATATAATATATACTGTTAAATGTACGAATATATTACGTTTGTTACTTAGCAATTGGTTATTTTGTGGTCAGTTTTGTAAGTGTTAACAATGCCTACTCAAGCAACCTACAGTATCCTAGTCTACTAGTAAGTGAATCAAATTTTAAGTATCAGTAGTAAAAAATGTACATTAATTTACACCCTGTATGTGGTTAGTGTAGAAATTTTTACTGTAGGATAATTATGATTATAAATACTTAATAATTGGCCGAGAAAACCTGACACTACATTAAAGAAAGATCAGATGATTTCTAATATTAAAAATTTTTAATGTTCATATTATAAACTCAATTTTAATTAAAATAATTTTAATGTAATCATCTGCTTTCAATTACTATTTTGTACTAAGTGTTTCAAACTTGTTTTTCAAATAGAAATAAAAAAAAGAGAAAGTAGAGTAGGTACTTTTAATGTGTATAAGGTCATTTTTAAACTTTTTTTTAACATATTTGCTACGTATTAAATTTTTTATTGACAGGTTTTTATTTTGTTTATAATATTAATATACGTAAGTAGTTTACTAGGAATTTTATTTGTTAAAGACTGGTTTTAGAGGAGCTGAATATCCAGTACAAAAAATAACATAATAGGAGGCTTCAATTTTGACAACTTGAAAGCAATGAACAAAGATGTAGAAGTTGTTGTTCTAACGTTATTATACTCGGTTAGGTGTTCAAAGTGTAAAGAACCGATTTTGAATGTGTTTGTATTTAAAAAAAGGGCCTAATAATTTTTTACAATATTGAATGTCGGTATTGAAAAAACAAACAGATGCAGTTATAGTAGGGGCTTCTTTTTTCAAATGTACGCATTCTAAATAGTCACATTTTGGTTACGTTTTTAGTTTATTATTGATTGCAAATTGTTATCAGTTATAAAATCTTCAAAACGGAATATTTTTATTTTCCTACTATTAAAGTAATTTTATTTTAATTATACCACCATCAGTGTGTCGAAGAAAAAATAAAAAAACTAGTAAGAAGTTTTTTTATAAAAAACAGTCATCATCTAAGTAACTTCCAATTTTTACAGTTATTCACACTCTTTCAAATAAGATATCTTCACACTTTAGAAACAGCTCCATTATATACATTCAGCCTACTATATCATTCCGATTTCTGCGTTTTCTTTAATGGTGTAAGATAGAATTACTTAATGGCTCTTAGTATTCAAATGCTGTGAACAGTTGTAATTCGTAATTTTCCAGTTACAATATTATACTCCGCTGAAAATAAATAATCTTGAAGCAAGATGTAAATTAGAAACTACCATTGCTAATGTCTCTAATTAGATTGATGATGACGAATATGAGCCCATTCTCTATTCACTCAAAAGAAGTAGGCAGACATTACGTTAATAACTATATTACTGAAATCTAAAGGTGGTATTATGATTGTTATATAAATACTAACTCTAACGTCATCAGTGGTCACAGAAGTTGTTCTCTTATACATTCTAAATGAAAATTCTAATTGTTTGTGCACAAACTTTTGATTGTGGATAACCGCTAGGCAGTAAACTTTGAAATGCCTCCAAGTTTGTAGCTTGTATCAATTCGATCAAACTTTCTAAACCAATCAATCGAACCAGACATACTTTTTCAATCTTGTATCGTACTTTTTAAGTTAGCCGGTTTAGTCGGGCTTTAAATCGTCTTCTTTTATAACCAACAAGATTTTTATTAACAGTAATTTTTTCCTTCAAAAAGTATTTTAGTATGGTTCACGCAATGTTGAAACAATTTTGAAATATGACACGTACAAAGGGGTTGAATAAATTCCAAGAATAACAGACTTGCGCAAAACTGATCGTCCGTGTCAATAAACTAAAAGCGGACTAAAGTGCATTTGCTGGAGCTATCCTAAGACCTAAGAATCTTAGCAATATTTATGATACAATGACATATTTGTTGAGATCTACAAGGCTCCAAAACACAGGTTCAGTCCTTGCCGGTTAATAACAAACATTTTTGGTCGAACCAGTCAAGTTTTATTATTATCAGCACTCTTTGGGTCAGGCCCATTGGACCTCTTCTATGCCAATCAAATCAGTGTTTCTAATTAAAAATAACATTTCTTTAAGAAAGTTAACTCTAAGTTTAATTTGATGCTCAATAATAACTATACCAGGCTGATATTTGAGTTACGCTTTAGACTTTTGAGTCGATTTGAATTTTTGAGTCGGGTTGAACTATTCCTGTCTTGGTAAAGCTGAGACCGAAGTTTTGCAGTTCGTTTTCAGATTATTTTAGCGTAGTTGATAAAAGATGGAGAAACGTTGGTATACAGTATCCCAGTAAGTGCAACTATTTGATAAACGCCTAGATAGTATGCGATCGTACCAGATATAGTTAGTTATAGAATTAAAGGACCACCATTTGAAATTATACGGGAACTTAAGTCTATTTTACAATTTTCGACTTAGCCACTTGATATTTTTAAATTCAAATAAATCAAATGATGAAAGTTGACCATGGAAACAAAAAATGTGACATTGCTTAATAGATAGAACTTGCTGCAACTGCAATTGCTCTCAATGACTTACCTTACCGCTTATACCGTTTACAGAGTTCTGATACTTCCAGTTTCCATAAATACGTAACGCAGTACCAGAGTACTCTTTGAAATGGATTATCTTCAATCGCATGTTGAGTAGAATAAATCCACTCACCTTCTATTCGTCTACCATTTCTAAAATAAGCTTCTACAATAAAGGATTTGTGTTCTGTCGTAAAAATCATAATTTAAAGCTTATAATTAGTCTGGGAAATAAAAAATCTTATTTACTAGAGTCGAGTGCAAACTTTTTTTAATCGGAGGTTATTTGAAACTAGAAAATTTAATAAGCTTTGAATAAGTTATACAGGGTGCTTTATGTTTTATCAACAATTGGTTTAGTACGTGTTTGAGTTTTTGTTACTAGTTTTTTCTTTATTATTACGAACAGTAACAGCTTTACAACAACTGCTCTGAGTAATAAGGATTACTCGAAAGCGACGCAAGCTACAACAATACGCAAAGTAATTTTTATTAATATAAATTAAGTATACGTCCTGAAAATAACGGAACTTTTCACTTTTACTTTAGCACAGCATATTTTTTTATGGAAGCGCTGATGTTTTAAATGAAACTTGACACCTTATATTTCGGAAACGCATAAAATAACACCCTGTATTAAAAATAAAAGGTTTTAAACCTTTTTAACTAAAAGTTACACACGCATTAATAAGTGAGTCATGATCAATTATTTCAAATGAATATGATTAAGAAGAATTAAGAAGTAGCGGTGTTTCCTTGTTAACAAATTCTTTAATACCTGACACGAATTGTGATTTTAAAAAAGGGACATAAAACTAAAATTATTCAAATGTTATATTAAAACATGTAAATTGTAAAAAAATCAAATCAAGTAATTTCCACCGTAATGACAGAATAATTTTGGTCAAATTTTAGGAAATTATAATTTACAATTGCTTATTAATATTATTGCTTCCCGTAAAGTGGATGTCATTTCCGCCGTTACGTAGGCAACAGGATGACGGAAAAGAAATGGCACTATTTGTGTTTTAATTTTCATCTCAATTCTTATTATCTACGATATTTCCAAAAAACAAATATTTTTGTAAGTGCAACTTTTTAATCTTTCCCAAAATACAGAAATTTGCATCGATTGAAGATCAGTATTATGTGATAATGAGATAAAGTGGAATAAAACCAAGAATAGAATTAAAAGATAACTATCACTACATATTAATATATCATATCATACTTAAAACAAAAGGCCAATTTTGTTAAATGACACGTATGCCGTAATTGAAATTTCAGAGTCCTTTTAGTAATGTATCACTTGATTGCGCCACTGGCACTTAATAATTTACAAAATCACATACTATTCATCTAATAATTACTTATTTGTTAAGTAATCTCATTCAGCCGCGATCTACTCGATTAAAAGAGAATAGATAGTCTCTAATAGTGCACTCGTTAAAAACTTGCAAGTATTATATATGTTCGCCATTAAAAGTTTGTAATTGCGAAACGGACCCAAGGCTTTTGCTCATCCCGAATTCACGGACCATTTTCACGCGTCTAAACGACGCTATGAGGGCGTAATAGCATAATAACTATAATAGCTTGTGGCTATTGCTGGACAATTGCGCAGAAAGCAGTTTGGAGTAAGACAGCACCGCCGAACGGTTTAAGAAATTTAGCTTAATCTGGATTGTTTCGTAAAAATCCGTTTCGGCTGGTCTCACTTCCAACTCAATTTTATTTTATCATTTTATTGTGTTAATAGACAGTACCCAAATTACCCATTTCTTCCAATACCTATTATCGTGATAGCGCAACTCATCTCCCGAATCTTAAATGTACCTACAGGGGAAATATGGATTTTAAAAAAAATATGTTGAACAGAGCGACTAAGAACAAGAAAGTTTGTAGATGACGAGAATGAGGTAAGTTCGATTTTTAGTATTGCATTTATTCTCGAACTAAAATTATTTAAGAACTTTTAAAAAGTTATATCACTTTTAATAGTTAAGGAAATTCAAATTTGTTGGTATAATTTCCTTCCAGGTTGTTAGTGAACAGCTTACTTTTTATTAACACAGGAAATTCGCGATTATGTTTAATCAAAATTAACCTAGGAAACACGCGTCTTTGAATGATATATCACACTACTTGGAAAAATTTTGGCGCCAAATTTCTCCAGACGGCTATATAAACTTGAATCCAGAATAGATATTGAATGCGTCATTGCCCTTTGCGCATCGACGTCGAATACACCAGAGATGACGTCGCGACGTTCTCCAAACTTCCAGACGTCCCGACGATCAATATGCCAGTTGTGCACATGATGTAGTCGCGACTATGTAACAGGCCGTTGAGCCTATTAAAAACGGCAATATCTGTTATTATGAAATAAATTATATTCATTATATAGGTAATTTTTAACCACAATTCTCTTTTACGTGAATAATTTCAAAGTTACGGTGATTATTTTTATTAATTATATAAATCGGTGCCTCACATCTGGCTTAACTACTATCTAGAAATAATTGGCAGTAGTAGTATTATACGAAAATATGATCATTTTGTGAATGATATGCACTTTTATTTACAAATTTCGGAAGTTCCTTGTATGTTTAAATATACCAATTTTTATTTAAAGTTAGTCTAATCATTTTAAGTGGAAAGATTTAATTTTTAAATTTTTTTATGTGAAAAGTTAACATTTGTTTGTAATATTTGTAAATAAAAACATTTTTTTCAAGTTTAACAGTAAGATGCATTCTGGAAAATTCTATTAATTTGAGAAATATTTTAAGAGTTCTCTTTCCTCCATATGCATTTTAAATAACGAACTAAAAATTATATAACATAAATTATAAAAAAAAAAGTTTATTTGTATACAATAAGTTAACAAACAACAAGTTATAGACAAATAATCACCAGTAAGTCTGTTAATTATTAACTTAAGCGTATCTACCACAATCAATCTTTTTTAAATTAAACGTTTAATAATAAATTGATAAAATTAAGTTTCTCGACGCAAACAGAATTTTTTTATTATTATTTAGTATCGATGATCAATTATTTCAATTTAAAAAAAGGAATTAATAACTGTAATTTTTAGTTAGCGTATTGTTTGTTCATGCTCACGCTAACATTTTAACCAAATCGAGACAACACAAAACAATAAAACGAACTACTGCCCTCTTATGTTTATTATCCGTCTTTTACTTAATTTGTTACTTCCTGTCTAAAATAAAATTACATAATATGGATATAAACATTCAAGTTTAGTTTGATAGAGACTAAGTTCTCTATCGGTAATAAAACTGTTTTTAAGTTGCAACCGCGTGGAAAATTTTTAAAAATATTTTGTAACCGAAATTCCTATTTATTTCATTAAATTCGTATTTTTATCTTTAAATATGTAGTAAAAAGAGCTATGGAACTGGAGCCATGGAGAGCCTTAATCATATCCAACAGTCTTCAAAAACTTCTGAAACCCCGAGTCCTTCAAGTGCCTTTGATTCCGGCCCAATTGATGTGGAATTAACATTGGTAAACCCAGCATCAGAAGGTAGCGATAATGACAATGGCAGGCTCCCTGACATTATCGCCGAAGCAAAGATGTATGGAAACGAAGATGAACAGCAAATACAGGAAACGTATCTTTCCATAGCAATTCAAGTTTTCATACCCTTTTTGATTGCTGGGTTTGGAATGGTTTTTGCAGGGTTGGTGTTAGATAGGATACAGGTATTATAAATGAAATTTTGGCGCGCTTTATATTGTATCTGACGATATCCATTTGTTTTGTTTCAGCATTGGCCAGTATTTGAAGAAGTAACAGAATTGGTAATATTAATTCCAGCACTGTTAGGACTCAAAGGCAACTTAGAAATGACTTTAGCATCAAGATTGTCCACTCACGCCAATCTTGGACATATGGATACTCCCAAACAACAGTGGAGTATGATAGTAGGAAATTTAACCCTTATACAGGTAAGATTATTATAGAATTTAGAAACCACGAAATAAATTTTAATTTTTATAGTGTCAAGCAATAGTAGTTGGTTTTCTGGGATCCATAGTAGCGGTGGTCATGGGTGGTATTAAAAGCAGCGATGTTGAATTAGATCATGCATACCTTTTGTGCGCCAGTAGTCTTGTAACAGTGTCATTGGCTAGTCTTGTATTAGGTTTAATTACCGCTGGTGTAATTATACTATCTCGTTTTTGTCACATTAATCCTGATAATGTAGCCACACCTATAGCGGCTAGTCTTGGTGATATTACGTCATTAGCTTTGTTGTCCTGGGTGGCCACTGCGCTTTATGAATCGATAGGTATGTGATTCCTAATAACTAAATGTTCGGTGTAATAATTTACGTATATCGATTTGCAGGTTCACAAGATTGGTTGGCGCCATTAATAATAGCAGGGTACATACTGGCAATACCCTTATGGGTATGGATAGCAAAACGAAATATAAATACGAGAGAAGTCTTGTATCACGGGTGGACTCCAGTAATGGGTGCTATGTTAATTAGTTCTATGGGAGGACTTATTTTAGATTTCATGGTTTCGAGATTCGAAGGAATAGCAGTATTTCAACCAGTTATTAATGGAGTTGGTGGAAATTTAGTGGCTGTACAAGCCAGTAGAATATCTACGGCTCTACATAAGCAAGCACAACTGGGAATACTTACTTCAGAATCAAACGCAGACGAAGATACTGTAATATTCATATCACCGGTTGCTGGATTTTGTGGTAAAGGAATGCATGCTCGTACTACTCGAGTTCTAATGGCTATGGTAATACCTGGTCATGTTATTTTTATATATACTATTGACTATATGAAAGGGGGTGATACCTCGCTTAGTACATTGTTTGTCTTAGTGTACTTGTGTGCAGCAGTAATGCAAGTAGCTACTCTTCTCTACGTTGCGTATATAATGATTCACTGGATGTGGAAGCGCAAAATAGATCCAGATAATTCGGCAATTCCATATCTTACTTCAATGGGAGATCTTTTAGGAATTTCACTTTTAGCCATCGCTTTCCAGTTCCTTTATTTAGTTGCAAACCATGATCCTCAACTTGGCGATCAGTGAACCCGCTTAGATTTAATTATAATAAATTGATGGCTGCTGCATTGTTTATACTGCATCGAGAACACTTCATCAACAACGCAGTATTAATTATTATAAATAAGAAAAGGTTCCTTTGTTATTATTTCGATTCTGTCTGTGTTGTGATAGTTCACCTGCAATGGTTATACTCAAGAATCTGACAATAGTTAGTATATTATGCCTTGCCTAATCGTGCACCATAAGGTGCGACTTGAGAAAAATGCAGATGTTTCTTAACAAGTACCTAATAAAATTATTTTATTATTATAGAGAATGTTAAAAACATGTATTATACATTATCCAATAAATTGTTAGAGTGAAAATGACTATTTTGGAATTGTATTTTTAAATAATAAAATAACCATGAGTTCACGTTTCTGATTAACTCTACCTATTAGAGGTCTAAATATTTGAAATTTAATTTTTTATTGAGTTTCTCTTTTAAAATTCCTCACTATTTGAAAAGTGTCTAGTTATCTATGTTGTTATCAAGTGCACATGCAGACATTAATTCATTAAGTGGTAAATCTCACATTTTCTTGGAAACAACGAATTAATAGCAAACTGCATTATGACTAAAGAAATTACCATCAAGGTGATATTATCAGTTTCTCTACTTATAGCAGTATCACATCAAATGAAAGCAATTGGTTTATTTTAAGCAGAATAATCTTTTGGTGAGTAACATCATCATAAAAACAATCACATCAAATAGCTGTGCAATTTGAATAAAGAGTGTCTATAATCAGACTCACATAAATCAAGAAAAACTAATTTTGACATGAAACATGATTCAACACTTTTCTTGCTAAAAGAGCAATAATACCGTTTTTGTGTTCACATGCATTTACTCAAAAAAGATTTCCTCAAGCAAGAGTGAAATTATGTACCTGCTTGCTCGCATCTACAGTAAAGGTATTGGCAAAATAGTAAAACTTGTTGTCTAAAATATAAATGTGAATGCTGTTGCAGCAACAAAATGTAAAAGGTAAGTTGATATCATAAATACTACCTTCAGTAGCAAACAGGTTTAGCCAGAGTACTGACAAACAAACCTTGTTTCTTTGTTAACCCATTCATAAAACTCGCTGAAATTAATTGTGCAATATTTATTTTCATTTCGAAATATTAAGATTATCATATGAATTCTTTATTTAATAGAAAAGTAGTAGCTACTAGTAATAAATACTGGGACAGTACCCTATTAGAAATAAAACTGATTTACTTTCTGAGATACAAAACAAATAAATTGAGTCTCAAAAATTACATAATGCAACCTCAAAATTCTAAAATGAGATTTCTCAATCAAAATCGGCAATATTCTATTCGCCGAGGGATTCTGCTAGTTCAGGTCAAATAAGCGTTTTTTCTCAGCTCAAAGTTAGTTGGCTTGAAGTGGTTTTTCATCTGTAACTCGTTTCTCGGTTCAAGGCGTCAAATACTATTAGTAGGCACCATTTTACCACGCTATCTTCTATTGTTTTAAAAATTTGGGTTTCTCCGATTTTTTTTAGAAATTTAACAATCAAGCTGGCCGTTTTTGGGGTACAATAAAAGCTTTCTTGTAGCTGATACTTCAAGGTCACGCGACCAACTACAATAAGTCAAAGGTGTTCGAATTTCGGATTTTCCGTAATGTCTTAACGGAAAAATAATCGCGATTGGTGGTATTTTTCGCAATTTTCCCAAACTGGCTAAAACAGGCAATCATCTTTTGTTTTTCATCGAAAAGCTTTTGCATGGGAAACATGTATGACGATCTCCTATTTATAAATTTGCAAATGTCACTCGTTATCGAAAAACAAATTTTTATAATTCTTATTTGATCTAACCTAGCTGAATTCTTTGGGAAGTAGACTATTTTAGTTGAGAAATTTCAAAACTTTCGCACTTTATTTTTAGTTACTGTATTATTGTAGGTGAAGCTTTGAATACCCCTAGATACAAACTAGTATGCATAGTTGGACTGAAATCTGACGTTTTCAGTTGTGATAGACACCTTTCGATTTTGATTTTGATCTCTTTAGTGATTAAAGTAGGTGGTTTTTTTTAAACTAAATTCATAATTAAATAGTGAACGTTTATTCCTTATTTGATTTATGAATCTCCAAACCATTTCTCGCATTAAGTATTGCAGAATCTAAATAAGTAGATTATTATATGAGAAGTTACATTTTATATGGAAAAAAAAGCTTGTCCGGTAGACGCTGTTAAGATTCCTCTCAACGGGAAATCAACGTCAACAAATTGGTTCTTATTTGATAATGTTGTTTGTTTTTCCTTTGAAACATTTCTTTAATAAAAGTATTTTTGTTCGACGTTTCAGTTTCAGTTCTATGGAGAGATGAGCTTTTCAATTTTTATTTAATTCGGTCAGTAATATATATAGAGAAGATAGATACTGTAGGCGTTCGCATATTTTACAGCTCGAACGTTCAAACTAAATTGCCCGATTTTGTTTGGTTTCTGGTGGTAGATTTGCCTTAATACGAACCAATTCGACTTCGGGGACCAATTTTTTTCCCACTTCTGCTCTAGAATACGGTGTGTCCACATGTCGATGCTCACCATTGGTATCTCGGTTATTAGAAGACATAGAACGACGGTTAAATGGGGGATGTTATGTAGAATTCAATATTCCCAACAAATCTCATTTCAAACTCACCCTAATTTTTTCAAATTTTAAGATATTTTGAAAAAACCAAAATTTGCCGATTTCAATTTTTTTTCAATAACTTGATAACACCTAATGTGACCGCTTTTAAAGTTTTGCAATATTGAGACACTTTTTTAAGACAAATTCTTTGGTGTCAACAGAAACCCTCGATTGTCATTTATTTGCAAGTTATTAGCGCTATCTTGGTTGGTTAGTTAGAGTGAATTTGAAATGAGATTTGTTGCGAGTATTGAATTCTACATAACATCCCCCATTTAATCGTTGTTGTATGTCTTCTAATAACCGAGATACCAGTGGTAAGCATCGACATGTGGACACACTGTATAATACAGATACAGTCAGATACTTAAATAAGATTCGAATGTTTTAATCATTTCATATTAAGAATGCCTAAGAATAAGGAAACCGAATTTAGTAAAGTTTGAACCCTTACAGAGAATTCGAAATGCCCAGACATTATTCTCTGCATTTTTTTGGTTTCTTCTCTTTAGAAAAGCATAAGTTACTATGAGTATCTTTCTCAGGAATGAGAAGAAGATGAAGGTCGCTGTTTTTGATTTCCTTCTAAGGCTTGGAGCCTCCTCTTCTTCTTATATTGGGAATCTCTACGAGTTTGGATAACAGATAACCAATTTATTTATTTACCTTTTCCACTAAGGAAAACCATGGGAAATCGTAGTGAAAACAGTCGGTCTTTTGCAACAAACAATGCTGTCAGAATCCAGAATGTATCCTATCGCATTGTTTAAACGAAACGACATTTTATTTTTTCCATCATCTTCTATAATCTCACGGTTAAAGCTTCACTATCCATTATTCGAAATAAAAAATTGAAGACTCATCAATGTTATCGTCCGAAAACTGTCAAAACTTATTACTTGTAATTCACAAATTTCAGTTTAAAGAATTTATTATTAAATTGCCAAATTCCCACAACCTAACTTTCAAGGTTCGATACAGTTTTTTATAATCTACAGAATATAGAACAAAAAATGATAAAAACAGTTCAAATATTTTTTATAAGAATTAAAGTAAAAATATTCTTTAGTAGCGAACAAATTTTAAATAAAAACTTCTTTTAAAACTTTTTGAACAAGCATATATTATCTACATGATTACCATAACAACAAAATCCGGAAATCTTTACAACCGTAAGTCAATTGTTGAAAGCGTAGGGTAAACTGCTTTTGCATCGATCGTTATTTATAGTTCAATAACCCCCTTTTTGTAACTAAAGATGGCCAATGCAAACGAGAAATTTACTCTGCGTCACCCCATCTTTCTGGCTAACACCACGCTGTTTGTTCGGTCGTTGCTATGGACTTGAACTCATTGACTGAATCTGATTTCGCAGCATCAAATCTCGTATCTTACACATTTATATTTTACTACCCAATAATGGGATAGATTGGATTTGAAATTTTAATCAAGTAGAAATGGGAGACACAATATAAATGTTGAAGATCAGTTTACCAATTTCGCTAAAGCAGCAGACAGTTTTATATTATTGCCTACTATTAGATTCAAAAGTTTTGGTTTATTGGTTTTTGAAAAATTTGAACAATTTAATCTAAATGCACTAAAATGTATACCGAGTATATCGGATAGCACACCATATAGATTTCAATGGTAAATTTTTATATTCCAATTAAGTTTAAATAGATCTTTCTGTAGAGAAAAAAATACTGCACATACCGCTACGTTTTATTTTCCTTTTCTAAAACTGAAAAAATCTTTAAATTAAAATGTCTATGCAATGGAATCATTTTAACAAAAAAAAAGTTAGGTCTTGTGTAAATGATTTCATTGCATATCTGATTGTTGTAAAACAAGACATTTATTAATTTATAATTTTTCAGTTTTAGAAAAAGAAAATAAAAAGCAACGAATGTGCAAATTCAATATTTTTTTCTCTACAAAAAACCTATTCATACTTCTGCTGTAAAAACAATAGGGGAGCAAATAAATAACTGAACTTTAAAAATTTTTACTTATCGTTTCCATTACGTATATATTGCAGAACCGCGCCAGTCGTAGATGCAAGGGGTGCGTTGCAACCGGGCCAACGTCTTTATGGGCGGCATCAAGGCTGTAGCAAAGGGGTGGCGTTCAAACCTCCCCGAGATTCTAGTTAATTGTTGTTTTAATAATTGTATTATTCGTTACAAATTGTTTTTTATTGAGCCCAGGAGGAGCGCCATAGACGCTCGTAGAAACCCCCCTCCCAAAATTCAATCCTATCGATCCTATCTACGACCTTGGGCGGCATTTTTAAATTTATATTGAAAATCTTATAAGGTAATACAAATACAATTTCCAATTACTACAGAAATGCTTCCCTCAAAGATGCTGCTCTGCAATTTACAAAAAACAAATATGCTGACTGCCAAGAATTTGCAGGGCATTAATAATTTTTATTTTATTTTATTGTTTGTTTTAAAGAAAATTTTATGATTTTTAACGGTGAACAGTAACTAATGAATGAATTTTTAACACCATTCATGAATTCGTTAAAAAAATGTGCTCAATAAGATAATTACAGAATTCTTCTAAAGCAGATTGCAGATTTCTTGATCTCGAATAAGATAATTGTAGATTCCTGTTTGGGGTTTTGAACTAAGCTAATTTAACTGCTTGTATCTCGGTGTTGCTTGGTTCGATTTGAAATGTACGAAACATAACCATTCCGAAAACCAAACCGAAAAGTAAAATATTTCCACATTCCTTTGAGCATTTTAATTCTATATATTTATCACAGATTTGTTGATACTTTTAACTTTCACAAAAAATATTTTTTTACGAATTAACTATGCAAATATTTAGTACTATGTAGTAATAAAAAACAAAAATATTAGGATAAAATAAAGAAGGTCGACAAAAGACGTACGAGTTTTGAAACTCATTCACGCTTTTTATTTGTTGTCACGTTTAATCAATTTTTCTAATTCATACAGTTTTAGAAAAAAAAAACGCCCAGAGCTTGGTTAATAATCAAGTGGATTATTTGTGTTGTATTACATTCGTCTACTGAAATCAGAAGCGTATCTTTGGTGCCCCTTTTCCTATCCTAACTGATTTTCTTAGTATGCTCTATGTTGTTGTATTTTAAAACAGTGTGTATCTGTGTATCTTTGCTATTTTAGGAGTTTATCTTTCTAAAGAATTTTTGCCTTCAGAGTTTGGCACTCTTAACTTTCGCCGTCTTTGTCACCATCTAATTATACGGTGCTAACTTATATTCCAATACCGCATATAGGTATAGAAAAATATACCAAATTTCGTAAACTAGACAAACTTCTATAGTTCTATATCTATTTAAAATTAAAAAAAAACTGAGAATAAGGTAAAAGACTATAGACAAAACTATTTCACTAATTCACTAACGCACGATGAAGATGAACAATAACGACTTTCCACTCGTTTACTTGTTAATGTTCATTTTCAATTTTGAAGAAACGGTGGCCGCTTTCTTCTTCAGTTATGGTTAGGTATTTGTGTGAGAGAGAAGATTGAGTGTCGATCACGGGACAAATGGCAGATTAAGCTAGACTGTGATATTTAGCAAACTTTTGTTGTTGTTGTTTTATTTTAGAACGAATGCGGTTAGCAATATACAAAAGAAGGTAAATTCTAAACGTTTCTAACAGTAATTAGCAGAAGGCACCTTAGTTTCTTTGGGTGTGATGATGGGCATTGGAAATGGAATTTGAAGAATCTCGACAACGTTTTTTTTGTTGTTTTTGACTAACCCTTTAAGAATTCAGTTGGCACCTACAGTAAATTTCGGCTAACTGGCAAACTTCTTTTGAAGGGCAAAACACACTGGCTTTAGTGGTTAAGACTAACCATCCTAGCATATGTTTGTCCATACTAGATTTATACCTATAAATATTATTTGGACGTAAAACATTTTGCATAATTTATTGGGAAAAATTTGGGTGCGAGAGAAAATACCGCAGGAATGGAAAGAGGCAATATTACACCCATTGTTCAAGATAGGAGATAGAGCAAAGTGCGAAAACTATCGAGGCATTGCCCTCCTTAATGTTGCTTATAAAATCGTAGCAATGTGCATAAAAAATAAGCTAACTGAAGAAGTAGATGGCGAAATAGGAGAGTATCAATGTGGTTTTAGAAAGGGAGGTCCGTAATAGATCAAATTTTCACCCTAAAAGAAATTCAAGCAGAGAGTTACGAGCATCAGAAAGAAACAATGGTACTCTTCATAGACTTCAAGCAAGCTTATGATAAAGTTAAGAGAGAACAACTGTTTAAAGCCCTGTTAGCCCTAAATGTAAATAGGAAGTTGATAAGCCTAGTTAAGCTAACCTTAACTGAGACTTGAATAGTGTAAAAGTACAGGGGGTAACACCAGAAAAGTTCACAGTGAAAGAGGGGCTCAGACAAGGACATCTATTGTCACCGGTCTTGTTCAATGTCGCTTCGGAAAAGGTAGTAAGGGAAGTCAATATAAATAGATCCGGCATAATATACCACAAGCGCCACCAATGTCTGGCTTTTGCAGATGATTTAGTTATTTTAACAAGAAGTAGAAAAGAACTTCAGAATGTGTTTGCTAGGCTGGCACTTGAAGCCACAAAGATGGGTTTAGAGATAAATCAAAACAAGATAAAATTTATGGCATGGACAGATCATGAGTTTGAAAGAAATAAAGAAATTGAAATAACAATAGAAGGTGGGAAGAAGTATAACTTTGATGAAGTCGAGTCATTCAAATATTTGGGAACAGTTTTTACTAGAAAGCCAGGGATGCCAGATGAATTAAATGAAAGGTAATCGATGTGTTGGTGCATTAAACAGAGTGCTTAAAAATAAATCAGTATCAAAAGGGCTTAAAGTTCGCGTGTATAAATCGGTAATTAGGCCAATAGTTACTTATGGGAGTGAAGTGTGGACAATGGGAATAAGAGAACAAAATAAACTGTGTGTGTGGGAAAGGAAAGTGCTGAGGAAGATTTTTGAAGGAGAAAAAGTGGAAGACAGATGGATAAAGAGAACGAACCATGAGCTAGCAGAATTATGTGGTGCATGTGGTGAGAATGCACTCAAATCGCGCAACGAAGAAAGTGTTTGAAAGCAGAGTGGGTGGTAAAAAGAGACGTGGGAGACCAAAATTAAGATGGAAAGAAGAAGTACACTCAGATATAAGAGAATTAAATTTAACCCAGCGGGAAGAGAATACGGGGAACAAAAACGAATGGAGAAAAATTGTGAACTAAGCCATGTGCCTGCTAGGCCTGTAGAGCTAATATATATATATAAAACATTTTGCCAATGTAAAATTTATAGTCATACTGTCTGTTGGTTGGTCTTTGATTGAAGCAGGCTGTCTAAGAACTTGAACGTCTGAAACTATCAAAGGGCCAAAATTAACACTTCGTGTGCTTTTTAAATTATTTGGAAAAAATAATAGTAGCTTGAGCTTCAGATTGACTTTACCTTGAAATAATCTTGGAAGATCTCTAAAATGTGCTTTAAGTATTCTGGAACAGATTTCAAGCACTATTGAAAGTAAAACGATCTAAAACTAAGGAGTTTAAAAATGATTTTGTTAAAGTAATGTTTTTATATTGCTAGAATACAATAACAAAAACGAGAGAGCAAAATATATTCTAGTCTTTCACCTTTTTTAGGTGTTGATTTAAAACTGCTTGATAAAACCTAAACCTACTAAGCTATAACAGTTTCACTGAAATGGTATATTGTATGATCTTCTTTTATAGGTCCTATATATATTTCTTCTTCCAAAGCTTTTTTATACTGCGCAACCAGTCTTTTCTACTAGTAGTTTTTTAGGGTTTTTCTGTTCTACCACC
Source organism: Ignelater luminosus (assembly GCA_011009095.1). Classification (NCBI taxonomy): domain Eukaryota; kingdom Metazoa; phylum Arthropoda; class Insecta; order Coleoptera; family Elateridae; genus Ignelater; species Ignelater luminosus. Next base: position 799,301 of record VTPC01090244.1, on the reverse strand, counting down.
TTCTTCACATTTGAAATTTTAAACGCGCATTTACCTGACTTGGTTGCAGACTTCTACCAAGCGGTAGCCAAGCCCTACCAAGTGAAGAAGGGAAGGTGATGCTCAGGTAAGAAACCATAGAAGAAAGTTAATGATGAGAGCTCCAAAATTCCAGGCGGATGTCGGTTTTTGTTGGATTAAGTTTGTTGACCACGTCTTTTAATTCCAATATTGTTTAATAGACAAACAAATTATTGATTAGGTTATAAAGGTTTGAATGTTACTATAGTACATCGTGCAAGATTTCTAAATTGCAGTCAACTAGATACAACTCATTTGATACTTTAAAATCTAAGCTGTTTTAGAACTTAGTCTTATCAACTTGATTATACGTTGCTGCGGAATTGAGTGTGGCATCCAGCAAATTTACCTGTGGGAAATTATACAGGGTGTGGCTAAAAAATATGCGGTAGGGAAAAACGATAGAGAACAAAATACAAAGTAAAAAAAGTGAAAAATAATAAAATTATGTTTGTCAATCTCAATTTTCTTTTTATTTTTCACTTATAATTATAAACTGAACCAAATTAGCAATTATTCAACAACTAATAATTAAAGTTTTGTATTAATCTTCGAATTAGCAATTGCTCGACAACTATTATATTACTAAATAAATAATTTATATTCTTTAACAAGTGTAATTACTCGTTAGACTTAACCATATGTCGTCAATGTCGAAACAAAGGCATTTTAGAAAACTCAATGCTTATCGAGTGACTGTATGAGAAAAAGGTTCTAATAGTTGGTTTATGGCATACACACCATGTATATACAAATTTCCACTGTTATGTAGATTCGTATAAATGTTAAATACTATTTCTTAAATTGTTCTTACAAATAGTAAGACTATTCAAATAAATGTTTTGATAACGATAAGACAGAAAATCCAATCTTCTGATGCATAAAATATCAAAAATGCTTTAATGTTCAGTGTCGTATGTTATTTTGTGTAATGTTGTACTTGTTAGTTTTTAATTAAAGTTAATGTAAGATATATACTTACATTTTCTTAAACGAAAGGTGACCAATATAAGCAACAAATTGTTTGTTTAAAGTTGATCTTGTTTCATTAAATTTCGGCTTCAATATGATAGAATGGGGACACCATGAGTGGTTAGAAACATTGAACGAGTTTTCTAATAAAAAATATAACAATTTTGTTACGAATATATACAAGGTGAGATTAGCAACATAAGTTATCTTAGCGTGGAATGCAAGACGGGTAATATCTACTAGAGTTTACGAAAATTTACATACGTAATAAGAATAATGTTGAACTGCAAATTCTGTTAAATTTAGATAAATTAAGAATAAATGTGAATTTCAATTATTATTTCGACACTTATTATTATAAAGTGTTTATTAGCGTTAACATTAAATGTTTGGGATTTACTATAATAGTACAAGGTTCAGTTTTATCAGTCACATTTGTAGATAATTTGTCTAAGATTCAAGATACTCAATCTTCTGTATAGCTACCTATACCTACATATGAAGTATTTTTGTAAAATTCAATAAAAAAACTAATAGGACTTCAACATTCTCAAATACACATTGATAGTTATAGGAAGATAAAAACTAATAAATAAAAATATTGATTGCGAATTTGACTCATAGCTTGCGTAAGCGTCAAAAATTTTAAGAAAATAGTTTGCACATGCGATAAGTAGCATCCAATTTACATTCAAATCACACCAAACTTGTACTGAAGTTGCACCTAAAATGCACCCATTTGGGCACAACTTGTACCTAAACTGCAAATCATTTGCTACTAAACTAAATTCAATTTGTATTAAACTGTACCCAACTTGCACTCAAACTGGACCCAATTGGCACTTAAACTATACCCAGTTTGTACCTAGACTGTAAATACACTGCTCCAATCAATTAGTGCATCACTACTAGAATTTGAAACTTTTGCATTGAGTTGAGATTCAAATATAGGAATGACAGTAACATTATATCATATCAGTTTCCTGCCCTTATTGTAAACAAAGAATCATTCAAATAACAATGCCACTTGACATGTAATCACAATTTACAGGCTCTATCTGACAAATAAAAAGTCTCCTGACAAACAAATTGGGCTGTAGGCAAAATTTGTACCCACTTGTTTTAACTTAAATTAATTTTAATTGAACCAAAGACCAATACATAAAAATGAAAATATTGGCTGCGCAGTATTCTACTCAAAAACTGATGGCTGAGGAAGAAAGATCTTATTACCTCAATATTTTAAAATTGCATGTTCTTTTCTAACTTATTTTATTACTTTCTGCATGAAATTTCTGCAAGTTTGGTGGAAAATCACCTTTTCATTAAATGGTAAACCTACCTTTAATTAGATGAGCGAATAAGTCTATACAACAACATTTCGACCTGCAGTGACTATAAGAGAAAACAGCAAAACCGGTTGTCCTGTAACTAATAAAGCTAAAACAGTCGTTATCTCATTCATCCTTCATTTCTTAGAGCAGTGTTGTTGCACTTAAGTTTTATCCAATTTGCATCTAAATTGTTTGCGATCTGTATCCAACTTGTACCGATTGTTCACCTAAGTTCTGACTCAGTTGCGCTCATTTTGTCCCCAAAGATCCCTATAGCTGTATCGTTTATTAAATTTTCATTTATTTGGTAATCTCTTTTTGTTTGATGTTCTCAATACCTTGTGTCTCAGGTTGGCTGCTTCAATTGGATGTCTCAGCTATTACAAAAGTTAAAGACTTTGAATTTCGGCAGCTAATATGACTGTGAGGAATCTATAAATAAATATTTTTAGCCTTAAATCAAAGATATAGGATTGTATTGCGTTTGTTATTTCTAAAACCGTCAAAAACCTCATTTGAAGAAATCTTAGTAAGCAATCAAGTACGTTAAAAACCAATTTTAAGTGAAAATAATTTAATGCTTACCAAGAATAGTTATCTGCCGATGCCTGCAAGTACAAGTGTGATACACAAGATTTTTTGTGCCAATTTTGATAAATAAAATTAATTCATTAATTAAGCATAATCTGTTATAATCCAAATCTTGAAATCAGCATATCGTGTTGCTGGTGTTTCTGGATTATTATGGCACATGCAAAACTAGTAATATTGAACGGAGGTATGCGGGCAGGCGATCATGAAAGAAGATTGGAATTTTTTGCATGACTGACCAAAGTCAATGAAGATAGTTTTCTTAATAATATTCTATGGTCTGATGAGAGTCGCTTCCACAATAATGGTACCGTAAATAGACACAACTACATCATTGAGCTGTAGAAGATTCTCACTGGTTGTTGGAAACGCATTTTCAAGAAATATGGGATAATAATGTTTGGTATGGGTTAATAAACACAACAACACTATATTTTTGAAAATAGAAACAAATATGCTGTTTGAAAGCCCAACAAAAACTACCAGGTTCTATTTAACTTCACTGCTCTAGCGTCATGGCTGAAAATACAGCTTATTTATAGATTCTTCATAGTCATATTAGCTGCCGAAATTTGAAATTTTTATCTTTTGTAATACCTGAGACATCCAACTGGAACAGTTAGCTGGAGACACCCCGGTGTATCAGCAAACTAATAAGATAGATTCACGATGACTAGACAAGTATTTTTTTAAATAGAACCTATTAGTTTATTATTAGTCTTATTAGTTACGGAATTATCGACCTCCAGAATTGCCTACAGACCTGTTTTGTCAAAATATCAAAAATTCTTATTAAAAAATGTGGGGAATTGCGTCCAGGATATTCAAAACGAATTTTCAATTGTACTTTTAAATCAAAAATAGGCACTTGTAGATTTTGTAAATTCCTGTAATAGGTACTGATTTGTAATAAAATAATATTTGAACATCAAACATAACGTCTAAAATAAGACTATGCCTAACTAGTATGTTTATTTGAAAATGGAACAAACAAACTAGAGAAAAACATGTGATTGTATTAGATTCTAACCCAGCAATGCTCTTTTGAAGTCGGCATGATGATCGAAGAACTTGTATCTGATTCTGCTTTCTTGTCTAGTTATAGCTCTTCAAAGGCGACAGATCGAAACTAGTTTTCTTGCGAGTTACTGAAGATAAGAATACCAATTTGGATACAGTTATCTAATGTGTCAAAAAACATTTTTACTTAAGGCTGAGTCAAATCTAATCTTCTAGCCTTGTTTTGTAAATTTACTGAACAGTTTTAGAATTGATGTCAAAATATATTTGATCTACAAACTAGTAATTTTTTTAGCACGTCTTGTACTTTTAAGAAAATCCATTCAGATAGTTAATTACAAAGTCAAATATTCAGCAAAGCATGAAATGTACTGCCAGGGCAATTTTCACTTACTACCATACATGTTTTTTCCTTAATGACATCTTGATTATCGACCTTTAGACAATATCACTACAGCAGTTCAGTTATTCATTAAAAAATGCAATCAATTTTTTTAGTCTGCTCTGGTATAATTATTCGTACTGTAGTAATCTTTGGTTTTTAATCTTTAAGAGTAATTAAATAATCTATATAATTTTCTTTTCAGGAAGTGTCACAAACTCACTTAAATAACTTCGTAATGTCACCTTTCTTACTGCATACATCACTTGGATTCATGTACTACTGTGGAAAAGATGCAACAGCTGAACAAATCTCCAATGTTTTATTTCTACCAAATCGTAGGAATAAGATTCCAGAAGTTTTCATGAATCGCCTTAACTCTCTCGTGGGATCTACCGAGCATATTCTTAAAAATGTTAGTATGCTCTGCTTGAAACATGATTGTAAGATTAAGGATATCTATAGAAAGATTGCGAGTGAGTGTTTTGGCGTAGATATTTGCAATATTGATTTTGAAGATAAAAAAGGATCTGCCAAAGAAATTAACAATTGGATTGTGGTAAAAACACAAAAAACAATCAAAGACGTTATTGATGAAACTGATATAACTCAACACATACGTGCAATATTAATTAATGCTATGTATTTCCAAGGACAATGGAGATTAGAGTTTCCTTTTGGAAATACTGAAAAAAAATATTTCTTCCTTGAAAATTCTGAGAAAATTCTCACACTTATGATGGAAGTTACCGATTATTTTAATTATTCTGAAAATGAATCATTACAAGCCCAATTTCTAGAGATTCCATATGAAGGAAATCTAATTAATATGACGCTTGTATTGCCCATAGTAAAAAATGGATTGTCTGCTTTAGAAGATCATTTAGAGGCTGCGTTGTGTCAGTCGCATTGTTATCAACCAGTTCACGTAATAATTCCTAAATTTAAGGTTCAAACTACAGTAGAATTTATACCAATGTTGCGAAAGGTAAATCGTTTATAATTTTTAGTTTGGGTTTATAATCGGTTTAGTTTTAGATGGGAATTTCAGATGCTTTTAAAAATAAAGCGGATTTCAGCCAAGTTGGCAATGACGGAAAAAGGCTGCCAATCAATTCAGTTATTCAAAAGACACAGTTACTAGTTGAAGAAAATGGAACAATTATGAAACCTCCTTCTACTGCAGGTATTTTGTTATACAAGGATTATTTATAAGTGAATACACATTTTTTTCTAATTTTAGCCTTTTCCAAGCATGAAGAGGTATTGATAAACTACAAGACTTTTGTAGCTGATCATCCTTTTTTGTATTTTATAAAGAATTCTTCTGGTATTTTCCTTATTGGAAAATATTGTCGGCCATCTCAAATAAACCAGGAGTTTTAATTTTATTTATGTTTTATTTCTGTTTTAAAAATTGAAGTAGTGTGTGTACTTAAGTAATTATAAAATATTTTAAAATGTTGTAACTGTAACATTGTGTTTAATAATTATTATTAAGTATACTTGCCGCAATTGATTAAAAATATTAGATATAACCAAAAACTTGAAATAAATCATTTCACTTTGGCCTATTTATTTCATTGTACATCACGGTTGTCACGATAACGATAGCAACCTAATAAATACAATTAGTGATTAAGGATAAGTAACATGCGTGTATCTATTTATATATTAGTTTACATTTTTATAAAACTTTAAGTAATCAAAATGCAAACTACAAATAATCTTAAACTTAACTAAATTTAAAGTTAATATTTACATGGGCTTCAACAGTCAAATCTTAACACAATTACGTAACTGCTAAATGAACTTTATAATTTTGATATTTGATATTTGAACGTTTTACAAAACACTGTAGTTTATCACATTTAAAACAAATACATAAATTACATATTACCTTCTCCAAAGGCTCCTTGGAACCTTCGTTGCGGTAAAAAAACGAAGAAAAATTATAGGTACCATAACGTATAAGAATCTAACAAACCATATACCCACAAATCCACTACAGTCAGTAAAGTAGGTATTTATATATGTAAAAATTCTTAACAGATCTAAATAATCTTTAAATATGTTTTTAAGCCCATGTCATTAGAGTTATTCAGTGGAAAAGAATTATAACTGCACCTCAAGCAATTTTGCAAGTAGAGCAAGACGAGGAGACTACTGCATTTATTGAGACATCCTGTATAATATGTGTATATTGCACTGGATACTAAAGAGAAAATTTATTCATTGTTATTTGGCATGCGTAGAACAAGGAAAAGAACAAACAATGGTATAGCTTGCTAGGTTTTATTGTTAGTTAAATAAAAGTTTGCAATAAATATATGTGATTGACTAAACTCATTTAATTGGCAATAACAAAATATTTAAAACCTTGCCGTAATATAAGTAACAGTGCCTTTTTGCCAGAGTCATTCTTAGATAGTTCGGCCTAATGAATTACGTTTGGTGGTTCCCAAAAACATAAACTTATTATAAATAAAAGTACAAACATCATACACACCAACGATCTGTTAACAAAAAACAGCATGATTACTTCTGCGTTTTGTTATTCTCAAGTGTATAGCATTTTATAAAAGCGTGATATACCGACTGTTCTTTATAATTTAATTTATAAAAAAGAGTTTTTAGTATTTCACCTGTAGATTTTCAAACATAAAATTTTTCTTGTAATTTTGATCAAACGAAAACTAGTTTAATTTTCTTTTAAATCATAATAACCTCAGCATCATAAATCTCTCTTGATAATACCAAGGCAGATCAAAACGTCTAAGAAGATTCTACAACAAACAGTTGAAAATGCCAAAACGCCTAGACTTATTTTTCATACTGTATATGGTTGTAATTGGCAATAAATCAGGAGAAAAAGAATAATAAGGTCAGCATGTAATTGTTCTGTTCAGCTTTTCAGAGTAACATTTTTTTGATATTTCTACTACTCTGTTTACGATCGTTGAAATACCCTGTATATTACGTATGTATCTGCCTATCTTCATCACTACTTCTTTTCCATGCTTTTGCGATTAGTGCTACTACGTAAGTATCAGTGACTGAGTTAAAGGGTACAAACCAAAGTGTACAATAAGTTGAAAATGTGAAACATTATATCAATCTATTGAAAACTCATTTAGTGTAATTAAAGAACGCCTGCATCAATCTTTAGATGTCCTTGTTTTACTTTTCTCTATTAAGCATATTGCGAAGTAATGTAAATGTAGAATACGAAGTTCGTATAATCTGTAACATTAACTAACATCAGTTTTATGCATTATTACAAAGTATAGAATAAAGTTTTTTTCAACATTAGAAAATTGTGACTTTCTGTGAAAAGATTCTTCTCTATTCAGACAGTGCCAACATAAATCTATCTCCTGTTCGTAATACGTACATTATATTTACAAGAAACCTACAATGAATATTTGTAAAAAAAGCTTTCCCTATGCACCTTCTCAGAATGTCAGCAGATCCTTTTGACCAAATTCTACCTATGAGAGCTTGTAGCATAGACCGGAAAAAATCAAATTTTTAACTTTTGGGAAATCCTTCATCTTGGATCTATGTAATGTAATAAAAGCAAAGATGAGAGATTAAAAGGCATATGGTAGCACATGTGGTAATTAACAACATACATTACTGGTTATTTAGATATAATAGCAAAAACATACTGAGGCATAAAAAGATAACAAAAAACTTTAAAAAAAGATTTCTACCATAAATCTCGCTAACTGAACCAAAGAACTACTTCTTGATGTGCTCAGCACTAAACATGAAAAAAGATATACTGCTTGGGTAAAAATTTCTATTATTACTTATCACTCTTGGTTTACTGCCTTTACAAATGCAAACTTTAAAATAGATATATAAATGATCAATATGGCCATAAAGATGTATTTATTCTCTTCTGCAGTCTTGTATTCACATTTTTGTAATCATCGTATTGAATACAAACTTAATTGGATTAACAGTTTGTTTAAAAAAATCAATTTGAAATTAGATATCTTTAAAAGCACGGAATTTGACTCACTGATCAAAAATTGGCTAACTTTTTTGCTATGGCCAATTGAAACGTCTTTTGCTTTTTTTTTACTATTTACATCCTATACCTCAGGAACAGCTTGTATCGAGATGGGACTATTCAACTTTCATTTACATCATACTTCGGAAACAGATAGTAGAACCGAAATAGTACTTGATCCCTTGGTAATAATAGGAGGACTTTTAAGCAACCGATCACCACCATTTGTCTTTTCTATTTATATATAATATGGAGATAGAGCTTAAATTATTGATAGTGGTTGATCATTTGTCTTTTTAATGCAGAACGAAATTTGACTATGTTTCATCGTAGGTGGATCGATAGACGTCAAAGCTGTACTATAGCCACTGCAGGGGGGGCATATATAGAGAATGAAATCTGACATCCGCCTACCACTATCAACAATCAAAATTCCAAACAAGACATTTCAATTGATTGTAAAAAAAACTAGCCGTAGACTTTGATCAGTGAGTCAAAAACTAGAACATACTACAGTTTTGGCCGATTTCACTGAATCCAAATCCCAATAAAGTCAAAAATCAATTGATAAATAAGTATGAATAAAGTTGTTGAAGAATTCTTCTCAAAACTGTCTAGGAAATCGACCCAAAGCCAATGATAGTAGTAGTCAGACCTCTGTAAAGATGAAGATTTCCTAAAGTGCCCTGATGTTATAAAATATTTTTTCTAGGAAACCCTTGATCCATTGGTAAACAGATTTGATTAGTACAATGATTACTGAAAATTAATACCATGATAATTCTGTTTTTGTTCTCAGGTTTAGAAGGAACTGACGGTTGTTTTAAGACACAAGTTTTACTTCAGCATGCCCAAAACCATGAGAGCTTTCTGCAATGTTGTGTTTTTATTATTCTGAGGGTCGTCTTGCCATATATCTGATTATTTGTTGATGGAAACTATGACTTTTATGCTGTGATGTAAAATTTATAATATGGCCAAACAGGCTACTTAAAAATATTTTCAGGCTGAGAGGAAGATTTTAGAGGAAGGCAATAGGAAATACTGTTTGATTGCTTTCTTTATCTAGAGTTCTCATATCCTGATGCCTGATGGCAAACTTATTGCTTTTCTATATTTTGAGTCGCTCAATCAAGTGACTATAATAGCTGTGGCAAAACAGAATGCTGAAATGGAAGATTCCTGAAGAAACAAAAGGTACTACTGCTTTACGTCCAAATATAGTTCAGTGGGCAACGATTTGATTAACTTCAAAGGATGTTCCATCTAATAAGAAAATTGAGAGAAATCGCGGTTTTTATTTCTTCATCTAATTGAAACTTTAAGAGCTAGTTGTTTTAATACTTTTGTATAAATTTTATAATAAACGGTAAAGAAGACAGAAGCGGCTGAATTCAGACGGTTGTAATCAACAATAAACTAGGAATAATAAAATATTAAAATATACAGGCAGGCATCTTACCGATGCAAACGTTAAAAGTGACGTTGGAATTACTTTTGCAGCTTTAATTTGTATTCCATCTTGAGAATTATGCATAATGATAATTAAACCCTTCTGAAATCTTAAATCGGTTCCAATAAAATCAGCGTCATAAGCAGCTCTTCGTACTTGTTCACTTTCATGGGTTACTTGCTCCCCCCAATAGCAAAACAATAATGGCATATTTAAAATAGTTATGATCTCAAGTAATATTTGTTGGACACCACTAGGAGGAGCCTAAAATAGAAGTAAACAAAACATTTTCTAGATCCCTTGGATATTAAAATTATAACTTACAACAGAAGCTTGATATACTTCAAAGCACAATGTAAGCAGACAAGCAAACTGCATTGTTAATAAAGGATTAAATATTTCTTCAATTTCCTTGGTGAGAGCAATTATATTCAAATGATACAAAACTGCATTTTTGAGAGACTTCTGTAAATACTTCCACCGAATCAGAAAGACATCAAGTTCACTTCTATCATATTTTATATCAACAATATCCTGGAATCAATTATAATAATTTAACTTTCTTTATTCAAAAAAATCAAAATATGCAGTGATCACTAAAAAGCTCGCACCAAATAGAAAAAGCTTTTATTATCTTATTATTTTTTTGTTTGGCAAAAAAAGACGTTTTTTGAAATAATCAGAATTGAAGATCGACAATATTTTTGAGGAAATCTCAATACAGTAGACTATTACCAGATAAGACGCCTGGTAAAGAAAAGTACTTTTTCTGCCGTATTTTAAAATGATTTTAGAAATATTGACTGTTTTCAATTTTTGTAATTTCAAAAGACGCAATTTTCTGCCAGATAAAACATGACTTGGTTAATCGAAGTAGCTTGTTTTTAATTTTTGGATATGCACAAATTATTATTGGTGCAAAAAGTTACTTCAGTATCCCATAATTTACAATTAGAGGTGCGAGCCACCAATCTTCGTTTCACATTTGCATAACATTTTAAAAGATATTCCGACAACCACTAAAACGAACAAAAACCTTCTTACCTTGGACATAGCCTTGTAACTGCAATATAAAATTGACTTAAGATAATTTTGTAAAAGTTTAAATTGTACTGTAACGAATGATAAAAGACCAGTAAATATCAGTACAGTCGAAGCAACAATTAAACAGCAGTAAATTATAACGCCACTTTGATACAGTAACAGTATTTCGTAATTATGACTTTGTGTTACGTTCAGAATAGTTAAAGGACCATAAGGTAGTTGACGATCATTGTATTTTATACGTTTGAAGAGAACATTTCCAATGCCAATGCTCAAAGTTATAACCACAATTGCGCAGAATACAGTACTCTAAAGATATACCTAAACATTATCTGTTTTATAATTTTTGTAATTATTTATTTTACCTGAATATAATTAAAAATAAACCATCTTCTAATTAGTTTATCTTCTTCAAGTCCTCCACGTTCTGAGTTAGCAAGAAATGGCTCTTTTTCTAATTTATCCAACAATTTTCCAAGTTTTGTACGATTCCACATTACAAAACAACCAGAAAAAGATCCTGAAATGGTCAGGTTTGATATTTTTTGCGTGTAACTTTTTTAAAACGTACCCAAACTGATGCCCACTGCAAAAAGGGTAGTACGAGCTACCATTTCGAAATCTTGCATTAAAAATTCACGAAATGCAAGAAATGGATAAGGTAATACTAGAAAACATAAGAAAAATACTGAATACATCCAAAAAAAGACCGATTGGTTTTTTTCTAGTGATAGACCACATGCTTTTAGCATTGCTTTTTCTCTTCGAAAATAATTTGTTTGTAGTACATTTTTCAACAAAGATGAAACGTTTAAAACCATTTTCTAAAGACACCTAATCTGTTAACAGGGATTCTTCAAATGTATTTATTTAATGATTAGTCACAGTTAACTGCTCCTGCGCTGTATTATTCTTTTATTTTATCAGTAATAATGCAAGCATAACTAATAGCTGTCAAGGAAAGTTGCTTTACCAATATTGCTTTTACCTATTTATTGATTTGATCTCAATGAATTATTAACGATTATTTAAAAATTTATTTGCAAAGTTGCAATTTAATAGTTTGTAAAATCCATTGCTGCAGGACATCATAGAAAAATCTTCAAATACCAAACACTTTTATAGTTTTGGTAACGTTAAGAGTAAAAGGTTCCGATTACACTTTTATGTAGGTAGGTACTATCCCTCTAAGTTATTCTTTAAAAAACAAAGCTATAACAGTGACCTCATTGCGTGCCCAAAATAATTTTTTGTTTTACAACTGACGTAAGTTAAATTCACTACATAATTCAAGCAGAAAAGCAAGTAAAACTTTTCTAGTTTTTGACGTGTAAATATACCAACAAATAAATAATTGCATAATAGGGTTTCAGTTTCACTAATTTATTGATCAGTTAGGTTTACCATATCTCAGAAAGAGCGTGCAATATCAAACTGCAATTTTTAATATGACACTTATTATAGGACTTTATTGTGACCAATTTGTTAATCAGAGGTGGAGATTTGGGTTGCGTGCAGATATACACTTTTAAGAGAATTTGCTGCGCTACTGGAGCAATATTAATATAATTTTGTCATTTTCAATAACTACGCTTAATTTAATAGAAAAAATTACTCATGGTAAACACTATTTTAGAATAAATTTATAGATCATTATACAAATCACAAGTTTCTTGCTTTTCTTATATTTTGAATAGAATTTGCAATGTTTAGATACAATTTCCAGTACTATTGTCGTATTATTGTTGCTGCTGTCATAAACACTTAAATGTCTTCTAACAACTCAACAAGATATGGAAAAAAAATTTAAAAAAGAAATTTAAAGTGTTTTGTTTTTATCAGAAATTGGAATAAATATTACTCCCGACAAGGTTATAATGGATCGTGTTATCATTAGGAGCATTTATCAACTTACAATATTTTTTTGTTAGCATATATACAATTTCTAAATTAACTTTCAGTATACAACACAGTTTTTGCAAAGAATGAAATTTTTCCAACTCAATTTGTACCCTCCTAACGTGATTCACCTCTTGTGCATAGCTTTAAATATCGCTGTATTTAAATCATTAGAAAGTGGTTGGAAAGAAATAGTGAACGATTGGAGGATAAAGAAACCGGGAAAGAGTTACCTTTAATGTTTGCAAGAGTATTATAATAAGAATAAGCAAACGCCCTAAAGATAGGAAAGAAACCTCAAGAAAAGATTTAATGCAAAAGAAGCCCGATTTTGCACAATTTATGAAAAGTCCTCAGAGAATGTTTTTGAGTTTCAATCATTTATCTACAGAAGGTAAGAGAAAATATAGGTGAAACTTCACAGTTTGTGTCTTGGCAAATCTTTTTGGAAAGAAAAAACGATTAAATATAGATATACGTGTACATAGATATAAAAAAGTAGCTAATCTGGCATCCCTGGGCACCATACACAGGGTGATTTATAATAAGTGTATTAAACTTTGACAACTAGTTGTGGAAGTTATTTTGAACAAAAAATGCCATATGAACCTAGGCCCTATTTCACTTAGTTACAGAACTAAAAGAAATCATATAATGAGAAGTAGTAAATAAGTAATTGTTTAATATCTAGTTACATTTTAAAAAACAAAATACATAGAAGCCGTGTGTTTAGTTAAACTTGTCATTACGAATTTGATTTGCCGCATCCATTACTCTTTGCAATAATTGTTTGCGAGTGTTTATTTCAATACTGTAGACCTGCTGTTTTAGGTGACCCCAAAGCTAGAAATCTAAAGGATTTAAATCTGGAGATTCTGAGACCAAGCGACAGGACCCCCGCAACCAATTCATCTGTTAGCATAATGCGTGCTTAGCCATTCGGTTATTTGTCTTCCATAATGAGCTGGAGCGCCATCATGCTGATACCACATTTGTTTCCGAATATGAAGTGCAGCCTTCCATCTAGGTAAGTAGTATACCGTTCTGCATTTAGGCGATCATGAAAAACTTCGATATCAAGCAACCGCGAATTAAAAATGCCAGCACATGTATTAACACTAAAACGATTTTGAAATCTTGATTGTACTATAGCATGGGGATTTTGGAAAGACCAGAAATGGTAGTTGTGGGTAGTATTAATACCATCCCTTGTAAATTGAGCCTCATCAGTCCACAATATTCTACCTCTAAAATCTGGATCTTTGGCAATCTTGCATAGCAACCATGTACAGTGTGGTCCAATTTCGATGGGATTAAATAGGCAACTTTTTATTAGCGCAGATAAATGAAAACGGCTTAAGTACTCATGACCTCTTTTTTCATGCTTTTTCCATTACCGTTGCCAGAAATAAGCTGCCATTTTGTGTTTTTTTCCTAGAGAGAAAAAGTGAAAAATGGCCAATTTCTTCAATTTGCTTGCAGTAACTCCTTTATTTTCGAAGCTAGAACAAAATCATTTTCGCATTGTTGAGACACTTTTTAACGTAGAATTCAATGCCGTCAGTCGTGTTTTTCTAACCCTTTCAATAAATGCGCTGTAACTCAAAGTTGAATTTTTTAAATGGAAAGCGTAGTTGACCACGGCAGTTTATCAGTGAATGGTCTTCACAACTAGCCCAAACTTGGGTTAATTGGGAGGGCTCCCAAACAGTATTAGCCCAGGCCCCTCAAAGCTAACAGTGAGCCCCTGCTGAAATGGTTTTGAGTGGTTTCTGATAACTTTTTTTTAACTCCAAATATATACTTATTGCAACTTCTTAAATTGACATACTGTATATGTAAACCTTGTATGTGCAGGTTTAATTCTATGTAGATTACACATGTTAATACTAATTTTTAAGTTTCAAATATTCTTACAAATAGTAATAGATTAATTCAGCAAAGGTTTTGATAATGATAAGAAAAATTCAATGTGGTACGATGTATAAAATAACAAAAATATTTTAATATTCGATATTGTTTGTTATTTTGTGTAATGGTGTATTTGTTCGTTTTTAATTAATAAAAGTTAATGTTAAAAGGTAATTGATATCATATATATATAACTTATAATAAAGTATAAGAAATCCATTTACACTAAAGTTGATCTCGTTTTTGTTAAATTCGATTATATCCTTACTTAGCTATTAACCGTCCGTCGGCTTCAATATGATAGAATGGGGACACCACGAGTGGTTAGAATCACTGGAAAAATTTTCTAAGAAATATAACAATGATTTCGTTATTAATGTATATAAGGTGAGATTAGTAATTGTTTTGTTTTAGTTAGATAAACGATAAACATAATTATTCGACAGAGAAAAATACATATACCTGAAAGAGGAAATTTCAAACTTTCACAATTTACTAGTTTCATTCAATTGTTGTTTAGCGGTAAATATTGATTTAAGGTTCAGCACATTTATTACGCAAATTCTGTAGGTTGTTTTATAATGCTACTAGCGTGTACTGACGTATGTAGATGTAAACCACTTGTCTACCCACGTGAGGATAACAATTTTATAACCCCCGCCATACAAACTTTATATTTCATGCAAATTAATATCATTTCTTGATTAAAAGCACGTGTTTCCACAAAAGCAGCACACCCTGTACAGTGTGTCCCACTATCTCTCAAAACCAACTACCTAACTTTATGTATTTTCAAATGAGAAGTCAATACTAAATTTGAAAAATCTTGATTCACGCAAAAACAGGTATTGTTTTTTTATTTCATTAGAAATCTTGATACTCTTTTTATCTGCATTAAAAAGGTTTGCGTTTACGCCACATTTAACCATCATATCTCTCTTAACAAAACTTTCCTATAAATACTTCAGATTTTGCTGTTAGAAAATACAATACTACATTTTGACGCTAAAAATTATATTGTTTATCCGATATGAAACAATCTCTAATTAATTCGCGAATCACCACTCTTTCACTACACGCTCAAAATTTAAGCGAAGAAGTTTGAAGAGATATTTACATATTTTTAAATCTTTTATCTATTTTCCGCAATACCTCTACAATCAAGGCTATCAGCTAAATAAACCGGTGCAATTTTATTTAAAAAAAAAATTAAATTCATTTATATACCGTGTGTCCCCGTATGGATCTAACTATCCTTGTAAACTTTTTTGTTTAACATTTTACCGAAAAAAATCACTCTTTATAAAAAGTTGCCTTTATTCTAAAATGTCCTTAACCATACTTAGAGTTTTGATATAACATACGGGGTGTCAAAAAAATAAGAAAACATGAATTATGTCTCGATTGAACTTATCTTATTTCTTAGAGATAGAGAAAAATTTTATCTAGAAAAGTTGTTTGGAATGAAATGTTATGCTCAGGTATTTAACCATTCTATTGTTTTCTTGACTAACTAGAATAATCACAGCTCCTTCTCATATTTAGTAATATGGTTACGGAAAAACTAAATCAACTTTGAAATAGAATGTTTAAATTTTATATCTGAGCGTAACATTTCATTCCAATCAGTTTTTCTAAATAAAATTCTTCTTTATCCCTAAAAATAAGATAAGCTCAATCAAGACATAATTTCAGGTTTTCTTATTTTTCTGGCACCCTGTATGTTATATCAAAATTCCAAGTATGGTTAAGGACGTTTAAGAATAAGCACAACTTTTTATGAAGAGTGACTGTTTTCGGTAAAATGCTAAACAAAAAAGTTTACAAGTGTAGTTGGGTCCATCCAGGGACACACTGTACAGCTAAAATTTAAAATCTGCTTTCTAGAAAAATTTTCATTTTTTAAGTAATTTAATGTTGATTATGAGAGGAACGAAATTTTTTTTTTGCATCATTAAAGGGCCGAGAAAACAAAGATTTATGCATGATACAGCTTTGCCCAAAAAAATATTCAAATTTGTTTTTAATAAAGAATTTTATTTTTCTGTACAGTGTTTCCTTTTGGTTACAGCCATGACTCAGGGGTTTTGATTTTGTAATTTTTTTTGTTTTGGGAAAAATTCAAATACGTGGCAAGAAGTTGATCAATTATACCATTTCCTGGCGCCTTAAGCAAAAAAATGTTTTTGGTCGAGATTTATCATTTGACTCCATTAGTATTAATAAAAGATTTATAAAAAATTACAGAAAAATCAGTTTCATTACCACACGTTATTATCAAGATACCAGAAAAAAATCTTCAATTAAATATTAAACTGTAGAAAACACCCTGTATAAGTAACTGAAAAACCAGTTATACGATACTAGCCACACTGCATATTTCGAAGATTTCTTATTCTCAATGCATAGCTGATTCCAAAAATATATGCAACATTGTCTTTAACTGTAAACTAAGTTTTGAATTATTTAGTTATTCAATTTTTCGACGTGCGAGTTTCGCGTTATTTACTCCTACAGTAAACAGCAACTTTTGGTTTTTGAACTAATTTGAGGAGGCGCTAAGATACAGAACTGAATGAAAGTTGAAATTAGTGAATTGAAATCCATACATTGCGTATTCTTAAAAGTAAAAATGAACACAGTAAGATAATGTTGAAATATACAGCGTGTTGCATTAAAGAAAGAAAAATCCACAGAAAATAATTTGCTTATTGTTGTTATTACAAAAATATTATTTTTAATTAAGTGATTTTTTAGGAAATGGCACAAGTACATTTAAACAACTTCGTTGTATGTCCTTTCTCGATACATACATTACTTGGGTTCCTATACTATTGTGGAAAAAATGAAACCGCAGAACAAATTTCAGATGCCTTATATCTACCAAACCAAAGAAAAAAAATTCCAGAAGTCTTCAGAAATCGCATTGCTTACGCTGTCCTTAAAGAACCTACTCCGCATATTTTTACCATTGTTAATATGCTCTGTCTAAGACCAGATTTTGAAATTAAGGATATCTATAAACGGGTTGCTACTGGTTGTTTCGGCATAGAGATTTACAACGTTAATTTTCACAGAAAAGGAAGGACCGCTTTAGAAATCAGTAAGTGGGTTAAGAAAAAAACTCGAAAAAGGATCAAAGATGTTATTAATGAGACCGACATACCTCAACATACCTATGCGATTTTAATCAGCGGCGTATCTTTTCAAGGACGGTGGAGACTACAGTTTCCTAAACGGAATACTAAAGAAAAACGTTTTTTCTTTAAAAATCCCAAGCAGACGTTTTCCACAAAGATGATGGAAGTTACCGATTATTTTAATTACTCCGAGAATGAAAGACTACGAGCTCAATTTCTAGAGATTCCTTATGAAGAGAACGATATTACTATGACAATTGTACTGCCCACTAGTATAAATGGAGTTCATTTTCTAGAAAGTCATTTAGAGACTGTACTGAATCAATCGCATCATTACCAGAAGGTCCATGTGGTAATTCCTAAATTCAGAATTGAAACTGCAGTAGAATTCAAACCATTGTTACAAAAGGTAAACATGCATTATCTATAGTTTAATGTATTTTTCGGCCGCTTCTCAATAATATAATAAGTGTTTTCCATTTAACTTCAATCATACTTAGCGTTAACAGGTAGAGAAAACTTTTCAAAACCTCTCAAAGATCACTGATCAATTTTCTCATGATCCATCGTAAAAAGGAGGTTGTTTAACCTTTGGGCCACCATAAAAGCTCAACTATTAATCTTGAGCGAGAACTGCTTTACAAGCTCTCGTATACCTGCCAAATTTGATCGTAACTTCTTTTACTTTGAGGTGCTGTTTTTATATTTTTCTTTATCGTAGTTAGTTTTCAGATGGGAATCTTTGATGCTTTTACAACAAAAGCAGATTTCAGTAAAGTCACTAAAGACGGTAGAAAGCTGCGAATCAATTCAGTAATTCAAAAGACTGAGCTTCGAATTGGAGAGACTGGACAGATTGTACCTTCCTCTACTCAAGGTATTTTAACCTATAAATATAACTAAATAAGCACAATACATTAACATACACTTTTTTGATTTTAGTCTTTTCGGTGTATAAAGAAGTATTTAAAAACTACAAGTCTTTTATTGCTGATCATCAGTTTTTGTATTTTATAAAAAGCTCTGCTGGTATTTTGTTTATTGGGAAATACTGTCTACCACCTCCTTCATAGTAGACGCTCAGCTTCTATTTATGATTGTTTTATTCTATTTTACTGACTGTATATGCAAAACTACGTGATTTTAAGATATTTTAAAATGCTGTAATTAAATAATAAATTACTATTATATTAAATGTACTCTGTAATTAAACGCATTGCATGTTGAGAAGACTTTTTATTTACTTTTGTTTAGCCAAGACAAAACAGTTTGTAGGAGTAGGAATGAAGATGGATAGAAATCATTATCAAGTGTGAAAAACTATCAGAATGTATAGTGTTCAATCTAAGGAACCAAGATAAAAAGATCAGCGGCTCGTGCTTTTATGAAACACTTCGTATGGTTCAGAGTATTCTTTGTCCATAGACCACTGAAGCATTCTGTGTACAGTGACGTTAATATTGCGCAATTATATCATTCTATGTTTTTGTTTGCTTAAGTAGTAGCAGTTATAGCACATAGTTCTATCCATAAATAGCCTCCGTCAAACATCAAAATTTTCTCTAAGTCTACAAATATTCAAGTCAACAGTCAACAATTTAACTATTTTTTACTTAGCTCACAATATTGTATCACTTTGCAGTTTTTAAGATTTAAATGATTGCCCGTAGAGAATGATCACAATTTTGCTGCAGATGCAACAATGAACAGGTATCACCGTGATTTTGGAAGCTTGTTAGAAGATGTTTTCTTTGTCTACAGTTATTGCAACGCGGGTGTGGTGTTTTACATTATCTAACATTTGACTTTTTAACTTTCATAGAAATGTGAATCTCAACTTTGACCGCTTGCAGAAAGAATTCCAAATGTTCCTGTCTTCCTATGGTTTGAGTTTTGTTGATCAGTCAAAATCAAATTTCTGAGTAGTTCTGATTTAAACACTATTGGGGATCATCATCATGTAATAATGATGCGAGTTCATGAAGTAGTGCAGTGAGCAAATAAAGAACAATGAGCTGCTACATTATTTTGTTTCTCATCAATAGTTTAAGTGGCAATTAATATACTATCACAGATAGCAACCGTTTCCCACCAAAACAAGATTTTACGCTAGTTGCCATTAAATTTATTAAATAGGTGACATTTTTTGTTAACCTAGTTCTGTGCATTTTAAAAAATTACTAACTGAAATGTTTTTAAAATTTTAAGCGTTAAAGAGAGCCCCCAAGGAGTGTTTTAGCCCTTGGCAGAATCCGGGTGCATAGTCGTCTGTAACGGCGGATAGGAGTGGAATTTTGCGAAGATATCGAACAGTATTTTTTCACCTACGTTCGATACCGCTTGAACTGACTTCTCACATAACAGGGCATAACAAGTCAAACCTAAGAAGGCTCCTAACTCGGCAATTATAAAGTGATGTGTAACTAGTAAAAACGGATTTCCGGTAGTAAGCCAAGAAATCCCAAATTTCCTAAAAAACCGTTTGGGCATTTTGCGAATCTTGCAACCTTCACCAAAACTGTCTGAAGTGCCCGATCGATGTGACATTCGAGATTTGAGTTCTGGGTGTACATCCAATTCGATTCAGTTAACTTGGTCTTCTGCGATGTCCGTCTAAAAAATTTGTAACTCGGTTAATTAGGGTCCGATCGATCTGGTATTTTTTTTAAACTGCAGGGCATCATCAGGGCAAGACCTTAAAAAATGCAATTAGTCTTCTTTTGGATCTTTCTAGAGTAGTTTTCCGAGATCCTAGGAAAGTGTAGTTGCTAGCCTCGTATGCGCCGTGGAATGAAAAACCAAAAAAAAGGCTGTATGTACAGTGTGTTCAGCGAGGAATGCGACAGCGCGATATCTCGAGAACGAATGCAGATTTTAAAATTTTAAAAACTTTGTTATAAATGTAAGGTAGGGGCACATATTTTGTGATAAAAAGTTTTTAAATTAAATGCGTCACCGCCAGATGGCGCTACTTAACTTAATTTTTTTAAATGGAATTCCCTAGTTTTTATTCGCTTTTTGAAATTTGCAACATATTTGTGATATGTTGCAACTGTTACCAACCTATCTGGTTTACTTTTTGGGAAAATAATACTTTTTATAAATGTAACACAAAAATGTGAAAGATTGTATTCTGTAGAGATAATAAGTAAATTCTTTTACATTCCTGGAACGTGTATCGTATACTACACTTTTTAAATGTCCGCAAAGAAAGTAATCTAAAGGAGTTAAATCCGGAGAATAAGCTGGGCATCTTATAGAACCATTAGTACCTATCCATCGTCTCGGAAATACCTTGTCCAGATGATCTCTTACTATGTTACTGTTATGAGCAGGGACGCCGTCTTGTTGAAAATACATCACCTGCCGCAAATTTAAATTAACATTCTCAAGCACAAGAGGTAGCTGATATATTAGACCATCTGAACAGGGTATTACCGAGACTATAGATAGGTACTAATGGTTCTATAAGATGGCCAGCTCGTTCTCCGGATTTAACTCCTTTAGATTACTTTCTTTGGGAACATTTAAAAAGTGTAGTATACGATACACGTTCCAGAAATGTAGAAGAATTTGCTGATTATTTCTGCAGAATACAATCTTTCACATCTTTGTGTTACATTTATAAAAAGTATTATTTTCCCGAAAAGTAAACCAGATAGGCTTGGAAGCAGTTATAAGGAAAGTTATCACAAATATGTTGCAAATTCCAAAAATCGAATAAAAAGCAGGGTATTCCATTTAAAAAAATTAAGTTAGGTAGCGCTACCTGGCGGTGACTCATTTAATTTAAAGACTTTGTATCACAAAAACATGTCCCCCTATGTTACATTTACAACAAAGTTTTCAGAATTTTAAAATCTGCATTCGTTCTCAAGATATTGCGTTGTCCCATTCCTCGCTGAACACACTGTATATTTTTTCTTGCGTTGTCAGCTTTCAGGTCGAGAACCCAAGAAACTGAAAACTATGCAAATACGTCCCTGGCATGGATACTCTTTGAACTAAAAAGACGAATGTACTTTAGTGGCCTATACGTGATTCTGTAAACAAACTCCTAATCTTGTTATCTGAAAATCGCGTTTGATAGGATAGCAGAAACAAAAGTAAGGAAGTTGGTGCCCGTAGGCGTGCAGTTGGGTAGTCAATAGAAGCGTTGCTGAGAGGTATTTCTCTTTATCGAATTTTCTATACTTATGGTAAGGGCTGTACCAAGAGTAATCACAGGTATATCACGTATGCAAGGAGGCGAAATGAACCTACTGGAGATTAGGATACAACTTTTTCCCATATCGAGGAACTGTTACTTTCGATATGATGGATGCAAAAAGAAAACTTACAGAAGAAGAACAAGATTGTGGAATGGGGTCCAAAGTAGTAATTGCTCTGTGCAAGTCAATTCAAAATCCAAACAAATATGTAGTTTACTCTGACAATTACTTCTCAAATCTAGAGTTATTTAAGTATTTACTCAAAAACATCAAAATTTATAGCCTGAGAACTCTAAGATCTAATGAAATTGCAGATTAAAAACAGATAAAAATTTGCTAAAAAGGCACAGATGAAGCTATGACTATAGATGCAATAGTACCGTAATTTTTACAAAATGAGCAGACAACAAATGTGTTTTATTGAGAAGCACTCGATATGGCACCGCACCTGAGAAAACAGTAAAAATGACAAACGAAGTACCGATTACAATAAACATATGGGCTGGATCGACAAGTCTAATGCACTAGTTGGATTGCATCGTGCTTCGAGCGAGGCGAAGAGATGGTATTTTCCAATCTTTCCTTGTATGTTAGATTTATGTGTTACTAACGCATAAAAAGGATTGTGTGACATGAAAACAAAAGCGTCTGTCTCTAAACATATTTTGAGGGGAAATTGCTACAGGCTTGGGACAAACAAGCAAACCTAAACGTGAAAGACTTTCAATCCGAAATAAATGCAACTATCAGAAAATTAGCGCACCCATTGTCCCTAAGCCAGATCTAAGTGGAATACGTATTGAACAATATGCATTAGCAATCTTCTTATTTCTTTTTTTTTTCTATAATACCTGTCAAAGTAATCAAAAGTCGGCAAAACATGCAGTTGCTTGGTTATCCTTATTGTTCACTACATATCAAATTTTATTTGTAACCAACGTATATTAGGAAATTTTGACATTGACAGGTAATATAACAAAAGAAACAAACTATACTTTCTTATACATTTCCATTATGGTAACATTAAAAAGTTACTCTAACGGTCAATATAGCCATGCAGCTGTTAGCATTTACATCACAGAAACTGTAAATGTAGCAATATCTCCAATTCACAGGGTTAAAAACCTATGCGTACAAAATTTTAACAAAACAGTTTATCGCGTTTTTAGACTTTACACGTGCACTGTATATAATAAACCTGGGACACTCAGGTTTGAATTTGAGGACGTTCAAAAAATGAAATTTTCTGATTGTAAAAAGTGTTGCCTATCCGTCTACAAGTTTTTTTATGATCATGTGATTTACGAAATTAAAAATCACTTTGTATATTCATTCGTGACTTGTTTTATTATTAGAAATTATACATTCATAATAAATTTGATGTAGTAGCTGTAGAAAAAGTTTGCTAAAGTTAACCCTTCTCCAGCTCATACAACTAACAAGTAAATAATATATTTCGGCAAAAGAAACAGTTAAACTCTCGTTTTCAGACCTCATTATAAATTAAAACTAATGTAACAGTAAAGTTATAACTTTCAATTGCTCTATACATATTTTACGGGCGTCGATTCTAATTTTTAATTTTAAACAAATAGAAACAAATAAAAAAAGGAATATTTTATGTGACCTTAAAAAGTTTTAATTATACGTTATAATAGTTTGAATTTGAAGACTTATTTACTTCAGGTAATATTGGTGGTAGAAAAGTTAATGAGTTACAAACAAGAAATCGATTTCTGTAATTAATGAAATTGGATATAAAAATGTAACCTATCTAACAGGTTACGTGTTACGTCGTCTATGGTTTCTACTACCGATCTGATTTTTTACAGCTTTTACAATATGATCGCGTTTTATACAACGTTCAGTCCCAAACAATGCATCCTTTTGGTAAGGAAGCTCCATCATATAGAACTGTTTATAATTGGTTCGCTACGTTCCAGCGTGGACGTTCTTTTCGTGAAGGTTGTCCATCCATGTTTGTTGTTGCAACTAACGTTGATGCTGTGCGTGAAACGATTGAGCGAGATTAGCAGTGACATACAATAGACACGATTCTACGCGTACGGAAGCTTTGCAGTCGCTGGATCCCACATAATTTGAGGGAAGCTCAAAAGAAGAATCGTTTGAATTAGTGCAAAGAAATGCTGAAGAAATTCAACCGAGGTTATTAAAATTTATTGTTATTGGTGACGAAAATTGAATCTACTCATACGAGCCGGAAACTAAAACAACAATTGACTGTTTGGATGTGAGTCAAAATCCACAAAACTTATTCGTATTTCTGGACATGTGGCAACTATAGCTTTAGAGGATCAAAGAACTGTGAACGCTGATTAATATACAACAGTTTGTTTACTGGAAGTCTTCGGTGAAATCAGAAAGAACAATCCAAATCCTTCTTCACCAAGACAATGCAAGTGCCCACACAGCCTCACAAACTGTCGAGTTTTTAGCCAATGAAAAAGTGAAATTGATGTCGCACTGTTCGTATTCGCCTGATCTAGCACCAAATGACTTCTTTCTGTTCCGGATAATCGAAAACAAGATGTGAGGTTGAGGCATTTAGGCAACTGGTGTCTAAGGTACCAGCTTCAGATTGGAAAAGATGATCCGAAGATTGGTTTGAGCGTATGCAGAAGAGTATTGATGCTAAGGGCGAATATTTTGAAAAACAATAAAGTCATTTACTAAATTCTTAACCATTTGAAGAAATTTTTTCAGCAAGCCTAGTAACGGAGGACAATTTGAACATTTGGTAAACTAAGTTATACTAAGCTTAGTTTTTACCATCAATTTGAGTAAATTTGTAATTTATATAAGCTTGTTAATTTTGTTTGATTACTGGATCTTCAAGATTATTGTTTGTGTGTTAATCCTATGTTGCCAGATTTAAAATTCTTAAATTGCTCTCTCGAGGAGCAACGCATCCAGAAACGTTTTTCGGTAAACATTTTGGTCTCAGTTTTACATGGGGAATATGGCTACATGGAGCTGGTCTACCAATTGTCGAACACCCTGTATAGTTTGGCGGTTAAGAACTAGGATAAGAAAAGACAATACTTTATTATAAATAGCACAAAAATGATATTATAGATTTAGATCCTTTTATAAACAAAACAAATGTTCTTTTTGTTAAATCTCTAGGTTATTTTTGTGAATGTGTCGATACTGATAACAACACTTTGGGAACGAACCACATGGATGCATACAATATCAAAATTGTTTAACTTGCAGTGTCGTTAGTTGTTTTGTGTATTATTGTTCAATTAAAGATTAATCCGTTAATGTAAATTTTATTTTTAAAAAAATTAAAGAAAGTGTTTTTCTTATAGATTTGTGTTGCTTATTACTTTAGTTTCAATACGATGGCATCTAAATACACGAGATGGTTCGAGGAATTTTCGAGAAAATATGAAGAATTTGTTATTAACGTGTATAAGGTGAGATAAGTAAGAATTAATACATTGCTTTAAACAGACATTAGTAAAGAAAGATAGAGTAAGAATCATAAATTTATAAATGGGTTATTTAACGAAAATTACAAAATTAATGATACAATTACCACAAGATATTTTTATAATAATAATGTTAAAGTAAGATCCTGCAAGCTTTGTAGATGTAATGAGAAGTCTAATTTTCTATCTGTACTTGCTAAAAACAAAAATTATATAAAATCAAACATTACTAGTTATCTCAAATAAAATTATTTCTCACTCAAAGTTTACATATTGATACCAGTAAGAGATTTGACAATCAGTAACGTCTAATGCCCTAATATTACGAGAAGGCAGCATTAAATTAACAAGCCTAAGCAAAACTTACTATATTTACTAATTTTATTTCACAAAACAAAGCAAATCTGATACAATTACAAAGTATCCCAAAAACTAGAATAACTAAAAAGGACTGATTCTGTACAACCAATAATCCAAACTATACTGTCAATAATATGTTAATTTAGTTTTCAAGATTTATCTAAGTAAATTTAATTTTTTTCTAGGAGGTGGCAGAAACACATATAAACAACTTTGTAGTATGTCCTTTATCACTACATGCGTTACTTGGATATACATATTTTTGTACAACAGGCGAAACAGCTCAACAAATTGCATATGTTCTGAATCTAACAAGCTCTAGGGGACGACTCCCAAGCCTCTTTCAAGATCGCATTAGTTTTCTTATGGACCCTAGTAGGTATGTTCTTAACAACGTTAGTGCACTCTGCGTAAAACGTGATTTTGAGGTTAAGGATACCTATAAGCAAATTGGTACTAATTGTTTTGGAACAAAAGTTCACAACATTAATTTCAAAAATAAAAGTAAATCTGTTAAGCAAATTAACAAGTGGATTGAAAAGAAGACTTGTGAGAGAATTCAAAAGATAATTTTTGAAACTGATATACATAGCCACACGCGTGCCATGTTGATTAACGCTATATGTTTCCAAGGGAGATGGAGGTTACAATTTCGAAAAGAAAATACTAAAAAGAGGCGTTTTTTTCTTAGAAACCACGCAGAAGTGCAAACAGACATGATGGAAACTACTGATTACTTTAATTACTCTGTAAATAG
The DNA here is from genome assembly GCA_011009095.1 of Ignelater luminosus. Classification (NCBI taxonomy): domain Eukaryota; kingdom Metazoa; phylum Arthropoda; class Insecta; order Coleoptera; family Elateridae; genus Ignelater; species Ignelater luminosus. The sequence goes on along the minus strand of VTPC01090244.1, from coordinate 772,688 downwards.
AGACCTACAAGCTATATTTCTAGAGGTACCATACGAAGGAAACGATATTACAATGACACTTGTATTGCCGATGACTATTGATGGGTTGAGTACTTTAGAAGATAACATTGAGGCTATATTAGCGCAGAGCCACTGCCTTCGGAGAGTTTATGTAGCCATTCCTAAATTCAGGATTAAAAGTTCTATGCAATTTCAATCGATGTTAGAAAAGGTAAACACAGATAAATTGACTATAGCTAGTTATGTATGTTAATTAACTTTTTTTATTGTTAGATGGGAATTACTCAAGTCTTCGAAAAAAATGCAAATTTCAGTAGAATTTGCACTGAAGAAAATCGTTTACGAATCAGTTCAGTTATTCAAACAACTCAATTTGAAATTGAAGAAACTGAAGAAATTATACAGTCTTCTACTACGGGTAAGTTTTTTGTTATAATAAGAACTCTAGCAATTTGTGTAGTCTGAGTTATGATAATAAGTTTCTTTGTATAATCTGTTTTGGTTAATGATTAAAGGAAAACTCCAAATGTTTTATGTTTTACTTTTGGTTTATATTTATATGCATTCACAACCTCTGTATACATAAATGAATAATTGTTATGGATAAAATGCTATATTTGTTGCAAATTAAATGCCAATCGAGAAATACGACTGTAATTGCAACTGACTATTCTTTTTGCGCTTTCAGAGTTTTCTGTGGATAAAGAGGTTATCGTGGACGAAGAGACGTTTGTAGCTGATCACCCGTTTTTGTTTTTCATAAAAAGCTTTTCTGGGATTTTGTTTATCGGAAGATACTCTTTACCGTTTCCTGCAGATTAAATGATCGAATTTAATCACTGCCTGTTTAATTTGTGTTTTTATTAATTATATTTGTTATATACTGTTATATATTCAAGTTCTTTCAGTTGTTAATCACTAGTTAGATTTATATTAAATTATATGTACTATTTTATTAACTAAATGTTTTTGCATGATATAATTTGTTCCATCTTTTATTTACAATATTTGCTCCATGGAAAAATTTTATTTTATTTGTCTATCTATTTATTTATTTATTTGTAAAGGGACCAATGTCAAAAACTTAAAACTTTAACAAAATCATCACTACAGAGTATAACTACTACTAACAGCTGCAGAGTTTGTGAAAACCAGGTGTTTTTACAAGAACTTACTTTAATAGCTCAAACTTATTTACTGATCAATAAATAAGAAATGTAAACATTAAGCACTGATTACCTACAAGTGGACAAAAATTTCTTCAGGCAAGCTTAGATTTCAAAATGACAGTAAAACAAGAATTTTGACTGATTGCAAATAAAAGGATCTCCGGCATATAATACAAAATCTAAGCTTGGGTATTCGAAGGGCTTGTTTTCAGAGTACTGAGTAAACCTGTTCAGGTTAGCTTTACAACTCGTCCCATTAAATAACTGCACAACAATTTAAGTTTCATGTTTATTGGAGGAACACCGGTAAGCTCGCACACATCCCAGAAAGAGCGGTAGCGGTTTAGCAAGAAATATGATTTCTACGTAGCTGATAGTAGAGGACCAGCAAAAGCAGCTGCCCTACAGTTTTAGGTGAATATGACTTTGTAAGAGTCTTTTATGTTTTTGAGGTGTCTTAAAGCATCAAAGTTCTCAGCTGTGTGACAACTTTGGATAGAGTATCGGTGTAGTCAAAAACTCTCAAAACGCGATATCGTCATCAAACTGTGTTTGACTGACTGCCCGGTTGGTGATTCGAGAAATATCATAGCATTAGAAGATAAGCAACGGTGGAGGGAAGATGAAAACTTGGAAAATCCAGTCCAATAAAAAATTCAAATAAAGTATTTTCAGTACCAGTCATATATCTCTCAAAACGTAATCTTTTAAATAAAGAAAATTCAAGAATTTTTTTCACTTGAAACGGAGAAAACGTGTTACTGTTCTTGTTTAATTAATGAGTTTTCTAAGAAAATTATTCATTGATATTTTTATTAATTCTTTGAGAAGATAAAATTGAGCTGCGTACAATACAATATTTTCATTAGAATACTCTCAGCTCACTAAATTTGTATGATAGTTACAAATACCTGTTTGCAATTTTGAAAATATGGTTTTTAGAAACCGTTCCAAAATTAACTGGTTACGTGTTACAATTCCCAAGTTTATTAACTGTTTGTAACGTGTCATGCTTATGCCCAAGAAATAAATGATCATAAATTCCTAAAACACTCGGGCATAATGTTGACAGTGATTTGAGTGTGATTTCTACAACCTAAGGTCAGACTCCTTTAAGTTTTTGAATAAGATAGCGCAGTAAGAACCGAGACCTTGGTGCTTTTTGCTGGATTTTTAATTTTTTGACTTATAACGATTAGATTCTTACACCAAATTTTACTTTCATCTCTTCAACTTGTTTTTATTAAACAATATACTCTGACATATTATAATACCAACCAATACAACCTAGAAGCCTAAAACGCAAGTCTCGTTGTCCCCAATAAGATACGAGATGTGTAAATAAGCTAATGAGACTGACAACAAAGCTTTCAATATGGCAACACTGGGAACTATTGGTTTAGAAGGAAGCTGGGTTAACATGTGATGCTCCGCCAATACGAGCTTGAAATATGTAGAGTCATTTGGTTGTCCGTAGAAATGTTTTTCGTACTGTTTTTTTCTATTGCGTTCTGCAAATTAGTGATATCAATTTCGAGCAACAGGTTTTGCTTCAGACTTGGTTATAGTGCGACAGAAACTTTTCCAGTCTCAGCAGGCCTATGGAGACGATGTTTTGTCAAGAGGTTTTCAGGTGGTTTCAGCCATTTTTAGAAGGAAGGGGGCAGATTAAAGATAAACCTTATAGCGCAAGGCCTGCAAGTGCAAAAACTGACCAAAATGTTGCTAGAATCTGGAACTTGTGCGTTCCGATTGTCTCCTGCCAGTCAGAATGATCGGAAGACAGTTCAGTTTGACTTACAGGTTTTGACCAATGAAGTGAAGACGAAGAAACTCTGCGAGAAAATAATTCCGAAAACCCTTTTGCAGGAACAAAAGAACAACAGGAGGAACACGTGCTTTGACTTTTTGGAGCGGATTGAAAATGAGCCTCATTTTCTGGAACGCGTTATTACTGGTGATGAGTCTTGGGTCTTTTAGTACGACCCAGAAATAAAGAGCCAGAGACAGGAATGGCACACTTCAAGCTCACCAAGACCAGAAAAGCAAGAATCAAAACCATGCTGATTTGCTTTTTCGATGGACAGGGAATCGTTCACAAAAAGTTTGTGCCTCAAGACCGAACGGTAAATCAACAATTTTACCGAGAAGTTCTTGAAAGACTCATGCGTGTGAGACCAAGCATCGAGACAACTAGGTGCTGCATCACGACAATGTGCCTTGTCACACTGCATTTTCAATTAATGAGTTTTTGGCAAGTAAAGATATCTCTGTAGCTCCTCAGCCCCCTTATTCCCCCGATTCGAATCCTTGTGACTTTTTTCTCTTTTCAAGATTGAAAAAAAAAGTATGTCATTTCGGGACACTAGAAGACATTAACCGTAACCGATCAGCTGAATGCAATTTTAGTGTCCGAGTTCCAGCACTACTATGAAGAGTGGGAAAATCGTCTCCATCGCTGTATGACTTCCCAAGGCAATCGCTTTGAAGGAGGCAATATAGAATTGTAATTTTAATTGAATAAAAGAAATTATAAAAAATCAGTTTCATTACTTTATTTACATACCTCGTATGTAAACATATCTCAGCCAAAGATACTACACAGTTTGTACATAAAGAAACGACAGAGAGAATATACAAATCAATTTATGTATAATACGCATTACCAGTCAAGTAGTGCTCAAAGATTTAGTACTGCTAAAGTTTCATCATTCATTTGAGCTAAAAAAAATATATAAGATGTAGAATAAAAGGAAATGAAATTGCCGATGATCTAACTAGGAAAGCAGTTGCTTATCTTCCATAAGTCGGTCTTTCTAAAAATTTCTTTTAGATTTTGAGGGAATTCAGAAACTAATGATCCTCCTTATAAAGTAACTGCCGTAACTTGTAAAGGAGTTGGGAAATTGTTCATGTAATCACAGAACGTCCTGTATACCGTATGAAGATTTTGATTTGTCTTAAAATTGATGATGGAGGAGCCTATATATGTATTATGTATATACAAATTTGTCAAAATTAAATAAACATAATAAACATTTTCTTTTAGTATACAGATTGATCAAACAAAAATTTATTTTGTTGTTTTGATAAGTGTGAGAAATATTTGTAACATTTTAAAATTTTGAAACTACATATTTTATTAAACAGTCTGATTATTCGAACAAAAAATTAATACTGATAGCAACAGTTTAAACTTATCCATCTTGCTACATAAAATATCAAAAATGCTTTAACTGTCAGTGTTCGTTGTTTGTCTATTTTTAGTTAAAAATTAATGTTTTATGTTAATCGAACGGTCTTCGTTTTTTATTACATAATCTTGTATTGCTTTTGTGTTATACTTACCTTGTTTCAATATGATTACCCCGGAAATGCATGAATTGTATAACCAGTTCAACTATAAATATAATATCTTTGTGGATAATCTATACCAGGTGAGATCAATAATTATTTGGTTAAATAACAAAGGTCTGATGTATCGATAAAGAAAATGATCATTAATGCCCACTTTAACTTGATACACCTCTGAAAATATTAACAAATTATCAGATCTTTATCATTTGGTTAATAAATGTATAATATAGTAGTACTAAAAAAGTTTTTTGGAAAAAAATAACTAAATTTTCCAAAAACTCTGTTTCATGATTAGTTATAATTTATGTCAGGTTATACTAATAAACATTATTTTAACCTCAAACAATCTCTGTTGAGTAAAATAGTGTTATTTAATCAGAAAGACTTACAATTGACATAATTAAAATAATCAATAATGACCAGTGACGCTCTTGGTTTTTTATTGTGGAGGGGTAGCATTAAAACCAGTACAGCTTACTATATCAGTCAAGAGATTTATTTATGTCTAGCACATGTTTTTCTTTTTTTTAAATCAAACACTTGTCCAAACTACCTAAACTGTTTTGTTTCACAGTGTCATACAATAGGTACCGTCCAAACAAAAGAGACAGATTTAAAGTTAGCCATGACTAGTACGATATATCGATACTGTTAAGACAGCAAACAAAAGTTGACAGTTGCAGCTGATGCGGTTAGGCTATAACATATAAGATAACTTAACATTAACCCCTCAAGTTACAACTGTCAATAACCGTCTGCTGTTCTAACAGTGTCAACACACAACTTCGACATTTTCTTTTCGCTCGCACGGTTGTTATCAACTGCCGAATTCCCGATAGATTCGGTTACAATAAAGTCAAAATAATTTAGAGGTGTACGTTCTATATTTAGCAGACAGATTTTTTAAAATCTAACTGAAACCAACGCAGCCTACTTAATACCTGTGATTAAATATCAAAATGGTTTCTGGTCTGCTACTACAACTATTATAAGTCAAGGTTAATTCTTTTAATTGAACAGTAAATTGTTAATATGATCTAGAAATTTTGTTATAATTTAGTTGTCTCCCAGTTTGCAGTGAAAAAAAAAAAGATTAGATATTGGAGACGTCATCAGCATGCCGTTGAAAACCTGTCGTCACTGAGTCCAAACCTGATCGTCATTATTATCATTTCGATGTTGTGTTGTAGAAGTAGAACAGTAGAACTGTAGAAGAAGTACGTTTCATAGATTGTTTTGGTGGTGGGTGTTGGTTTACGGGCAATAGTAGCAGAGATGGGCAGCACTTTAGTGTGGGAATTGTTGAACGTGGCGACAAAGGTGAGATATCTACCAACTGCTTGAAGATAGTGCCACTTAAGACAGCATCGAACATCATATCACTGATGAAGTTATAATATGTATTGCACTGCAATCGATGTTTTGGAGAATATATTCCTTAATCCTTCTCTTGATTTTGATGGAGGTTGGTGATTACTTAAAGCCTGCTGTAGCGAATTCCATATATGTTCTACCGTGCCGTAGGTCAGTCAAACGCGCTGGTAACTCTAAATGTTGAATACCACTGCAGTGCTATAAGGTGATGCTCGTTAACGTTTGTTGCCGAAAAACCACATTATTTTCTAGAATATCATGAGCAAATAACGTAACAGTCATAGTATTTTTACAAGTGTTACAGTGGCGTCCGTAAACCCAAAGCACAACTACCCCACACCATTGCTGATCGTCCACGAAAAGAATGTACCTCTTGGACATCAGTAAAAACTCTGGAGTGTCACCCCAGTCCCGTGGGCTTCCGTTCACATGCCCATCTTTGCTGTTCTTGTCTATGCCGCCTAGCTAAAAGCACATCCCTCATGGTTCGCACAGCGTCTCAAAGTATAGAAATCGTTAAGAATAGCAATACTACAGTGTTTTAAAATTACATAATTGATGTTTTTTGTACTTACTTATTTAGCTTGACGACTTTTTCTCAATTTAACCCAACCTGTATTTCTTATAGTTTTTTAGATCCTAATGGTAAGACTCGAATTTGAATAATCCTGTATTTCCAAATATCTCCAAAAATAGCAACTCGTCGCAGTTAAATTTTTCAAAATACTTCGATTCAATGTTCTCGTATAAGATTCAGAAAATCTCAGACCTGCTAGACTCATCCGTTTTTCCGTAGGTCAAATTTAATTTTAGATTTTAGTAAATTTTTTTATGTTTCTCATCTATCGAATATTAAGTGATTAAGGGAAGTAAAAAATGTTTGAAATACATTATTTATTACTTTAAGACATAAACAATCAGGGATTGACTCAAACCGTTTCAATTTTAATGTCAGAATTTACATAGATAATCTAACAGAGATTATTTGCAATTAATGAATCAGTTTCGTATTCTACAGGCATTCAATAATTTAACTTAACATTTTTCTGCCCATGTCCGTGCTTTTTTAAGGCTCGATCCACTATGGGTCGTCGAGATACCAACCCTATCTCATGTATGCTATTTTTCCGTTCTTACTCATGCTGCAGCTCTATTAGCTACTTGACGCCTTTATCTTAACTGAATCAGAGTAGACTTGAAGAAATCTGTTTTGTTTTTGAGTAGTACATCTGTTTCTTCCCTGTCCACGTAGTCTTGATGCAGAATTCGCTTCACCAAATTTTTCCTCTAGTCTTGCTGTTAGCTTTTTCAATGGTTAAATGTTACAGAGGCATACCTTCTTTATCATAAATTAATAAATATGCACTATTGTGCATAAGAAATGACAACAAATGCCAGTTTTTTTTAATTGTTTTTATTCTTACTACTTAAAATATAAAATGACATTAAAACACTCATAAAGCAATGATCTATTACTAGATGAGCAAGGAGAAGTAACCGAATAATGTTTGCCGCCAGTTTACTTTAGAAACTATTGACCATCTTTTGATTAACATTTTTTATAAACAGAAAAAAAATGTAGTTTATTTCAATTATTCACGTATTCTAGAATTTCAAAATAGATACTTGTTGAATTTGCCAACAAGTTTTCTGTTTTTGATTATGTGGTTCCATTTTTCACAGTTTTTGGCATATAATTTCCAGACATTATAACAAGTTATAAATTCGTTACAACACGTAGTCATAACGCAAGTTGATGAAAGCTTATTTCGATTTATCGTTCCAAATTGCAGAGCCATGCGATGCTTTGATAACGATAAATACTTTGGAAATCAGGCTTTGTCAAAACAATGTCAAATTAAGTGGATAGATACAAATAATAATAAACTAAACTCTTAACTATTGTGTTTGTATAAGAGTTTTTCATGCTAATAAAAAAAAAACAAATTGCATTCAACTCTTGTTTGCAAAATATTATTAGCTTTTCTATTAAATTATTTGACTGATAAGTCCAACTTAATATTTGTTTTTATTTTGTATTACTGACAAGAACATATCTTAATTCACTCTATCTTTTCTAGGAGAGAAAGAGACAGCCAGGTAATTTTATAATCTGTCCTTTAGCGGTGCAGGAGTTTCTTGGATCTATATATACTTTTGCAAGGAGGAAAACAGTTAAACAAATTTCTGATGTTTTATTTCCAATAAATGATAAACAACAGATTCTGCGAGCTCTTCAATACCAAACCTGTTTTTTAAATGTTAGTTCACATGGTTTTGTCAATGCTAGTAGACTCCTCTTGACTAGGCAGTTTAGAGTTACAAACATCGATCCGGAGATTGGTTACTTCGGCTTGGGAATCAGTATCGTTGATTTTGAAGATTATAGTAACCTTGTTAAATGTATTGATAAATGGGTTCATCGCAGCACTAGAAAAAAATTCGAAAAAATGTTTGAGGCGGATGAAATACAAAATACTAAACAAGCAGTGATAGTGAATGCTGTAAGTTTTTACAAAAAATGGAGATTACAATTTATCAAGCAAAATACTAAATTAACACCATTTTACATTACCAACGAGGAGTCTGTATACACAAATATGATGAGAACCGAAGATTTTTTTAATTATTCTGAAAATGACCAGTTAAAAGCTTCCTTTCTGGAGGTACCATTTGAAAATAATAATACTAGCATGACATTTGTATTGCCGGTCACTTCGGCTGGGTTGGCTGATTTAGAAGATAATATACAATCTATATTAGCTCAAAAACTTTATTACCAGAAAGTTTCCGTAATGATTCCTAAATTCAAAATGAAGTTTCTTACAGATTTTAAATCGATGTTAGAAAATGTAAAAGTGCTGATACTGCACTTTCATATTTTTATTATTTTAGTTAACTTTTAGATCGGAATTAAACGCATCTTTTCAGACAGTAAGGATTTCAGTAGACTCGGTGATTCAAACACGTTAATGAAAATCGAAAATGTTTTTCAAAAAATTCGATTTAAAATTGATGCACGTGGAGAAATTAAAAAGTCTGTTTGTACAGTTTCTTCTGGTAAGTTCTTTGTTTATACGAATTTTAAAAAGATTGTTCTCTTCTATTAGATTAAGTTCTTATAATAGTCATCAGGATTTTTTCAATGGGAAGTAAACCGAATTGGGAATTTCCTCGATTTCGGTTTTTAAAGTTTGCATGTTTTGTGGTGTGTAGGAACCAGTCAGGAAATCATTCATGTAAAAATCCCGTATAGTGATTTTGCTTGCTTCTGGATACTGATTTTAAACTTCAAGACTTAACAGCTAGAAAGCTAGAAGGTGCTATTCCGTATACGATCGTATTTAATTGGTAATCATAGAGCTTAGAGTTTGAATCTGCCCGCCATTGGATGCGTCCGAAAGGAGCAATAAATATTTCTTTTCTACGTTAACCGTCAACAAGGTTTGTGCTTACGAAATCTGAGCATAACTGAAAATAGTAGTCATCCGGTATGACTAAACCAGTTTTTAGAATGTCTTTGAAAGACAGTTCCGTTGTGGTAAGAGCGGAAGCTTCGAGGACAATGTGTAGTTTAATCGTAGTACTGCTGTTTTTATAGACACTATGATGAGGTAAATTATATTTAGTTGAGTTGCTAAAGTTAGTATTTTCAAGAAGAACAACTTCGACATGTAATCAAGCTGTTCGTATTCCTGCATGAAGCTTAGGTATTTATGCTTACATTTAGGATCTCGATTAAGTATTTTCCTACCAAGTAGAAGCGTTTTGTTGCAATTTCTCTAAAATTGTCAAATTTAGAAAAATTATCACCCATACGTTTATAGGTTTTAACAAGGTAAATTTTGCAAATTTTTTCTTTTGATGCCATTATCGGTAAAAGATTTTCTAAATTCTTACATGTTTTGATTTTCCAAAACGTTTGAAATTGACAAATTGGCCCTGATAAAGTCTGTAGATAAAATTGTTTTTTCCCAATTTTATCTGACCGTTGTTGAAAAATATATTATACCCCAAAGTATGCCTAATGGTTCTGGTGTATTAAATCAAAAATACAACGGATTTTACTTTCTTTGAAATGTTGTTTAATATGCTAGCCACAGGAATCTGAATTGGTATCGTTTTTAGATTTCATCTTTTTGTGATGAAGCTACTTTGACTACCACTATCTAATAATGCACAATATTGAAAAAGAATTAAATTGATTGTCACAAATAAATGGCCACGACCACATTGTGTATTAGCAACAAATTCTGAAATTTCCCGAGTGTCATTTGCTTGGTTATTTGCGTTTGTGAAAGAGCTGTTTTTTGACTGTGGTGTGTGAGTTTTTTTTAACTGATCTGCGCATCTTTGTATGTGCCCTGACCTTAAACAACTGACGCAAAGTTGTAGAGAGAGCTCTGTCATTCCTCAATAATTCGTTGCTGCAAGCTCAAAATAGATTCCGGTTTTTCTTTTTACTTCATATAAAAAAATTAATGGGAAAGGTAACACTTAATACTCGCACTGTACAAAACTAGACAGAGCGTTCTTAATGTATACGGTGTTTCTTAAAATAATAAAATAAATGCTTATATTTGTTTGTGGTTTTAGATAAGGCCTCAAAACATGAAGAGTCTATCGAAGAAATCCCGTATTTTGTAGCTAATCGTCCTTTCTTGTTTTTTGTGAAAAATCCTCGAGGTATTCTATTTATTGGAAAATACACAAGACCGGATTCTCCATAGTAATTTTTATTTCGTGTAGATTTTATTATGTATGTTTCGATTAATTGTATCTTCTATACAGATTTTTTAAAAATATCTAAAATTTTTAACTTATCTGTTAATTGTATTCATTAATTTATTTATTTAATTAATTAAATTAAATTAAATCGTTGTACTTTGAAAAGATTGTTTTATTTTTCTACATTATATTTATTGTGCTTAGTACTTACAAATTATAATAATACTGCACAACAAAAAAAAGGTTACAGCTCATTTCAATACTTTTTCAAAACACATATTTTAGGCCTTTCAAACCTAATCATCCTTGGTTAATTGGAGTTTCTACAGAGATGGTAAGTTAGTAGTACTTAGTACTTAGGTTTATGATGAACTTTTATTATAGAGAGATATTAAATTTAATCCAATCCTATCTGAAAGACAAGAATTGATATACATTTACACATAATACTGTAACACTATTTTAAAATAGTGTTCCCCAGGGAACCGTCTTAGACCTCTACTATTATGTTATTATTTACTATTTCATTAACTATTAATAAAGTTGCATTATTTGAGATAATAAGTATAGTATAGTATAGTATAGTCGAGATGTCTCAAACCAAATTATGCCTTCCTTACTAGTTTAACCAATTCAATTATCCATATTTGATACCGGAATGCTACGTAACACCTTTTACATTACTGTTATTATGCATCTTTGGTTTTTTCTTAAAAAGATTTACAGTTTCTCTGATTGTCTCTTTTGTATGTCGTATGGAAATTCAAAACAATATTTTTATCTGAGAAATATATTACTTTAACAATATAATAATACAAACTTATATTTCTACTAAAAGTATTATTACTGAAATTATATTTAACAACGATTTATAAATAACATTCGTACATAATTACTATAAAATCATTTTGCAGGCGATCTGCATTGATAACAATCTTCCATCACATCTTGAAATTCTTCTATTTGCAATGTCATTTCAAAGAAATTATATTTGTCGTGAATACTTTTTGTCGCTACCATTAAGATACTTTGCGGATTAACTCCCGCTCCTGAAATTAAATTCTTGTTACAATTCTTAAAAGAGAAACAATTAGAATATTTTACTTATGGCAATGTGAGCAGACAAGGCTATTTTGTCTAGGCTCAAAGCCCAAATTCTTAGGTTATGTACTCTTTTGACTCCTTCGATGTTTAAAAATATGTTCATCACGTCATTAAAATCTATCCCTTTCGGCATACCTTCCATTAAAACCAATAGGGTATCTTTTATGATATTGAAAGTCGTTATTAGCACCAAAACCGAAAAAATGAATGTACAGATTGGATCGATCATGTTCCATTCAGGCTAAAAAATGAAACAAAATATTAATATTCATAACAATGAGAGTATCAGTACAGAATATTATAATGCATATTAGCCTATTAATTTTTTTAATTTGTAACATCACTGATATGTCAAATAATTTTAAAAAAAAAATTGGAGAATTGTTGTGTATGGTTTAGTTTGATAATGTTACTAAATCCAACTAGTCACACGATTTTAGAGATTAAAGATAGCTGATCATCTCTGAACACAAAACAACAACAAACAAAAAACAAAAACAACAACAAACAAAAAACAAAAACAACAAAAAATGTTACTATAGAAACTTGTACAGAATGGTTATTTGCAGTTCACTATGATAAATCTCAATTTTTAATTAAGATAATAAAGGCAATATAGTTAAATTCTCTATAATTATTTCTAAAGGGAAATGACATCACCTGTTTAATACAGAATGACCGAGAAATACAAAACGTGATTTTACTCAATTTCTAAATGAAACGCCATACATAATTTAATATTTTTCTTGTGAAACTCAATTTTTCTGCATCTTTAGAAAGGTAAAATTAAGTGACCAAGGTCATGATTTCCTTTCAAATGCTACAACTGAGATCAGAACTGAATTGGAAAAAATTTAAAAAGTAAAACAAAATTCTTAGTGCATGAACATACCTTGTAATAAATAACTATAGCAGCTACGAAAACTCCGAAACTCTGTAAAAAGTCACCAATTACATGTATAAATGCTGCTCTAACATTAATATTATGATCATGTTTTGCCGATCCGTGGTGTGAGTGTCCATGCTGATGCAATGTTAATCCCATTCTAAAAGGTAAAAAGTGTATTTAATGGTCATTTTAATTTAGATGTCAATAAATGATTAAGGTAACTATTATTTACCCCAACAAACAAATAATTTGTTTATGGTATTAGCAATTAGTATTGACATGTGGCACAAAAAATTACCATCAAATTGAATATCAATATGTTTGCTTATGGACAGTTAATGATGACCTTCAAGAATATCTTATCTTGGTTACATTTATTTCTTAACATTTTTGATACACACCTTACAAAAGGAAAAATCTGCTATTGATAATATAACAGAACAGCATTGTCTTTATATGATATTTGAGCTTAGTTGCCAAGTACTATAAATAGATCTTATTGGCTGATCATATGTTAATCAGCTAAAAAGAATAATTCGTATATGTTATAAAATACCCATAGAACTCGAAAGCCAAAATCTCGAATGCTAAGACATGTAGAGTTTACTAATTTTATTTTTCATAAATGCAACTAGTACTAGCACTGCCATGCGATATACTAATAGTGGTAGTATCTCTATGCATTTCTAAATAACTTATCGGTCAAAAAGACTTTATCAAAAATGAAGAAACTAATGAACTATCATGCTTGGTATCATTTTGCAATACTTTCATATGAAAGTCTTCTACATATTTTAACTGCCATAAGCAATATTTTTTGTTACAAGTTCTGCCTGATAACCTAATGTAACTAAATCTTCAAATATGAATTTTAATTTAAAATTTTGAATTCGTTGTTTTTATCATTTTGATGAGATGGATAATGTTTTGATTTTATTTTACATACATCAAATTGACAGCTACGCCAACGGCAGAAGTAATTAGCATTACTTTAGCATCAATATCGAAATTCTTTTCGATAACTCGTTCTACTGCGAGATACACCAAAACTCCCGTAACAACCCATATTAGGAGAACTGAAGTTAGCGCACCTATTACTTCGGCCCTGTACCATCCAAAAGACATTTTTTTCGTTGCTGGTCTCGTGGCCACCCATATGGAAAATAATGATATCATAAAACTAGCAAAATCGGTCAATAAATGCGCTGCATCTGTTGCTATTGCTAAACTGCTTGATAAATAACCTCCTGTAACAACGATATTAAATATTTAAAAAAATGTCAACAATCATATTTAAGAATTTACACTTACCTAGCGCTTCTCCAATCATAAATAGAACACATAATATACTTGCTATTATTAGTTTCCGTTTTGCTTTTTTATCTACTTCTTCCGATCTTGATTTATGACAGTGTTTATTTACTGAAAAGGTATTAACATTATTAAGATCCATATTAATCAACTAACAAACACTAATTTGTTACAAATTAAAAAACTAATTAACACAAAATAACAAATTTTTAATTCTAATAATTGCTATAGGCTAAAAACCCATAAATTACACTAATGCATCTTTATGGCAGCAACAATTTATAATTTTCTAACAGCCTAACATACTTAAAATATTTAAAACTGTCTGGAAGTTTAACTCTATCTTGAAAATGTTTAGCTAATTGGTGGTTTTTAATGATATTTCGAAGTTTTTTTAATTTGAAAGACAATGAGACGTCTATGTTTTGTTAATCTTCATTTGTAAGAAGTCATTAGTATAATGTAAACAAAGAGAAGACATATACTACGGGATGTTATTTTAAAATGTACACGTTTCTGTATCAGTTCTTTTTCAAGTGCAATTTAAAAACTACTAACTAATGGTTTTTTATATACAGGGCATTTTTTAAATTTAGCCTTATCAAACTTCTTTGTCTTCAGTAAATTCATTAATAATTTTAAATGCACAAGTTCGTACCCTTTTTGTATGGTTTTGTTACCTATTAATCTCACTTATGTATGTACTGTGAAGTTAATACTATCAGGAGGGGAGGAAAATAAACCTAGAAATGCTAAGAAAATTTCAAACTTGACAAGACTAACTGTATAGCATTACCATTCAATGAAACGATACCGTTACATGTACAGAGTGAACCAAATTGGATTAGCTATATGGTTTTGTAGAAAAATAGACTGAGATGCCGATTTAGTAAACGAAAAGCTATGGAAGAAAACGCATATCATAGTACGTGTTTGTATTTATATCAATATTATCATCTTACTACGATTATTAACAAATTAAAAATGATAAAGAATGAATTATGTAATTATGATTAGAGATTGATATTGACATAATGAATGACATAAAGATTAAACTATCACGTAGCTATTCTGTTTTGACAAAACAATATTAGAAAATCTGATCTACTACACTAATAAAGATTAATTATTGGAGAATTAATTAACAGATTGAGGAAGCTAAATAATATTGCCAATTTTTTGACATAAAAGAACATTATGTCTTAATTCATTTAGTCACGCCATTTATGTATATTGCAAATTGCAGTTATAAAAACAATTAAATATAACTATACGATTAGATTAGAACTAAATAAACAACTATCGATAAAATATTTTCTTACAATTAATAATGCTCTCGCTTTATTCAGTAAATAATCAGAAATTTGCTAATTGTAAATTAAAAATAAATCTCTGATAGAATTTTCTACACGTGTAATTCAAAGATCTAAAACATATAAATCAAATGTCAAATTCACACTTATTTTTATCATTATAGTCTGAAGATTAGTTACTAAATATTCGTCTTCTTTTGAATTTTTGTTTAACAAGATAAGATTTAATCAAATTGTTTTCTTGAAATGCAGGCTGTAATTATATAGGGTGTTTCAACAATCTGTGAACAGAAAATAGCGTCCTTACTAAGTAGTTGTTACTCAGTGTATGTGTTATTTTGATTTAATCGAGCTAGACCCAACTTTGTTTTGATACCACAAAACAACTATTTTGAACCAACAGCTTCAATCCTTCTATGGAGTTTTTCAATTCAAGCCATTTTAGTAAACTTTTTGGAAATGTGGTGCCGTGAAACCATTTCTATATACAAAGTGTCAAAACATAACACTGATAAACTGATGGGATGGGATGATGTTCTAGATTCACTCCCAAAGATTAGAATTCTGATGCAAAACGGTTTATCAAACTTTCGAGTTCCATTAACTACACTAACCGAGATTAGTACACATATGCAAAATTCATTATTTTGTGTTGTATTCTCGTTTATACTCGTTACTCAATCCATCATATAAACCTTTTATACAAACACAAAAGATGACGTAAGCTCTTCTAAAGAAAAAAATGAATCCTTTCATAACAAGATCATACTTACTTAAATTTGTAGTATCTGAATTTTCTTTTGTATGGGACGAAATGTCAACTTCTCCAACTTCCATGTCCAAAACTTCTCCTTCTAGAACTGTACAACATCCGGCGCTAGGTTTCCCATGTACACAATAAATTACTCGTTTTGGAGAACTCGCTATCTGTGCACCACCAATGCTGCTACTGCGACCGAATGCGCCATATCCTCTACCATTTTGGAATCTAAAACGTAATATAAAACAACAATCTGTTAGTTACTGTTTTTATTAAGCTTTTATCAGTAATAAAATGTTTATTGTACGTTATAATATATGTATCATTCAAGTGAAAAAATATGAATTTGGAGCAGTGGTTGTTACTTGCATATGTTACTTCTTTTTTGTGTATTAGGTAAGTGTTGTATTTTAGAATAAATTTAAAATAATATTTATACAATTCTTGTTAGCAAATGTAGTAAACATTCAGAAGATGAAGAACATACAGATCTCCATAAAATACATCGATATGAACCAAAGAAAAGATATAGAGAACGATCAGATCTTATATTTAAAAGTAATTTGCCTCTAAGTAAATTTATAGTGACTCCAATAGGGAGAAAACTAACAAACATTGAAAGCAGAATCCTAGAAACAAGATAAGAAGAAATACAAAAACGATAGAATTAAATAGATCAAAATTCCATCAGATATTTTAGAATGTCCGTATTTTTTAAGGTTTTTTTTCTAATTTATTAACTGAAGAAATACAAAACCTCACATTCCATCGTCTTTAATGTTTTCTTTTTGTTCTAGAAAATAGTAATAAATGTTTGCAGCAGTTTATCCAAAAACCTAGAAATTATGTTTTAGTAAACTTGAATTAGTTTTCTGCACAATTATTTTATAGTAAAAAAGGCGTTTAGTGGTAAACATTTTTCAGAAAACACTGTTGCCACCAGTTTGGTAAGACATGAAAAAAAACGTATCCTTTTTATCTAATACTTTAGACTTAATTCATTTTCATGGACATTTCCACTAATGTTGTCTTTCTGTAATAAAACGTTACTAACCGTTACTGTCTGGAAATACGTTTCAAAACTATATAAAAGTTCTTCATTTATATGCGTTGATAATTCAATAAATTACGAAAAATGGCGAAACTAACGAAACTGAGACGAGGGTTAAGCTTGTCAAAGCAGAATAGAAACAGCATCTTGCCAATTCTGGAAAAATATACAAAATTAGTATTTTTTGAAAAGTGAAGAACGATCTTGCAAGAGTAAGCAAATATGCGTGTACATGCGTTTACACCATCTTGCCAAAAAACTAACATAATTATTAGAAATATTTCAAAAAGCACTTTACAAAGGCATAGAGTAGATTTTGTCCTAAATGCACCTGACACCTAAATCTATACAACCAAGCTGTTTTTTATTTTCTTCAAGGAAGTTTTGAAAACAACTTACTTACAAGAAAAGCTTTAAGAAGGTACCATCACAAAGATTACATTCATTTCTTTATTTTAAAGCAGATTACTTTTGTATCAGAAATAATACTTTTGCTTAAGAAACGACAGTGACCTTAAGGCTCTAACAATATTATATGCAAAATGAGCCTATAGAAAGTGTAACAATTCTATATTACGTCTATCAGTCTTTTACGTGTTCCGGAACACTTCGAGTTGTTTCCCTTTGAACAGAATGACTCGAAAATGACACATCTCACAAAAAAAACTGCAAAGGGAACTTTTTTGCTAACAATAAGTGAAGTATAGATTTTATAAATGACAAACTATTTGTTTATCTACTGGTGTAACAATATGTTTTAAAAGAAAGTGATGGTTCAATGATTTTAAAACAAAAATACACACAGTGTTTAAACATTTAATGTATTCGTACTTATGGTTTCCCACTAATGACAGTAGATATATCTTTGCCTTGCATTTCTTATAGTAGCAAATAAATAAAAATTGTTGAATACAAGATCAAGACCAAGAACAAAATGACAAATGACTTCTTGTCTCTAAACACCTTTCTGCTTGAGACCGTAGATATCTACTATATAATACTTTGATAATACCATTGATGGTAGAACCTTGCCACAAAAGTCCAAGTGGATTATTTTAAATAAAGTGCTAACAATTTAGATAATTTCCGGTGTATAGTAATAAATCTATGCCGCAGTACAGGTCGAAACTAGCTCTAAAAAACTCTAAGTTTCTATATCAAAACGATCGTTGAAGTCTCAGCATTTAAACTGGCCTCGGAATTACTTATCTTTTGACTTGGCAAAGGGTTAAGATTTTTGATTTCAGATTTCGGTTCTACTTGATCCCAGATCAATTTGACCCCGGAGTTTTTTGACTCCTAGTCCCCAGTTTGACTCTCTCAGCATTTGAAACACTCTTTTTACGATTGTACTGTTCCTTTCCAAAAAATGGAAATCCTACCAAGAATATTATCCTTGTTGCTTTGCGGTGTGCACAATGGCAGATGCTGCTGAGCTCCCATGGTACCTTATGTCACAGTATAGAAACCTTACGGAATCAGTAATTAAACTTGTTGTCGGCGTCTTTGATGTTTGTGTCCAAAATTTTTACTGCACATGGAGTTTTTGCAACATTTAACAGAACAGTTGTAGGGCACTGTTTACTGAATTTTGTTTAGTACGCAATCACCACGCGTCGAAAAATACCTAACAGAATTTTTACCCAGAGATTCTACTGATTCTGTAAGATTTTTATACTGTGCTTACGTTTAATTAGAGAGTTTCTG
Organism: Ignelater luminosus; assembly: GCA_011009095.1. Lineage (NCBI taxonomy): Eukaryota > Metazoa > Arthropoda > Insecta > Coleoptera > Elateridae > Ignelater > Ignelater luminosus. Next base: position 753,925 of record VTPC01090244.1, on the reverse strand, counting down.
TTGACTACCCAAGTGTAGATCTTCTAAAATGGTCATCATGATTCACAAAAAGAAAACAAAAGAAGAACGTGGACAATAACAATTTTTGACAATTGATGAGACTTTGTACGCTTAGCTGCATCATTGATCTGTGAAGAATTTTCCTAATAATGTAACTAGATTGTTGTTTTGAATCACTTTTTGTTTTAAAATAAATTTGTCTAAAGATTAGAATTCAGCCGAATTTTGCATTACCACCATTTGGACGGTAGAGGTAAAGAACAGAATTTAAGAATTAAACATTTAAAAAGTCTGAACCTTTAAAATTTTTTTGTTTACAACTAAATGTTGCTTTTTCTTGTGATATAGAAAGAGTAACGGTTAATTCTAAACCAAAAGTTTTTAAAGGTTCAAACTCTTTAAAATGCTTAATTCTAAAACTATACTCTTCTCCCTTTGTTTATTTTATTTTATTTTGCTGTGTTTTCTTTTGTTAACTTTTTTACAATACAGTAACCATCTTTGCCTAAGACGTTCTAACAACTAGGTTTAGCATGTACAATCAGCCTTAGGATTTCATACTGACTTCTCTGGTACACAAGATTTTAAATCTTTTGGGAATTCTCCATTGAAGGAATAAATTGATTAAGAATTTAATAATCAAACTGTAGAGGGTAGGTCAAATTGATTAGTATTTTAAACTTTTTTGATAACTCTTCAAAGCAAGATACGACAAAAAGTTGTTTTTGGGAAAAATCACTTTTTGCCAATATCTCGAAAATAAAAAACTTTCACATTTAATTTCATTTTAGAAAAGTACCCTATTTGAGCCACCCTGTACATGTAAACATATATCACATAAATTTATGTAAATTTTGCAATATCAATGTAGGGATTGTTTAGCTGTTTTTGCAGTTTTTATTTTTATTATCCGCTTATTGCAAAATATTCCAGTGCAGTTTAGTGTTTATAAAAAAAATTCCGCACTAATGAACCTTAATGAACTCTTGAAAGTATATACAAAAAAAAAGCTTCAAACTTTCCAAAATTTCCATTTACTTCTTTACCGCATTTTACATTACCAATTACATACTCATTAAAAGTTTGTCGAGTAACATTTTGTATTAATAATTTAAATGAAAAATTGGAAACTTTTATTTGATTCAGTGTGTAAAACCACAAAGATGATTTACCAAGTTCCGTCGGAAACACTAATTTTAAATTGGATGATAATTCTTGAAACACAAAACTGTAATCAAATTATATTCCAATGAGTACACATGACATGGGGATTTCCATCAGTATTTTCTCCTTCACAAAACTCAAGATTTCTCCAGCTTTTCTAACTCCTAATACTGATCAAAAAGTAATTAGTTCCTAAGATAACATACTAATCGGACTACTTTAGAAAATTTAAATGAACGTAACTTATTAAAACTTAATTATAAATAAGAATTGAAGACTTACCCAACAAAGGATTCCGTTTCTCTGTTCTGCATTATTTTCCAAATTACACTTTATCACTTAAACAATTATGTTGCTTGAAAATGCAAATTTCTTTAAATGACTCAGAAATGATTCCACCACGTAGGTAAACTGGAAACAGAGATGATTGTAAATAGGATAGTGGTGCACCCGACCCCAACAATAACACTTATCACACTCGAACGACGACCCGATTAATCGATTCGACTAAAATTTCTATTTCGTTTAAAATCTGTACAATTTATCGCTTTATAAATGTAAACAATTTTATCGTGAACTCTGACGATAATATAATTAGATAAGTACTGTGATTGACTAATTAAATATAACTTCTTCAAGAAATTGTTTGAAAATGTGTGTTCCGCATATGACGTTTACATTCCTTGTTTTGTAAGCAAAACAAGATTAGTATGCAGCTCAGCTCAGACTGCACTACATATTTTTGATATTTATGCAAAATTAAAATTCTGCAAATCTTTTTAAAAAAAGCTAAAAACAATATACTCATTTTTTTCCAAAGGTTCATTTACAGGGGTGTCTTAAAAATGTGTCCTAAAAATTGTTATTTGTTAAAATAGACAAGAGCAACGTCTTAAAACAATCATACTACAAACGTAATTAGTGTTTAAAAACGTTTAAGTTAATTATATTTCTGCGTAGCATGTGATCAACAAAAGATAACGTCAAGAATACCGTGAACTGTCAGTGTTTTTTTTTCAACATGTGTCAGTTTGCACCATATATCCACTTTTGCATGATTTTGTTAAAAGTTATTAGTTTATTACTTCTGCCTTTAAAAGCTTTTTTATTTTGAGTTTGTTAGTTTATTTTAAAAACATCACTTAGGGAACAAACATGTTTGAAATCTTTTTATGAAAAATTCTGGTGTCTTTCAAAATTGGAATAAAGCGCACTGTAGGGTTCAGTAACCTTATACATGCAAAAGGTAACAAATAAGCAGCAAACTGTCACAATTATTCAATGATCAGTCCTATCAAACCAGATTTCACTACGCACTCTAAATAATTCTTTATGTGTCAAAGGCCTGCCTTCTGTTGGACGAAATGCCAGCAGATTGTATCTATTGCCATAGTGGGACCTATACATTTGCCAAGCATTGTGAACGACTACATCGATTCCAAAGGCAAAGAGTGGCCACTACCATTTTTTCGATCGTACTGCAATTCTATATTTTCGTCCATCCTATCAACACCTACAAATTTGTTATATTGAGCCACAAGGAATGGTTGTCTAATTGGTAATTTTTTCTTCTCCTTTGGCATCCACCTATTTTCCTGTAGTACTGGATGTATTCCATCACCAACTTACAAGGTTTACAGTTCTATTGTCGTTTCAACTGACAATGCAGTTCGTTATTTGAATCAGTTACATAATCAAAATAACACGCTCCTTCTTTTTTTTGATGTGATTGGGCAATCTTCGATTGTGTTTGATTTTGCTGTTCCGTTTTCACACAAATAATTAACAAGCTTGAGGGAGTAAAAGAAACGATCTCTATCAATTTTGAAAGCTGTCTACTTTCACAGAACCTCCGACACCTAATACCGATGTCGTACTCATATTTCCTTGAAGGTTACAAATTGTACGAGATGATATATTCATAGCGTATAGGCCTTTCTTTCAGAAATTGCTTTGCACTGTGTCGTCCAAAGTATGGGATCTTACCTTCATCAATGCTTATAGTCTTTTTGATAAATTTGCATATTAGAGATATCTTTCGTTCAGTTTTCCGAAGTAAGATCTTGCACTTTTCACTTACTAGTTCCCACCACATTCGCCATCTGGAAATTTCCGCATATCCAAACAATAAAAGCATAGCTGCAAAGCATCGGTAGGGTTGCCAGACGTCCGTATATACGGGATTGTTCCGTATTTGACTTAAATCTTTAGCTTTCCGTATTAGGTATATGTTTCGAAGAAGACCTTCAGCTCCCCCGTCCACGAAAGCATTTTCTCTACTTTTTCGTATTTGTTTGTACAAAATCTGGCAAGCCTATCAACAGTAGCATCTAAATTATGTTTTTCTTTTTGGCTACCATACAAAATTGTCATATCTTTTAAAAATTCGAACATGAATTATCAAAAAAACAGTTAAAAACAGGATGTTGGCTATTCAGAAATCTATTAGATTAGATTAGATTCTGGAATGGGCATGTTATAGTTTATTATAACAAATGAGTAACAGTTGCTACTGCTTGTGCCTGAAGTTATTGCCCATTCAAATTATTAATATTTTCTGTTATCCGGGAGAGTTGGCCCACGTTTTTTTCAAAACGCTCCAACATTAAAACTAAATGAGACAGCAAACTGTAAAAATTTATTTGAACTACATACATATAAACACAAATGAAACAAATCTATCACTGTAACAAAAACTGAATGTCACTCTCTTTAAAAAATAAAATAGCTTTCGGCAAAGTGAGCCATCTTACCCGGGCTAAAGGGGTGAGGCGGCTCAGATACTACTCTTGAGATGGCATACCTCAAGAATATAGATTTATGGTCTTTTACAGCTTATAACATTACCACAGAAGCCGTATAGGTTTGTATATTTGGAGCACCTTTTATGAAACTACCACTGGCAGTGGACGCCCTAAATCCAGTCATCATTCTTTAAAGTCTTAGTGTACGCTTCATCACATCCTTGACATTCGACGTCATCTTCTTTAGAAAGGCTATCCCCAGATTTTTGTGGGTGACTTGTTTAATCTTTTTTTCCTCTTTAGTCGCCAGTTTCCTTTTCTTTTCAGTACATTTTTGCATTTCAGTGTTTCCTTCTTCTTCTTTTGATTTATTATTTTTTGTTGTTTCGTTGCTTTAATGGATTTTCGTTTTTCAATGTGCTCCGAAGATGTTAAAATAGCGGCTACTTGCTTGGATCGTTTTCTGACTTGTTCAACAGCAGCTGAAGATGTACTTGGCACTGGATTCAATTTATCCAGCACCGTATCCGGAGTATCGTCATCCTAGAGTGTTTCTTCAGCTGCACCTTCCGATGAAGCCCTATCTCCTGGTTTCTGTGCATGAATTAGTGTCTCTTGATGGACTCCTGAAGATGAGGTTGCTTCTTGTTTTGTAGCATCGATGATGTTTTCTTCAGTTTGTGTATTAACTGCATCCACTAGTTCTGCATTATTTTGTTCAGGACCTAGGTAAGCACAATCGGGTATAGCTTCAGGATTGAAGGGGCAAATACCTGTTGCCCGGAATTCAGAAACGGCATTATCAACAGTTGCCGATCTTGACCAAGCGTCTGCTTACAACTGTCCAAATTGCAACCTGGAGATTTTCTTTGTCGGATTTGTCCGAACCTATACATTAACATACATTATTAAAAAGTGCCTTAAAGCTTTTCAAAAGGACTTCGTCTAGAGGCTGGAGAAACTGCGTCGCGTGGCTAGGCAAACAGAAGAGTATGACGTCATGTTCTTCAGCATACTCTAGCATTTTCACAGAATTACAGTGACTCGCATGTCCGTCTAATATTAAAATAACTTTTCTCTCAGGTTTTCGTACAACGAAATGAGTTCTAAGCCAAGTAAACATCAAATCGGTGCTAATATATGCGGACTTCTCGTTCATGTATACAACCGAACCTGGTGGCATGCCGTCTTCAAACTCGGGCTTTTTGTTTTTGCCCTTGAATATGCACGCTGGTAGTATGAAGAAACCCTCCGCATTGTAGCAGGTAATTACCGTTATTGTTTCTCCTTTCTCCAGTGATGTAACGGCAGCAACATTTTTAAAGCCCTTCTTTGCAATAACATACCCCGGCTTATTGTTCATTGGCAGGCCGGTCTTGTCCATATAGAAGATATTACTTGGTTTGTTTATTATGCCGGCTTCATTCGGTGTAGCTTCTAAGAGGTTGGCAACGAGCTAGCGAGACACCTTCAGTTTTTCTGACACTTAATTTAGGATTTTGTTGTAAAAACATCTTCAGCCAATCATAACCTGCCAATTTTTTTTCTCTATTGAATGTATGTTTGATTTTCAGTTGTTCTGCCAATTTAAACACCATTGACCGTACACACTCACGAGTTGGAGCGAAACCGTGCGTTTGTAATTTTTGTATATGACATTTTAATTTTGTTTCATTATCACTACCGAGAACAGAGGGAGGTCTCAGCTGCTTTTTCACCAAATCATTTTTCTTAAACGTCTCCTTAATGTTGGGGGTGGTATACTGAAGTTTCGGCAAGCTTCTCTAACTCCCATCGTACCATTTCGGATTGCGCTTGCGGCCGCAGTTAACTGTTCTTCAGTCCATTGCGCTCTTCATACTGTACCTTTCCTTTGGTATACAGTCGGCGTGGCTTTAAAAAGATAAATAAATTTTCAACTCACTATACTCATTTTTCATATGGCTCATGGAACATCTATCCCGTAACATTGCTGGGCCATCTTTCCCAACGTTACGGGAGAGATGACCCAGCCAATTTCTGCTACACACCATTTTGATTCAACAACGCTGTCGGTTTGACATAACTTCAACAACCTATACAATTACCCAGACATCATCCAAGAAATTGCCATGTGTGTGGAAAATTTCAATTCATTTACATGTTTAAAATATTTTCAAGTCCTTCAAATATTATAATCGAGCATAACTTACCTATTCTCTATTTTAACACAAACCACGACAAACCATGTGCTTAACTACGTGTATTGGTAGCAGTGACTAATAGCACGCTTCCTTAAACTCAATAGCGTCGCAGTTATTGCAATTGGCCATCTTATTTCTTAGGCCATCTTTTCCTGACTTACCCTAGCGGTGTAATAAAAACTTGTGCTAATAATTCTGTCAATTCCTTGGTTGTACAGTATATAAAATTAAAAAAAATGTTTGAACCCTCTCGTTAACATTGTTCCAAATCTTGAGCATTCTACTTTTTTATCTCTAGCAGTACAAAAATTACAGCATGATTGTAAAAATATTTTAAAAAAGTGTATGACTCTAATAAACTTATGTGCATACACACAAAGAAATATTGTTAAAAAGAGCATAAAATATATCACTAATAACAATTATAGTTGATTTGACAGCCGCAATCTTTGTCAAAAAAAACCTCAAACGAAACTGCTTATGCCCAAACCTGTAAAAACCGTTATGGTCCAATAATGGAACTTATTGTAGAAAACTAATTATGTAATTCTAGATTCTTTTGTGCTTTTTCCCACAAGATTAAATATATACACATAATAAAATTATAACTTAGCCTTGATTTGTTCAATAACATTTTCAGTAACAAACTGAACTTTGTACTACTCGCAACATGGTATTCGATTAACAACTAAACACCAATAGCGCACTTGACGTTGTTTTTTGTTGATCACACGTTACACAGTACATGAGTTTTGTAATTTCTCAGCAATTACCACTAATTACTATATAAAAGCAAGACGTCTTAATTTTACTTAATTACAGTTTGGAAACCTTATAGAAAGTTGTTTTGTTTTTAAATCCGTTCTTACGTATGAGTTAACGGAACTAACTTGGCCTAAACGGATACAAAATTAAAAACAAAAAATATTACATTATCTTTCTTTGTGACTAATAGTGACAACTGATCCTGTGAAACAAAAGTGAAACAGCAACACAATTGGGAATGTATTCTATGAAATTATGAGGGACCAAAACGAAATAATTTTAAAGAAATCAATTGTTAAAAGCGAAGGGAAAAAATTACCATCGGTTCAAGCACTGGTAGTTACGATACAGCTGCAGTTGAAATCAGAAAGACTGTGTTTGTTTCCTAAAAATACTTGCAAACAATTAAAAAATCAATTAATCAAGCAACAAAGAACAACTGCAGAGATCAAGAAAATTTCAATCAAATCTAATATCTCAGCCTTTAAAATAAGAATTCCTAATAAAGAGAAAGGTTTCAATCCCAGCAGCTGACCTAAATATATGATTGTAAGACCATTTCGTCAATTAGAAATTTTTGGAATAGTAACGCCTCACTCGGCAATTTTTAACCGTTGATGCTAATTTACCCACACGTAATAACAGAGGCGTTGTAAAATCAAAACAGTGGCCGACGATATTCAAAATTGACATTCTAATTAAATTTTCAAATCGTCGTGATGCAAATGAACTGAAATTTGCTATTGGCAACTCTACAATTAGAAATCCATTAACTACTAAGTTCTTGGGATTAGTGTTGATTTTACATTACAATGGAATGATCATGTGGATTTAGTGTGTAAATACATAAACAAAACCCATTTCGCTATCTTACAGTTAAGATCATTAGTAGACTTATACTGTTCTACGATATACGGTCATATTTGTCTTATCATATTGTACTGCGGGGCAATGCTGAGAATACTATCAGAGTATTCATTGTACAGAAAAAAAAATTCGTTGTATATTTAATTTAGCTAATAGTAATGAATCGTATCGACATATTTTTAAGGTTGAATGTTGAATGCATACTGACCTTTTCATGTATTTTCAACGAACTCCTTTCTAGTCGTTACTGAATTTGCGAAGTCTATGTGTCCGTCTGTCCGCATTTTCTTTAATTTAGAAATTTTGACTTCAGATTTGGAATCTACATCAAAAACTAAAGACATCGTGGTGTCTTTCTTCTTTGATATCTCTTCGGGAATATGGTCAAAATGGACGCCAAAATTTGAAAAATTTTCAAAAAAATAAGAGACACGTATACTTTTACTTTTGGGTTATTGCCTCGGGAACATGATCAAAATGGCCACCGAAAGATAAATGTTTGCTAATTTTTGTGAACAGACTGTTGCTCGAATTCAGTAACAAAATTTTGTTTATTAGAAATAATATTGAAAACAAATTTTAATTTCCATAAGTACTACACAAGACATGGGCAAATACTTTCTATAGTTCCTCATAAGAATCACCAGCTTATCAAGAGGTCGAGTTATTTAACAAGCTACCCCAATCACTTCAATATCTGTAGATCAACCAATTTATAATTGTGGATTATTGTTCTTGTGAGTTTCTTAGTTTTATTTAGTATTAGATAAGCATGTGATCATTTTTTGACATGCATATCCTACTTCTACATTGGCTAAAGTGTAAATAAAACATTATCATTATCATAGAGTCAGTGTTTGTTTGATAGCAATTATCACCTATCTTTTCATAAAAAATATCTCTATCTGGTTTCATTTGAATATTAAATAATCAAGAAAGAGTTGTTTCTTCTTCCTGCTTGTTCGTATAAGAACAGATTATTTTGCGCAAATTACACTCGAGTATTTTTTCACACAAGCCCTAGGAAGTTTATATTACCAAAAGGACAAGACATTAGACGCACAACAAAAAACATAGATTGCAATTTGAAAAGTTACTTTCTGCGCCAATTTTGTTGAAACGGTCTGTGTACAATGACCGGCGAAAGCATGAAATTGGTAATTCATTTTCAGAGAAGTAATTTATTGTTTTGGAAAAACGTTTGGACATTTAAAAGTGAAACATTTACGCTAAGCTGCTACCTTTTGTATTAAACACCACCCTACGTTTTTTATAACACATCTTGTGGGAGTTCCAATGTTCTATAATTTATATGATCGTATGGGCTGGAAATCACTGATTCCATTATTTGAAGAGCATCAGATTCAAAAAGTCAAGTATCAAGACACTATATGCCATCACTTATGTCCCACAATGAAACTAAGTCAAAGTTTGCTCCTAATAATAAAAGAAAGACTCAAAGGTAAGTCTTTTTTGTCTCAGTTCAGTAGCTTTTTGCATTTATATGGAGTATTGCATCACTGACTCTGTCGGAATTCGCAATGAGAAGTTTACAGATATAAAAATTAGAACCATGCGTGCATGTGTTATTTAAGCAGAAAAACTAAAGAAGTTTTTAAGTAAGGGATGAGAGGAGAAGAGACTCAAATTTTTTATTCTCATTATAGATACGAAATTTGACAAACAGACAAATCAATACTGACCATTAAATTAATTATCTGAGAAGCTTTCTTAAATCTAAGTGTCTTAACGATATTTACTTCTTATTAGCATGGGACTATAATTCCGATACAATGGTAAGTAATTAGGAAGGTTGGAGGTTTTGTTTTCGAGAAAACTATCATGTAGGATATTACAAGGTGTTATTCAAAAGAAGAGTAACTTTTAAAGCAGCAGATCCAGTGGCATTTTGCTGAGTGAGCTAAAAAAAGCAATGTTTCGTTCGAAATGCAACGTTCTGTTATATAAAAAAAAATAAGTAAACCAAACAGATTTTGTTGTTTTGTTCTAATGCCGTTACTATAAACTTTAGATCCCTGATACTTGATATTTTTTTATTAGCAAGCACGGGCTGACTATTAGAGCAATAAAAAAGTAATTGTTATATTTAACAAAAAATAAAAGTGTATATTGTCTCCGGTTTGACGGAATGTTCTAAAAAAGTGTTCTAATTCTCATTTTTCAAACTAGAGGTTCATCTATAAAGAAACATTCTGTTACTATGATACCAAATACTTTTTTATTAGCAACCCTATGGGCTGTCGATTGAAGCAATTAAAAGGTTGTTTCATTTAACAAATGAAAATCGACGTCAATTCCTGTTTGACAAGATGTTTTAAAAAATGTTCTAATTTTAGGTTTGCAATCTAAAGGTCAAATATCAGAATGCTAAGTTTCAACCTTAATGGTTTCTAACTTATGGAGTATAGACTGTTAAAGAGATCCTGTATATTTTAAAACAATTGAATCGTGGGCGCATTCAACAGAAAAAGCGGCTATCGCTGCTTGGAACATAATGGAAGTATTGTAGTACTTTACAGAAATGTACGCTACTGGAAATATCAGTCAAAACTGTTAAGTTCAGTAAAGAGTTAAATGAGATTTTCCTCAAAGAAGTTATTCCAATCATCGAATATGATGAAATGGAAATTATGTGCTATTATTGTAGCTATAGAATTAGTACAGCCTTTGAGTGTGGTAAAGGAGATTCTTAAAAGGAAAGTATTTTCCAGAAATTTAGGAATTGTTATGAGAAAACCATAGATAATTTATTTACAAAGCATTTTTTATATGTTCAGAGTTGCTTTTGAACAATGAAGTAGTTCCTAGGCAAATGATAGTGCTATCAAAAAAAATATCTTTACTTTATGGTTCGTAATAAGGCAGAACCTTTCTTACCTACCTGTTGGTGGCCGCTTTGGTTTAGCTAGAAGTATGGCCCACTATGTTTAGAAAAATGATACTCTAATACCATTAGTAAATAAAATAATTTTTAGTACAGTTATCACAAGACTTGACATTTATGATGTTCATGACAGACAACGCTCTTTTTGTAGCGTGCCCAAGATACACTACCATTCTACCATTTACCAACTGTTAAGTCTGCTGACTGCGCCCAAAGTTAATTTAAGAGAATGTAAGACCGATTTTTATGTAATATAAGCGTCATCTTTCTTGAACCAGTAGTTTTGTATCGTAAAGTATATGTTCTTCTTTTAGTCAGTATACTTATTACCACTTGTAAGTTATTCTTATTACAACGGTAATGGTGTCCCACAAGGTCTTTCAATTTAGCTGTCATAGATTTGATCACAGAAAGTTTGGTAAGAGATATAATCAGTAAACTGCTTTTAGGAAGGTTCTTTGATTATTATTGACATATAATGAAAAAAGTAATATAAATATAAAGTGAGGTTAGATCTCTAAGAAGTCGCGAGTAATTTGCCTAGTATTTGATTACAACAAAGAAATTCCAAACCACTTGCAATTAGAATAGAGGTCCCCAAAATTTTTTGTCTCGTGGACCACTTGCCATGTTTTTCGATTTTGGGTAGACCCCCTGCTTACTTAATATTGAGTTTTTGCAAATTTATCAAATTCAAATGTGTTTTCGACAGCTGGTATAGTGCTACTCACTTTGAAAGATTTAAATTTCTAACAGTAGTGTGAAAAACATTTTAAAAAGACATGTTAAGTTCTATACATTTATTAATTGAATTCAAATTAAAACGAACCAAATTAAAATTTAGTATCTATTACGTAAAATAATTAAGCAAAAAATAAATGCTTTTAGTGGGAGGGATGAACCTGATGCTTTAATAACAAATTTTCAACATTTAGCATCAATTTAGTTAGGTTTAATCTCAAATCTCCTCGGTCAGTGATGTCCAGTCTGTTTCTATTTTGTTAGGAGATTGGCAACCGCGCCGAAACGCCTTTCCACCAGGTATAAAGATGGAAAAGCAATTAAAAACTTTCTCACGATATTGCATAATACGAGATAAGTAACAGGTATGTCTTTCTGAAGCCAGAATTGCAGATATCCTTTTCTAAACTGTACCTTAAATTCTTCGTTAGTGCTTATTCCGATCAGTTCCTCTTGTAATATGACATCCGTTTCTTCAATACGGATTGATTACCCACTGTGGAATTATCATAGTCATAATAGTTTCAAAATCTGTATAGAGGGCATTTAAATGTTGAACGTAAGTTGAAACGTCATCGTCCTGGCATTTTATCTGTTACACATTGGGAAACTGGGAAAATTTGCGCCATCCGATGTTTTGCTTCATTAGCTTAATTCTTGCAAGAAAAGCTGAAGTGATGGACTTTATTTTAATCAAATTTAGATTGTCACCTTATAATTGCAACTTATTAAATTTAGTAAACAAATTTGTTAAATAGGCAATGTCTGGTTTCCACTTGATTAAATTTTCTTTTAAAATTGGATCTTTAGCATCCAAAAACTCTAAAACAGTCTCGAAAAGTGCAAAAAATCTTGTCAAACATAAGCCTTTCGACAGCCAACGTACTTCAGTGTGAAGGAGTAATCGACGACTATTTAATTGAAGAGATTCGTGCAATCTACCAATCAGATTTTTAGCAACTAATGTTGTCTATGGATGACGCAGTGTATTGCCAACACCCCCGGTACATTTTTTTTTAAATCGAGTATCGAGCTGTCATTAAATATTTGTTTTTGAAAGGCAATACGCCTTCGCAAATAAAAGATGAGTAGGATTCTGTGTATGGGGACTCTGCACCATCATTTACCACAGTGAAATTTTGGGCTGCTGAATTTAAACGTGGCCGTAAGAGCTTGGGAGACGATGAAAGTTCGGGACGTCCAAAAACTGCAACTACCGACAAAAACATCGCCAAAGTTCACCAAATGGTGCTAGACGACCGCCGAATTAAAGTGAGAGAGATAGCAGAGGTTATGAACCTGTCAAAAGAACGTGTTTGTCACATATTAAATCAACATTTAGGCATGAGTAAGCTGTCCGCGCGTTGGGTGTCGCGTTTGCTCACGTTAGACCAAAAACGTGTTCGAATGAATATTTCCAACGCTCTTTTGGCGCAGTTTAGGCGAAATAAATCCGAGTTTCGGCGCCGATTAATTACTGTAGATGAAACTTGGATACACCATTATACGCCCGAAACAAAAATACAGTCCAAACAGTGGACTGCAAAGGGGGAACCGGCTCCAAAAAAAGCAAACATTGTTTTTTTTGGCTGGGAAAGTGATGGCGACTGTTTTTGGGATAGTCATGGAGTTATTTTAATCGATTATCTTCGAAAAGGAAAAACCATTACAGGAGCATACTATGCATCATTACTTGACAAGCTGAAGGCAGAACTTGCAAAAAAAACGGCCACATTTGCAGAAAAAGAAAACCCTGTTTCACCAAGACAACGCACCGTCTCACACCTCAGTGGTTGCCATGGCGAAAATTCACGAATTACGGTTTCAACTGCTTGACCATCCGCCTTACTCATCAGATCTAGCCCCAAGCGACTTCTTTTTGTTCCCTCATCTAAAAATTGCGCTCGGAGGACAAAGATTTTCGTCAAATGAAGAGGCAATCACCTTCGTGAACAATTATTTTGCAGAGAAAAATGCCGAGTACTATTTGGACGGGTTACAGAGATGGGAGCATCGCTGGGAGAAGTGTGTAGAGTTACAAGGAGACTATGTTGAAAAATAAAAAAAAATTTTCAAAAAAAATGTCTTGTATCTTTGTTAGGTCGGAAACTTTTCAGACCACCCTCGTATTATGTACAAGTTTTTACAAGTTCAAAGTGTGATGCGACCCCAAAGCGAATCACCTACTACTTGCACAATTTTATGAAATATACGTAATATGTAATTGGGTGTAGGTAGTAAATAAAATAAAATTGTGCACTATAAAATCCCTACTTTACTACTAATAGTGTGTGTACGACATACATACACTGTATGTGGATTATTCCATTCATGGAAATCCAAAATTAAATGAAATCCACTATCGTGGACTCCTATTTACATCTCATGGACCTCCAATTTTTTTTTTGCTGACACAGACCCCTTGCAGGTCATAGTCGACCACTGGGGGTCGATATAGACCACTTTGGGTATCATCGAATTAGAATAACTTAGAAGACTATATACACATCATTGGTTATGTCCACACCATACGAATTTCGTCAATACGAGGGTTATTATGGCAAACTTTAATTTCTTCACCCACCCCCTTGATTTAATGAGTGATACAATGTATTTTGTAGTCAGTAAACCAAACGCTTATGGTTGATCAAACTCTACTAAAATATATTTTTTAATGGTAAAATTCACACTTAAAATTAAAAAAAAATATGTTTATCTCTATAGCAAAGTTATCAACTAGAATGTGATTTTTATTCTTCGTCTTTGAGGAAATATAATTCATTTCAAGGGTGCATTTGCGATCATGATATGGTTATGTAGAATGAAAACCCAAAATGCGATACTTTAACACGCATCCATTTAAAATAAAAAGAGACATTAAGCAGAAAGTTTTTTTTTCAGTTGAATTGATTTCATTTGTCCTGTTTCTTCCGACGCCTATGAACATGTCTGTTTTCCTAGTTCATTGAAACTGAATACTGATTATTCTATAAGTCTGTTGTCTGCGTATGTAAATGAAATTTATTAATTCTCTTCGGTATTTTACAAAAACAGAATATGAATAAATATATATTTATTGCTATTATTATTATTATTATTATTATATATTAATTTTTACCGATTAAAGAAATATGAAAGGCACTTTCAAAATGGACTTTAATAATAAGCAGCACTTTGTAAATTGCAGATAGGCTACATAAAAATATAAAGAAACAACTTTTTATTCAATTTTAAAATAATAATAATAACACGAAAGCACTAAAATAGTTTGTGTTGCTTATTCTTATGTTGTTATGCTGTAGCAAGCAAATTGTTTGCAAGATTTGCATTTTTTAATCTTGAGATTATGTTTGTTTATTATAAATTATGTTTATAAATACTTAAAACAAATTTAAAAATAATCTCGCTACAGTATGCTACACAAATAATTAATATCTTGCTGATTTTGCCTTTTAAAATAAAAGCATTAACTTAATTTAAATGACTTTAAAAAAATAAATTCATGCTAAAATATCTAGATTTTTATAAGCGTAAACCAAGCATACTGAGAGAATAAGGCTTTGGAATAATAGCACAATTGTCTGAGCATCCTGTAGAATGTTAGGTAGTTCCGCTGTTGAAGGCTGAACTCACTTGATCCGTTGAACCTGTGTCGTTTCTCTAGTCTCTGGTAATGTTGTGTTTGGATAATTACTCTTTGTTTATTGTTTGAAGTGACTCCCTCACAAATTTGCATCGAGACCAAGAGAATAGTTTTTGTGAAAGTTTTAATAATACCAAAGCAATCCAATAAAAGAATCTATTGTAAACTGTACCAAAAACTACCAATAAATTGTTGTGAAGTGAATGAAAATGTTTGAAAATAAGAGGTTAGGTTACGTTTACGTGTTTTTGCGTAAAGTTAAAAGAAGAAATGAAAATGTAATGTGGTTTATTCAACAAAGCTTGCTAGTTTACTAAAGAAATACATTGTACAAATTTTTATTTAATTAAATGTGACCTGTTTTTAAAAATAATGTAACTATGAATAACCAAAAAAATATGTGTTACAAAGTTAGTTAAATAACAATAAGAAAAGACAAGTTTTACAGTGACTTTTTGCTATGGGAATTTGTAAGCCACGGTATTTCATTCTTACTGTGTGCCTATTGCAATTGGTATTTTATTAATTTTGCTTGTTTGATTTGTTTTTAATTCTTCTAATTTTAACATTTTAGTTATCAGTTATAGAAAGGCAGATTTTTGATTTCTTTGGCTTTTTATGGATACCGATATTAATAAATTTCTTTGAGATCATTTTTGTTATTTTTGGCTTTTTTGGTGCCTTTCAGCGTAGACCAAAGTATATAATATGGGTAATATTTTTTTAGTTTTCTTTAATAATAAATACAAAACTAACAAGAACAACTTATTATTTTCAGTATTCTTTATGGAACTTGATTTGGTTAGGATGGAATATATTCCTGATTTGCTTGTATCTGGATATTGGAACTTTACATCATAAGGTAAATACCAGTTTAGTATGAGTAATAGTTGTTACAGTCATGGATATAATATTTTCTTATAAATGATGATTCAAGAGAATGTTATTTTATATTTTGCAACTTTTTAAAATTAACTTTTGCATATATCTTAGGAAAGTAAAGTTCTCAAGTTAGATCCAGATAGTGGTAGTTGGTGGCAAAATGGACCTGGGTGTAAAGGAGTACTTAATACTACAGCTCCTGTACCAACATGGGAGAATGTCACCAATTGTTTAGTTGATTATCGTCATGTCGAAATATTCCAAGCTGGCTTGCAGTGCTTTTTAGCAGTAGGTGTACTCGTCTAATTGTTTATTATTATTGTAGTTAAGAATGTTTTAATCTCTATAAATATTTTAGGTTTTGGGAATCTCTATAAGTATTTGTTTGATCAAAGTCTTTTTGGAGGAAGATGATGACTGTAAGTAATTAAGAAAAGAATGATTAATTTCATTCAAAATTTAAGAAATATAACAAGTTACAAATGGTGGCGAGTCAATCTTGAAATACTAACAAACACCTGGACTTGACAATAACCACGTTAAAGCTTTACATGCTGTTGACAAAATGCCAAATTTGATTCTATAATAAATGCAGTTCTAAAATATCTACTTTAATAATGTTGACTGTTTCTTAAGCTAATATAAAAAAATGATTATTTATTTAAACAAACACTAATGTGTAGAAAACAACATTTCCATGTTTAAATTACAAATAATTTAAACTGTAAATCCCAACAAAAAGTCATGACGTAAATAATTTCTGTAATATTGTGTATGCCTTTAAACAATGCTTAGTATTTACTTGATTCATTTTACAGTTAAAATATTAGAATGCTGGAAATATAAACCATAGTCCAGCTTCAAATACTTTAGTAATCTCGTATTTATTGTACAGCTCTTTCAGAAATTACTGCAGCTTCAGAGATTGTTAAATGGCAAAACAATTGTAATTTTATGAACTCAATTTGATGCAGTCCTTGTTTTCAAGAAAAGCCCAAAGATTGCTAGATATTCTGAAAAAACAATAATTTTCGAATCTGTATTCATACATTCCGTCTGTCTGTCTGTCTGTTGCCATGTACCCGTAACTTTACAGGACATGTTATATATCAAATCAACTTAGAATTTTCTCCTTATTACAAATGCATAATCAATATTTCGATATTTTGAATAGTTTTCGAAAATGGCGATTTTTTGCCATAGTGATATTATATATGATAACGCTGAATACAACTATGAAATTTACATTTTTATGTGCCGAGTAGTTCTCGAGATATTCTTTTTTTTTAAATTTCATCATATGCTTGCATTTTCACTGGTCTTAAATGCATCTAGCTTTGTTACCAGACAAAAATGGTAGATAATTACAGTCAAATCCAATTTTTAAAGAGACCTATTATTTTTGAATGACAATCTTAGATATTGTATGTTTTATAACATAATAATTAATAAGTGCATTGCACTTAGCATCCAGCTTTGTTAAAGGTAAGCATTTGTTATATTTAAACCCAAACTATTGTTAGGTTACCCATTTGTTAGACTCAGCATAATATTTGTTAAGCTTGTTCAAAGTAACTAATAATTTTATTAGTTCAACAGAAGGCAATGGATGGAAAATCATGACAAAATCTGAATATGTAATATTTAGGCAGGAATTTTCAAATTAAAAATTTGGTCTTCAGAAGGTACGTTTGTTCAGAGTGCACCTTTTGTTGTAAAAGCCATTCGTTTTTTTCGATTGAATTAATAGAGTGTGTTATTGTAGCATTTGTTTTTTACAGTATAGAGTGAAAGGTACAAACTTTTAATGCACTGACTGAAAAGGTTGTGTATTAGGAGTTTAGGGAAGCATAAGCAGAGTTGCCAGATTTGAAAACACCCAACACAATTTCTCCCTCACTTTTTTATTGTTGTTTAATTTCTTTATAATAATTTTGAAAATATATCTGAATTCATCTGAGCAATAAGTTTGTAGACAAATGTAAGAAATTTGTATAAAATAATATGCGGACAAATTTTATTTTCATTTTTTCAAGAAAAAACAAAAAACCAACTCAATTTTCAATTGTTACAACTGTCAATTAAACAAATATACCTACATACTTTAGTCTGATTCAAATTTAAATTAATTAGAATTATTATAGAGGTTACATTTATAACTTTACTTGTTTACATTCTACGCCTCCAGGTAATACACTGTTTCATTCTTTTATTCTGATAAACTGTTTACTCTATGTATCACATGATCATTCGCTCCACTCGCAAATGCTCCAACTCCCAGATAGAAAACCAACCATACCTAAAGTAAAATTTATGAATTGTAAATATTATTGAATTATAAATTTCTGCTATTATTGTAAAAAGTAAGTTAACAGAAACTGTACAGTAACAATTTGGTTTAGCTGTGATAATAAGACACTAAAAAAATATTGTTTCTACCTTCTGCTCCTTACTTCAACTTTTAAAAGTTTGATCAGGTGCTGAAAACCAGCAAACTTCATATAACAGTGTATCTTAAAAAACATAAAATACCCAATACATAATATTTGGAAAGAAATAGCACAAGTTTGATCTTACATTCAAGCATATCTTAAAGTGATATTAGACATCCTTACAGACCTATCAAATAGCCAATCTAGCCAGGCAAGTTGTCCAGCAATGGTATTACACACAAATTAAAATTCTAGCAAGTTGCTAAGAAACTGTGCATTAAACAAATTCTTGTATTATTTTTATCGCCAACTTGCCTCGACATGCAAGAAAAGCTATCACATAATATTAAACAACAAACTGCTGCTGAGTCACTTATTTTACTTGGCAAATCGACTAGGTACGGGTCAACATAGCCTCCCCTGAGCATCCAGGGCAACTTGTCAAGGAAGTTGGATGTCTAACACTGACTTAGTTTAGAAACACTGTCAGTATCAAGTTCCTTGCTGAGTTTTAAATAGTTATTATTAGTTCCAAAAAATGTTTTAGTTCTCAGGAATTATATTCAGTTGATTTTAAAACTAGAAAAATTTTAAAATCTACATTTTGCTAATAGATAGAAATCTGCAATTTATTTATACTTTTTTAGTGTTAATCTGTTTTTGTTAGACAGTTACATAGCATTGCAATGTTCAGTATATATCTCTTATTCTATGTAGAATTGTAGAGTGAAAGTTTTCAAAGCATTTAAGTATGACAAAGAGGAAAACTATGCATCGTTAGAAAATAGTAGCTAGCTGATATCTAGATAATCACAAAATCTAGCAGACCATTCATTATGAATGCTACATAATAATACTGGAGATGCAATGGATATCCAACTGGTATCTAGAAATTTTCTCAATATATGACAGATATGTCACAGATGAATACATAGGAAAATTAAACAAAATTTGTCAATGTAGACTTTTTTGCTATCTTATGGTAAGCTCACATCACCCAAAAGTTTTTAAGGACCTCTAAATGTATGGTGAGCCTTTTGGTTTGTTTTGGCCGCTGCATATGTCACATGTATTAAATGTAACTTTTGTTCTAAATAATTTGAAAATTACGACAGATATCTGACTATCTGGCCCAAAGTTAGTTAGCCAAATATCTGGTTTCTGGCTGTCTATTGCATTTCTACTTAATACTGTTAATTTGAATTTAAATTTGGTTTATAATGCGTACATTCATGAACATTAAGAATAACCTAATAATTTCCCAATTTTAAATGTCATATTTCTCAATGAATAATGAATACATAGGTCACATACAGGATGAAAGAAAGATAGCGCATTATCTCGTTACTACCTTTTTCTGAGCATGCACAAAATATCATATTGAACATTGTTTTCCAAATACCTGGTATTATTATGCTTATGAATTCTTGGAGGTGTGCATGGTTATAGCTACATAGCTTCACAATTAAGACTACTTAAAATATATGTTAAGTAATACACTAGGCATCTTTTAATTTGAAGTCATTCATGAATGATACAAAACTGAGACAATCTGTTCAAGTAGGAACTTCTAGAATTGAAACTTTAAACACCAATGTCCACTAAAGAATTTGCATTTTAGAAATGATTAATTGATCGGATTATCCCAGTTCTTTATTACCTTGATGGTAGGAGGACAGAAAGGGTGAGGCATGCAAAAGGTTTTCTACACCAAAGTGGAGAAAGATTTGAGAGCTGGTTTTCTCCATATAAATATTCAAGACGACTATTTGACAAGATTAGTTCGTAGTAGGTACATCTTTTTGCATAAGTAATGTTGCAGATCATTTTCTTAAAGGAATTATTATCCAAAATTGCATAGGAAATTGTGTAATTAATGTTAAATCTGATTTCATTATTAGAATGTTATGCAAAAAAGTGTACACTCCATTTCTAAAGATATTGGTTTTCCTAAGTTGCCTCGAAAACAATAGCATAATAGACATAATACCTTTTTAGCCACAGCATGGCATTATATTAGTAATGCCTACAGATTTTCTGTGTACAAAATCTTTCTAATTTCAGTTATTTCTAAATAAGGCTTTAAACAAGGTTTGAGTCGATATCACTCCTAATTGTATATCATTTCATTTCCAAAGGTGAAGGATTATTCATGATGTGATCAGTAGTTGCATTATCACAAGAACAAGACCTTCTTATTTGAGAAAATTGAAATTCTGAAGTCCTTTCTGAAAAACAGATTTTGAGCAAATTTAAATATTTTTCAAGGTTACATATTCTACTTGTAGAATTCACTATCTTGGTTGTCTTCGACTCCTAGTTTTTACAAGGAGATGCTTTATATTAAAGAGTAACAGGAATAATGTTATTGTCAACTGTCAGTACTGAGAGCGAGCAAGATGTCTTAAGACATACGAAAAGTTTACTCTAATTAAAACATTATAAAGAATGTTGATTGTCACATTCTGAAATTTTTCCAATTATGCTTCAGAAGGGCATTTAAAGTTATCAGTGTTGTGATGTATCTAGGTAAAAGTATCTGGATACTTACTTAGATACTTTTAAAATTTTGTAACTGTATCGGTATCTAGATACATTTTCTTAGGATCTAAGTATCTAAAACGTTCAGGTACTTTTTAAGATACTTACTTCTTTGTTTGTTTTCTTTCACTTTTCAAATATATTACTTTGTAACTTTTCAATAGAATCTGCAGGCTGCCTTCTTACACCCTGAAGAAACAGAATGTCCGATAATACATTTGAAATGCATTTAATGTTAAAAAGGACAAAATCTATCTGGAATAATATAATTATGTTGTAACAAAAATAATAATAATAATAATTAAATATTTTGGTAAATATTCGAAATTGTTTGGATTAATGTTTAATTCCTTCCAAATTATTTGGTGCTATCCTTGAATAAAGGATGCAGATAATTAACCTAAAATTACTAAAAGAATTGCTCAAGGCTTTTTGTTGATAAAAGTATCTATGAAAGTATCTAGATCCTTAAACACTAGGATCTGCACCTGTATCTAGATACTGTAAAACATGTATCTGTCACAACACTGAAGGTTAGATTTTAATGAAACAATTTTTAAATTGTACATCCTGTATTATCTTGACCTAATAGAATGCGAGTTTAATATTTTATTAATGCAACTCAAATTAGTAAGTTTTATGCTACAAAATAAGAAATCTTGAACTTTTTCGTTCATCATTAGGTTTGCAAAGAATCTGTAATTTTATGTGTCTTGTGCAGTCTTTGGTGCCATAAAATCCGATTTGAGCTATTAAAGCTATTTTTAAAGAACAAATGGAAATAAAAACATACAAAGTCAAATTCTAAGGTTAGAATTTTATCTTCTGCAATGTAAAAAACAGCTGATTTAAGATTAAATGTGGTATCAGTTCAAACTTAATTTTACGGTTTATTAAATCAATGATATGGGATGATCCACTTAAAGATTGAGGTTTGTATTCTTTAATAGCCCTGTATCTTTAATACTGGCACTTGTAGATATAAAGAAATAAAAATTTAGATTTAAAAACTCAATGATATTTTAAATAAACGCATAATACATTAAAACATAATAAGATACTGTATAAAATTATTTTTATTCATGTCAATCTGTTTCTAGGAATTCTCTTGACAGACTTTACACTGCATTTAACCCATAAATGCTGCATATGAATTTAGTTAACTTTCACTTGTATTTGTTGGAAACAGAGTTTTATACAGTGTGAGTATAAAGTAATGCATAAAATTAATATTTGAGACAGGTCAATCTATTATAAAAATACTAACTTTTTTTGCCTATTTTGATACACTGTTGTTGTCTAAACAATGGTATAGAAATTTGTATACCTTGCATAAGAAAATTTCTAAATTAAAGATTTCTAATTTTCGAGATACAGAAAAATGTTCATAATGCCGTTTTCATTTTTTTACTCATTTTGTTATAATTGAGAACACCAACAACTGATATCATACAAATACATTATTTACTTTGAACTATTAGCGCAATAAGTGTTTAAATTGCCGCCTATTAACCATTTGGCAATGAGATTACATGTAAAATTTTTATACCTTCATCTAGACCATAAGGTTCCCAAACTTATTTAGCTTACCACTCCCTTTTCAGAAAAACATTTAGTGCTTCCCTTCATTATGCTTTCACCTCTCTTACATTTATTGAATGCCCTTGGTTGCACCCAAATCAAAATCAAAAAAAGTTGAAGATGAGATCATCGCTTCGAAACGATGTTGGAAGTTGATTGCAGCATTAAATGTTTATTTTTATAATAGAAAATTGACTTGTTTCAGGATTTTCTAATATACCTGCCTGTAAAAAGAATATGAATTTTATGCATTACTTTATAGTCACTGTATAAATATCTATTTTAAAACATTTTAGGTATTCAATCAATTAACAGTTTCCAGCAGTACATGATAATTTTTTAAACAATTTACAAACATTTGCAAATTATATACTTTGTAAGTTACAAATATGTGTGAGTGTAGGCTACACATAATTGTATTTAATAAGTTTCTATTAACAGGAAATCTAAATCTTGATCATTCATCAAATGCTTTAAAACTATTTTTTACTAACTTCTTCTATTTGTAAATAACTTTTAAATTTGTAACATTAGTTTTTTTCTCTACAGCTCTTCGCAAAACTCCACAAACGAATTCGAAACGAAGATCCCTTTATTCGATTGAATTTAGTCAACAGCTAGAAAGGCAGCAACGAGATGATAGTTCTGAATATGATCACGAGCAATTTGCCGCACCAGTATCACCAAAGCCCATGACTCCACGAAGAGTAAAACGTAGAAGTGTTATGACAAGAGGATCTTCTAGTAGACAAAGTTCTAGTAGTAGGCGTTATTCTACCGCACGTTCGTCGACGAGAAGTTCTCATAGAATTGCACAAAACCCTGTTACACAATTGTTAGAGCAGCAACAAAGAGTGCAAGCACATGGTGACCATAGTGGTCAATCAATTATCGATCCATTGCCAAGTTATTGTAATAGTACGAGTAACAATAATATGTTGCATCAAAGTTGGCATAGCAATGGACATAGCAATCCTACATATCAACAGTCATCTATGCAATCATTAAACGAACCAGATGATGTAGACGATTTATATAATAATAGACCTGCATCTGTACGATCTAGTTATTCTAATTTTCATGGAACAAGAGCAATGAGTCACAGATCATCTCAGCATTTTAATAATCATGCAACCCCACAAGTGCCACAAAAAAGAGCAAACAACCCCAATAGACAAAGTATGCGCAACATGATATTTTTAAATAGTGGACCTCCTGCATACAGTTCACAAGGACAAACTGTGATTGATTCAGAGACAACAATATAAATTTAAATTAGAACTCTGTATTTATAATGTAAACACTAGTTAATTATTTAATTTAATAATAACATTCTGAACTTGACAATAAAGAAGACTGCAAAAATACCATGTCTATAAGTAGATGTTTATTTTTATTTGTACTGATTTCCAATTTGTATTTATAGTAAATTGTTGAAAGACACCTAGTACTAGTTAAACGAATGAACGCACGTCAGAACCAACTAAAATTGAATTAAATTGTCTTGCAATCATTTAAACCTTTTTAAATGCCCCACTGTACCAGTCACAGTTCATATAATTTAAATCCCTTTAAAAGTAAAATATGTAACGATAAAATTTGAAGTGGAATATTAAACAATTTGTTTTTTTACACTTAACTTTATTAACGTATTGTCGATAATTATTACTAAAAAATAACAAAATCGAATTAGTTTATTCGTCATAGTTTCGCGTACGCGCATTTTGATATCTGAAATTTGTGTAACACTGTGTTCGCCTCCGCTTATAGATCGCGCGCGTTAGTGCACCAGCGCATCGCATTTACAAGCCGAACTTACCGCCGAGTACTATATTGATCTTCGCCAAAATGAAACGACTCCTATCAAATCTTAAAAAATGTAACCCCCAAGGTTTAAATAAATCCTTTTTAAGCAATAACGTAAAATACTTGCATTCGTCTTTGTATAGATCTTTTGGCGAAGAGGTAAGTGAATGTTTCAGTGAAGAAAAGGTGTTTTGACAGAAAATTAACGCTATTTTAGGTGGAAAATCATCGACACCCAAATGGTAGGAGCAATCAACAGAGGTATAATATAATATTTATACAAATTATAACGTTCCGTGTATTTATTTATTTATTTTTTATTTTACTTTTTTTGTTCAAAATTGAAATTATTTCAGACGGAGATACTCTTTTATCCACGACCCGAATTACATTTATTTGTAAGTAGTTACATTTTTTTGTAAAGATCAGATGAAACTTAAAACCACCTGTTATTTAAAAACTTTAGTTATTATGCTGCTTTGTAATCATCACAATGTCAAAAAAATACACTAAAGTTGACATCTGAAGGCGCCGGCTTTAAAAATACAAAACTAATTTAAAAAGAAATGCTGTTGCCGTAAGGATCAGCATAATATTTATTAATCTTGTTCAAAGTAACTAATAATTTTATATTAGTTCAATAGCAGGCAATGGATGGAAAATCGCGACAAAATGTAAAATTTTGGCGGGAGATTGCAAATTAAAAAGTTAATCTTCAAAGTAAAATTTATGAATTGTAATTATTATTGAATCATAAATTTCTTGTAAAAAGTAAGTTAACATAGAAACTGTACAGTAACAATTTGGTTTAGCTCTGGTAATGGAAACACAAAAAAATATTGTTTCTACCTTCGGCTGATTAGTTTGACTTTTAAAATGGTGTTCAGGTGCTGAAGACCAGCAAACTTTAGATAATAGCATCTTAAAAGACATGGAACCCAGGTTTCTTCTGCTATAATAATTGTACTTCAAAGTGAGTGCGCGAGAAGAGCAAAAATAGGAAGTATGGATGTTTCATGTTTTCTGGGACACACGATTTGTGGAAGATAGAATCGTGTCTACAGGTAAAAGAAATGTTACTAAGCTAATTTTTATAGAATGATGGTCATAGTCATGCTGTTAAAAATTACAGAATATGGGCTAATTGGCTCTAAAATTATCTTCAATTATATGGGAATGTTTCATAAAAATGGCAGACGGTCCTTTGTTTTAATAGAACATCTTATGTGTTTTAATTTCGCATTATTAAGTTGTACATTTTCCCAAATTTCTTTACCTCAGAGTATTAAGAAAATTCTTTGGATTTCACTTTTGTAATAGGGAAAAACTTTGGAATTAAGTAAATACAAATAAAAGTCGAGGAATGTATCGATTTTATCTTGAATTTCTAAGAACAGTAAAAATACTGACGTCGCTAATAAAAACGAGACGACTCTGAGATGATTCTTGCTTAATTTTAATTGTTTTAAGTCTGACTTTTATTAGCGAAGCCATAAACCAACAGATGGCTCTAGATCTTCAAATCGGTATTTCTGCAATAGTAAGAATCACAGTAGGTAAAATAAGTCACGGTTTTTGACGATGACGGTAGTTCATTAGTCAAAGCAATTTTTATTGTATATGTATTAGCATGATTTTTTTTTCTTATCACAATATCTGCACAGGACAGACCAGTTGGTACGTCATTACGAGATTTATGACGTTCATACTGAATTTGCCGATATTATTTGCAAACAAGAGAGTTAAGAAATTTGATTTGCAATATATATAAAGTGTGAACTCTACAATCAAAGCTTTAGTAAACTAAAATTCCAAGAATATCAAGAAATTCTTACACCAAGCAATTGGATACCGTCCAAACGATGAGATTTAGACACCTTTAATGCTATATTGTTGTAATCAAGAGTTGAGAATGTACAGGGTGGTCCATAAAAAAACCATAAAGAGTAGGTATGCCACGCTTTTATGGAACAACTTGTACAGTTGAGAATAATTGTGGAAAAGGGGTCTTTAAGTAACATTTATTTATACCTATCTTAGTCCACAGACCGTTTGCCCATTTTGTGACGAGCAGGAAAAAAGTATAATGGTCTCTGTGTTGAATAATGCAGTATCATAATGTATTAATGTATGAAAGTACCTGGCATATCATAGGCAGTTTTAGGATTCTAAAACTTTCCACTCATTGGTTAAATTTATTTTGATTTGGATTTTCTTTAACTTGAAAAATACAAGAACACAACAACTTGAGTAAAATGGAATTTTATAGTGTCTGGTACGTTTTAATTGAGCCCATTCAGAATCGTGAGTGAGGTTTATTAAAGGAAGAACAAAATACTGAGCCAGCTACTATGAAATCTCATTTTTTTCAACAATCAGAAATATTTCCTCAATAAACGCCGTCTATTTGTAATGCAAATATTAAAATCAACACTTAAAGGAAAATGGGGCAAAAACCTCAAAATTACCAAAACTTACTAAGAGCCAAAATCTAAAAAAAGATTATGTTCTAAGATGTACCGTTTCGTAAGTACAAGATGCCAAAGTTCAACTCTCTCAGCTTAGTTTTTGTTTGGCGAAGAGCATATTGGAATTATGAAGGCAAGACGCAAAAGACAAAATTACAAATTTATCAAGATTTATTTAACTTGAAGATCTGAAGTCGGCGCCGATGTTAACTTATTTAAAGTAGATTCATGACAATCTCAATCACGAGCTTTTTGGAAATGCTTACAACAGGTGCAGTTAGATAAGGGTGTCTACCAAACGTAAATACTCAAATTCATAAAAACATTTACATATCATATATCACATCTTCAGGATAAATCGATGTTCAAATCTATTAGTTTTCCCGGCAAAACTAGCTTACTCGCTTTTTACTTTTTTATGATTTTTAGTATCAAGAGCCCACTCATAGAACTTACGTTGTGAGATGTATTTTAATGGTCTGAACACGCTTCAGAACGGACTAGTCACAGTTACCATTCGATAAGAAATGATTTTGCTTGCAGAAGGTTAAATTTGGTATCTTTTTAGTTCATAGTTGTGCTAAACGCCGAATTTCTTTCAGACACATTTAATGTCTGTTATAGTGTTTCGAATTGTTTTAACTTATATCATTGGAATATTAATTGAATTGAATCTTAGGAGGTGTCGGGTGTCCCTGATGCTACGCTTATGTACTAAGATCTCAATCTTCAGATATGAACTTCTTAACGACGCTCTGTCTATTTTTTTAAAATAATGTATTCAGCTTATTTTCCCATAATGTCATAGCACTTGTGTGGTACCCTCCATACTAACTTGTCTTAAGACGCTTCATTATGTTTCTGTATCTATATTTACTCTTCATCAAATAATTTCTAATATAAATAGCTTTGGTAGACACCCCATTTTAAATAGAAGATTTAGACACAATGCAAAAACGACTTCTACTTGCATAATCCTATACTGTCTTTAATGATCAATGTTTTCATTTTATAGGGATCCCATAATTAGGAAGTAAAAACAAGATAAAGATTTTGAGGTGGGAGAGTAGGCTAAACATTGTTATTGGTATATAATGTACTAAATGGGATCCCTATTACATGACGATCATTCCATCATGAGCAGGAGCTAGAAATATGGAAAAATGAATAAATCATTCCAATTCATCTAGAAATATACGTAGTAGTACCAGAGCTTGATATCATGCCTACACTTCGTTTCATATCATTTTTTATGTCTATCGTAGTTATGTTTTCTTATATAGGTACCTGTCTAATCTTATACGTATTTTAGGTCTTCTGATCATAATAATCCAGAAGATGCTTTATTCGAAATGTTTAAGAACGAAGACACAGATTTATTGTCAATTGGAAAATTCTTATCAGTAATTAACAGCTTCACATATAAATAATCATGCAAGAACGTTTAAATTAATGTAATTAGTTTTTAGGCACTTCGAGCTACTGGTTTAAGAAAAACTGATCCACGTTTGAAAGAAATGATGGATAATTTAAAGAATTTACAAAGAAAATCAAATATAGATAGTACTTTAATAGATACGCAGAAAATAAATTTAGAGACATTTCGCAGGTATATAAGATTATTTACGCCCTTTATTGAACTAATGTAATCTTTCGTTAGTATTGTATCACAAAATATTGGACTAATATCAAGAGCATTTAGGCATCAATTCATTATACCCGAGTTTCAAGGATTTGCAAAAGATATTGAAGAAATATATTGGAAATGTAAAAGCAACACAAATGGAAAGGTCTGTTAACAATCAACTAGCAACTGACGTGAAAAATTACACATATTTGTAGGTTGCTAATTACATACCACAATTAGCTCGTATGAACCCTAATTATTGGGGAGTTAGCATCTGTACCATCGATGGACAACGTTTTTCAATAGGAGATGTTAATGTACCATTTACATTACAGTCATGCAGTAAGCCACTTACTTATGCAATTGCTTTAGATCAACTTGGTGAAGATTTAGTTCATCAATATGTGGGACAAGAACCTAGTGGTAGAAACTTTAATGAATTGATATTGGATCATAACAGTAGGTGTATTTGCATCATTTTTTATTTTAAAATCGAATTATATTTTATTTTAGAAAAACCTCACAATCCAATGATCAATGCTGGAGCAATTTTAGTATGTGCATTACTTAAGACTTTAGTTAAGCCCGAAATGACTTTGGCCGAAAAATTTGACTTTACGATGAATTATTTCGAGGTACCTACACCTAATTAGGAGTAAATATTTTGGATAAGTATGAGTGTCTTATAGAGATTAGCCGGTGGCGAAGATTTAGGATTTAATAATGCTGTATTTCTATCAGAAAGAGAGGCTGCAGACAGGAATTATGCTTTAGGATTTTATATGAGAGAACACAAATGTTATCCTGAAAAGACGAGCTTTAGGGAATGCATGGATTTTTACTTCCAGGTAATGTAAAGATTAATAAATAATAGTTACTTGCTATGTAGTAAATTTTAGTGTTGTTCGATGGAAACAAATTGTGATGTTGTATCTGTTATGGGTGCTACATTGGCAAATGGAGGTATTTGTCCGCTAACAGAAGAAAAGGTTCTGAATCCCGAAAGTGTTCGAGATGTATTATCATTAATGCATAGTTGTGGAATGTATGACTACTCGGGACAATTTGCATTCAAAGTAAATAAACCTGTAAATGATATTCAAAATGTACTAAGATAGTCGTGAACAAAAATGTTTATAGGTTGGTTTGCCAGCAAAATCAGGTGTGTGTGGGGGTTTGCTAGTTGTCATTCCGAATGTCATGGGTATATGCACATGGTCTCCTTCACTTGACGCATTAGGCAACAGTTGCAGAGGAGTACAGTTTTGCGAGGTAATTCTACTTTATCATTTCCTTTGCTGATAAATGATTTTTTGGTTTTAGGAACTTGTCGAAAAATTTAACTTCCATAGATATGATAATCTGAAACATGCTTCTGACAAGTCGGATCCAAGACGCCATAAATTTGAAACTAGAGGACTGAATATTGTAAATCTTCTTTTCTGTGCCGCTAGTGGTGATCTTACAGCATTAAGACGGTAAGTTTAACATTTAAATGATAAAATATTTGGATGAAACGTTGCTCTAGTGGCAAAGCGTTTTCTGTTATATTTTCTGGAGTTTTGAAACAATACGGATCTTTCTACGAACATTCTCGTGCATAGGAGCATTTTTCGGGACTAAAGTATCATTACAAAACTTTTGCCATACCACGAATTACCTTTCCTAAAATTATTTTTAAATATTTTTACAGACACAAACTATCCGGAATGGATATGACATTATCAGATTATGATGGACGTACAGCTCTCCATTTGGCCGCTGCTGAGGGACACGTAGATTGTGTAGAGTTTCTTTTGAAGCATTGCGATGTACCGCATAACGTTCATGATCGCTGGGGGAATTCACCTTTAGAAGAAGCTATGGCTTTTGGGCATACAACTGTAATAGAACTTTTACAGAGATGGGAAAGCGAAACTGAGAAGAATTTACAAGAGACTGAAGATGCGGCTGATTTACCACCTCATGCTGCTTAAACCAAATAAGCGTAATAGTCTTCTATGATGTCGTCAAACCGTTAGATATTTCATTTCTTTGACTTCTGAATGTGATTCATGTTAACATTATTGATGAAGATATAAACAGACTTAAGTTGTATTCATACATACAATAATTTAAGAATTTTGTTCTTCCTTCATGCAATAATTTCGTGTTGATAAATATGTTATCAAAACCTATTAATAAAAATCAGAATAACTGACAATAAAATATTCCATCTTGTGTTAAGTTCTTATTATTTATATTAATATAAGTTGTAATTACATTGTCGCAAAATTCCTGAAAACTAAGTTACTGGTTTGTGCTGATAAAATTTTGTGGTAAAACAAAGAAGATGTGTTTTAGAATTGCTGCTCAATTAATTTCCTATAATGCATTAAAAAAAGTTGTAGGTGTTCATAACGCCCAGATTTTTATAGGCACTAAAGACTTACAGCATACCAAAAAGATCGATTTTTATTAAAGTTTTATGGCGACTTTTACATTGAGATAATCTCTTTGAACTGTGTCCTGTGTTAGGAATCAGCGATAATTTTTGATTGTAATGACTAAACCATGAGCTCATATACTTCAAAAAAATATTAAGTCTATACAATTCATTTTTTAGTTTTACGATATTTTTATTAGGCATGACGATGTCTTGTTATTATTTTGTTTGAGGACGCAATAAAATAGCAGAGTTGTGCTCCAGCTTTCGTTGTATAATGTTCTAATTCTTTTTTCACATTCGTTTAAGATATTAGTGGTTTTAGTTGAAGATTAAAAGCATTATAAAATTTTTACGCTTTATTTGATTTAATTTACCGAACCCTATTTTTCTCGACCAGGCTTACGGGTAGTGAGACCATTGGCGAGACATCCTACAACTTTCGGCGCGAGTTAAATTTGGGTTAACGTTTGACCTAAAATCAAATCAATTTAATCCTGGTATTTTCGACTTTGACACTGTTAGTTTCCTATAGTAAGTAGTCAAAACTGTCAAGGACTCTTTTACAAAAAATCTAAATTCGCCATATTTCTAAAATTTAAACACACATGACTTTTGACTATTTTCAGAACTGCAAGATGATTTGACAAATTACAAATTTTGGCCAATCAAATGTATATAATCAATACAAAGAGGTTCCTAGTGAATTTAATTATCACCAAAACTTTGGTATGAGTAACTTTAAAACATATGAGCTAGACCGTACAAACAGTATCTTCTGTTTCTGTAGTACTCTCTCAACAACAGCAAAGCTTGTCCAAGAATGAATGGAATGCTCGAAGAAGGCCAGTTGCAAAAACCCTGTAGTCTATGGATATTTCCAAACAGTACAACAAATTAAGTACCGTAAAAATTGAAATTGCGAAGCTTGGAACTCAGTAAGTTAAGATCTACCATAGAAGAAGGTTCAAATTCAGTTTAAGAGATTTTCCTTTCACGATTTAAAATTGATAAAAAATGATTAAAATGTAATTTGTTATATATTTTCATTAAAACTAATTTATACAAATAGTGGCATCGTGGCAAGATCCTGGCCTCCTAGTAACTAATTCTTTCTATTTCTGTAAACTTCAGCATCTTGCCCCCCTGCATTAGAACGTAGTGATTAACAAATAAATGAAAACAATATTTCAAAACTGTTAATTACCGGGTGATTGAGTTCTCATATGGGTTCCATCAATTACCCTTGAAAAAGAGGCTACATCAAAAAACTCGCTTTGTGTTCTACGAATTTCTTCTTTTGATGAAGCAAATCTAATAATACATAGTATAAGTTAAGCTTGAAACAAATTCGTCTCTGGAAAATTTAAACATAAAAAATTACCGGTAGTAATTCATGTTATCTTACCTTGTATGCTTTCTTTCCTTAGGCAGCATAGGAAACTATCCCGTTGCGGTATGATATACAGGTTGTACAGTTTCCAGTCTTTAGAAATCATTAATTTAGATTTAACAGTACAGTAATATTTTACAAGCCAATCAAAAAATGCAGAATGTGATTTATTCAATTTCTCTAAGAGAACATCTAGAACACTTTAAAGTTTTCTTATAGGGTCTAAATCTAACAACTTTGGTGTTAAGAAATCAAGTAAACTGCATCTTGGTCTTCTCGATCATTTTGCATAAATAGGTCTTAGGGTTAAGATCCTAATAGTCGTTTCTAAAGACTAAGAAATAAGTTTATCATTAGACCTTTTACAAGAAATAATACTAAGCTTTTATTTAACAATGGATGAAGCAATACACTATAGCAGGCATGCCTAAGCCTTACAATTACACCCACCTAAGCTAGATGACTTGTGTCCCTCTCGGGTGGGCTAAAATCTTCAAGCCCATTCTCGAAGAATGTGTGCGTACATTCAAAGACATATACGTCTTGAACGTACCAGCACTACACTAGAGTATGCCAGAGAATTATAAATACTAGCCGGAACAGCTGGTTTCAATTTAGTTCAGTCTAGAGTAATGAACAGTAAAGATAAATTAATCAACTCAATACATTTTAATATTTTAATTCAATTAACAAGCTTAATAATACAATAACAGAATCTGAAAAAGTCATACTGCGGTCCAGTTGTATTTGAAACTGACTTTTACGCAAAGTTGGCTCTCCAATGTTACAGTAGTGTACAAATAAAGTTTCCATTACAATTACAAAAACAATTCCCGCCAAAAAGTTGTAAACAATCCACGCTTCGTTGAACTACCCTTTATGCTTGATTGGACACAGGGGGTATAAAACCCCTGGACTTCTCGATTTCTATTCATTCTTTATTAACAAGAAGTGCAAGCGAGATGGTCTCTCTGATCGAGTTTGGTATTCCGTTGCTGTCTATATTATCAGTGGAGGTCCTGGTCGTCATTCTGAGGTAAGTTTTAAATTCTTGTTTTTACTTATGATTTATTGTAATGTATTTTTGCTTGAGGATTTCCGTTCTAACGTAATTTATCATTGTTGCAGTTATTTGGATCCTCAGTCTCTGTTTCATGCAGCTCGGACTTGGAAGTTTGTCATGGCCAGTTGCCGAAAGGATGCAGTTCTGAGCGGAAGAATACGGGATCACGTCAAGGCAACTAAAGCGAAGCAGCCTGTGCAAAAACAAATCATGTACCACGAAACACCTCTTCTGAGGCAACGTGAACGTGAGCAATTTAAGATACCGCGCGTACGATTGTATCGTCTGATTTTGGAGGAAGAAAAGAAACGGGAGAAGGAAGAAATTAAAGTGCCCAAACGTCCAGTTCGGTACCAACCATATAACAAGTCAAAAGGAATTAGATTTTAAAGTTTAAATTAATTTTACTTTGTAAATACGACTAAAGTTTGTAAGACGGTTTTTGTAAAATAGAATTGACGATTATTTATTAAATAAGAATATATTACTTGGTATGGTTTTGAGAATAAAATAAAACATGGTAAACCCGCCAAAGCCTGTCCCAAGCCAGGTTGAAAAAGGGTGAGGGCCGTAATCATTAACAGAAAAAAGTAAATTCGCTTTAGTTGATTTGATGGTTTTAATTGAAAACAAAATTAATTTGCGGTAAAAAGCACTTTTGTTTATCTGTAAGTTTACCGTAACTATTGGTGAGACTGTTTACATCTTTGAATCTAACCAAGGTATCTAAATTAACTCAAAAGATCTTGGCATCTCTGGACTTGTTGGTGATGAATTATGGTCCCCTATATACTCGCAAGGAGATCCTATAAAGTCTATGACAACATATTTATTAAACTGTTGTTTAATTGTTAAAAATTTCTATAAGTTCATCCCTAAAAGTGTCGTTAGTAACCGTCACTCCTACACGATAGTCATTACTATATTGGTAAGAAATATGTTTTGCAATCATGTAGAAATAAGGTAACTGAATTGTCTCCATGAATAATAAAAATTTCACATTAGAGAAGAACAGATGTAACTTGATATTTTGAATTTTTGTCATAGCTTTATATGTAACCGCGTTATAATATCGACTTCGGTGAAACATTCCGTATACGCAATTTTTTATTCGTGTATTATTATTTATTGAATCAAAAGAGGGCGAGTGCACCCATTTAGCACCATTAGCGGCCTTTCGTAGACACTAAACCAAGTGAATAAGGTACTACATAAATTACCGTAGCAATGCATGCCTAGTCTTTGCAAGTTACTAATTTATTATAAGCAGATCTAAAACAAAAGTTAACAGACAGTACTGATTTTGAAATTTAATGAAACATGCTGATTTTTATCTTTCTTCTTGGTGTTAATAACATAAAGACTATTTAAATAATACAGTACATTGACAATCGAATATGCAACTTTCAGGGATATACCGGAAATTCAATTATCACATCTTGATTTTATACCAAGCCTTTTTTAATAGCACCACCGTGCCCATAAACTAAGTTTCTTAAAGATCTACTGCCTGCGATGAAAAGGAAAATAACACTGATGAACCGCTTCTGTTATAAACTTCTCGATCTTGTAAACGTTCACTGAGAATACTATTCCAACTTGCTTTTAAATCTGCAAAAGTGTTTCCGGTAGTTCTTACACTGACAACATCTTTATTTGATGCATTATCTATTATAGATTTTTTGACCGCGCCAATATGTGTAATCCGCCATTTTAAACAGAAGATAAAAGTCCATCTGCAAGAAGATATTTGAAGGAATATAATGCGCTTTTGGAATTATTAAAGAATCAGTACGTGAACAGGTCAGCATAACAAGATGAAGGGAACGTTCTTGATACCATTTAAACTCTGTCTAGTTTCTAGACTCTCACTCAAGAAGACTTTAACATATCCCGTCTGTTTATGAAATTCCAAAAAACTGTTTTCCTTCTTAGGCACATCTTCGAATCAATATGATTAAAATAAAAAAAAGGAACAATAATTTTTTTAATTATACCGAGTGGTTCAATCGACTTAAAATTTAAAAGCAGCGTGACGTAATAACTGCTTGTTTTTTGTATTATCTGGAAATTGAGTGTGGTATCAAGCTGGAATTTTCTATATGGAACATTTTTTTCTTTGAAAAACTATACTTAGCACACTACTAAAGAAACGAATGTTATTTATACAATTTCTTAAACCATTTGTTGAGAATTAAATTTGGCCTGTGCATGTATAAAAACGCTGAGAGTTAAGTCCGCTTAAAGTAAGGTTACAAACAGTAGTTTATCTTAATATCTAAGTTATTCAGAAGTTAAGGCGAATATTCTTGCTTAAAGCTTCCTTATATTTTTACTTCTTTTCATAGCTTTTCAGCTAACTAAGATATCAGGGAAAATGATATTGAAAAAAATAGTTATTGTTGGCTTGTATTTCGCAAACACATCAAGATGGCCACTATTTCATTTATCTCGGAAAGTAGTATGTGGTTATTAAAACCGTTTTCTGTTATAAATATTAAACAAGTTTTTTATTATTTATTCAGTTTTATTCAATCTTCAATTTGCATTTATCTAACGCAAAATTTTTAACATCATATGTCAGTTTTTCTTGTTCATTATATTAAAAAATTACTCATTCTCATCAATAACAATTAAGTAGTTTTGTTTTAAACATTCCAAGTATGGGCCAATTTGTAAACTCATTCCAGCATAATGTTCTTACTTTGTAGCAAATTCTGAACATTATAAACAATTGCGAAACAGTAAGCGAGGTTGCTGTGGGGGATTAGAACATAGGTAATTGGACGTTAAAAATAAATATAGTAATGATTATCATAATTGATTGAACAAATACGAGTTCATTCCATATAGTAGTAAACCCACAAGAAAAAGCCAGTTTACACTATTTTATTTCAATGACTATTTCATACGATTTTATAAAGTCCTGAAATTAAAAGAAATTGCAGATCATTGCCCCGTCACTGTGGGTAGTCACTCGGACAATGAAAACGTCAGCAATATTATTATAAATAATGAATCGGAAAATACGATCGATATTAGTTTCAGGGCCATTTTTAGGTAAAATTCAATTACATATCAGTTAATAATAAATAGCTAAACAGGTAGTCCGGAAAAACCATAAGTAAAGGTCACAATATCATCATCACAACTTTCTTGTTGACAGTCTTCTGGTATGTTTGAACATTAAATCGCTAGCTATGAAATTTTCTATTACTCAGTATTTTTTCTATTTTACAATTTGAAAGAAATGATTTTTTGAAAGCTAATCACAAGAGTTCTTTCTGAGAGTAACTGAAAAACCAAAACGACACTGAGGCAACACTGTAGATTTAGTTAATAAAACCTTAAGTTATGTTACATTCGCACGTGGGTACATGAAGATGGCTTTCATTACTGTAAAATTAGCTAACAAGAGGAGATTCAACTATTTTGAAGTACTTGTACAGTAAAATCTACAGGGTGTATGAAAAATGGCGCATAATATGCACACTACGTGAATCTACATCAAAATCTCAATAAAAAAGTTCAATACAATTTTTGCCATAAATCTATAGTTTTCGAAATATGACCAATTAAAAATCGTTAGATTTGACAACACTGTATGATTAAATTTGAATTATATATTGATGTTCATTTTTGTTCAATTCATTTTATTTCGAGCATAAGCATTTAAGAAACCACTGCATAAAGTAATTCCAGTTTTCTTAAAATAAGCTTTAGGCAAAATTTAAAAAAATTCAATTTAAACCGAAAACATATCTGATATGTTCATTACAATATGCACAAAATACAAAAATTAAAACTTGCTTTACTTCATGTATTTTTGCAATGCAATGCAAAATAAAAAGACCTCAGCAAGACGAGAAACTTAGCACCGAAAGAAATATTCTTCTTGAATTTTTTTATGTAATTTTAGACGTTTACAATTAAAGGTCAGAAACTATTATTTTAGCAAAAATAATGTTGTAGTAAATTTTCAACGTTAGCACCATTAACTTCTTGACATTTTCCAATTCCGCATAATATGCTTGCTTCCATATTTTGCAACATATTATTATTTGTAATCACCACAACGGTATTATGTATTCGTTAAATTAACTCTGTTCTGTTTGGATTTCTTCTTCGTAGACTAGAGTCTTCAACGTATTCCATAAGAAGCTCCGTCCATTTGGAAGCACATGTCTCTTCTAACGGTATACGAAATATCGTCCAATATAAATCTAATTGATTATTTTCGAGGGAATCTACAAAATTGGCTGTATTTAATCTATGAGAACAATATAAGGCCCAGTTAAAGCATTTCCAATAATTCCCACTCATACATTAACATTTAATCTAAATTGATGGCTGTGCTGATAGATGACGTGAGAATTTTCGTCAGCCCGCAGATGCTTATTGTGAACTTTAAAAATTTCGCGTAAACGTTGCATCATCTGTCCAGAAAATTTTCTCAATAAATCCTAGATTGTCGATTTAACCATCGACAGAATCTCAAACGATGCAAGTTCAAAATGTCAAATGGACGAATCCAAAATGTAAGAAAATGACAAATGTCGTTACTTGCCTGAAAACGGTGGCTATTGTGTACTTTTCTAAAAACATACTGCATTATTTACATCAATTAAATTGCAGATTACTGACAAACAATGCAGCATTGCAACATCTTTTTATAAACTTCGCAGCCAGAATTAACAATAATAAGAAGCGGATTACTGCCATAATATTATTGCAACTAGTTCATCTTAATTATTAAAAATAGAAAAATTCAAAAGACACTTGCGCCATTTTACATACACCCTGTATATAAATATAATGAGACATTCAATATTGTGTGAATAATATTTAAGGGTTAGACTTTATACAATGGATGCTTTAAGACTATTTGTGCGTTTTTCTTAAATTTTTCATCAAATAGCCGATTTGTGTTCTATTCGTTTGCAAAAATATACAAATAGGGTGATTATCAATTCATGTTGATTAACCAGAATTCTAAATCAAGTTTATTACTATACAAGTAAAATATTTCTTCAAGATAGTTTCTCTAAGTTATTCAAATAAATTAATTTTTAATTAATTATTATTTGTGGCACTCCCTTGCGGAGCTATTTGTTAAGGAATTTTAACCAGGTTATTTAAACCTTATCTCTTGATGTGTTTGTGATTTCGTTCTACACATATATTGTCAATGTATTGTATTATTTAAATAATCTTTGTGTTAGTAAATGCTTTATTACTCTACCGCGTGTTTTATTGTGGTAATAAGTACTTTTATTTGAATATTTTTTATCTCTAAGTTTACCGTAACAGTTGGTTAGACTGTTTATATCTTTGAATCTAACCAAGATATCTAAATTAACTCAAAAGATCCTGGCATCTCTAGGCTTGTTAGTGATGAATTATGGTCCTCTGAAGGAAATCCTGTGAAGTCTGTTAGGTTATCCAACATCATCTAATCCGCAATGTGAAATTCCTACGGGTTTATCCCTAAAAGTGTCGGTAATCGTCATTCCAATCTTGTAGTAAATAAGATACCTAAATTGTCTTCATGATTAATAAAAATTCCACATTGGAGAAAAACAGATATAACTTGATATTCTGAATCTTTGTTCTAGCTTTATATATAACCGCGTTATAATAT
Organism: Ignelater luminosus; assembly: GCA_011009095.1. Taxonomy (NCBI): domain Eukaryota; kingdom Metazoa; phylum Arthropoda; class Insecta; order Coleoptera; family Elateridae; genus Ignelater; species Ignelater luminosus. The sequence goes on along the minus strand of VTPC01090244.1, from coordinate 715,054 downwards.
AGGCTTTAGTGGAACATTCCTTATATGTAATTTTCTATTGGTGTATTACTATTTATTCAATCATAAGAGGGCAAGTGCACCCATTTAGCACTGTTGGCGGCCTTTCGCAGGCAAGAAACCAAGTCAATAAGGTATTACATAAATTACCGTAGCAATGTATGCCCAGTTTTTGCAAGCGACTAATTTATTATAAGCAGATCTAAAACAAAAGTTAACAGACAGTATTGAAAATTAGAATTTAAAGAAACATGATTTTTATCTTTCTTCTTGGTGTTTTGTTGTTACACTATTTTTATTAATAAATTTATTTTGAATTAAAACCATTAAATCAAATAAACGAATTTACTTTCTTCTATTGATGTTTATGGCCCTCACCCTTTTTCAACCTGGCTTGGGACAGGCTTTGGCGGGTTTACCATGTTTTATTTTATTCTCAAAACCATACCAAGTAACATATTCTTATTT